>SNQJ01S0004625.1:121344-132345 GCA_010110895.2 Picea sitchensis | reverse complement strand
AACAATGTTCATCATCATCTCTAGGATTATTGTCTACAATGTGGATGATGAAGAATGATCTCCTATAGTTACCCCTAAGTGAGAGGGGGTAATATTTCCTATTCAAATTAATTGAAAAAATATTTTAGGAAGTATGTTCTTTTTGTGTGAATATATTGTATGTATAATGTAAATAGAACAAGTTGAAAAAATGTATTATTGCATGGAAATTGGAATCTCTATTAAAATTCTATGAATTAAAACTTTTTAAAATTGTCGGCATCATAATTAAAACCTTTGTTTAATCCATATGAAGTCTAGTAGTCTAGTGATATGATCCATCATGAATTCTTAGGTGTAAAGTACCTAGGGAGGATAATACAGGGTACCTATGGTGGTACCCAAGGCGATAATGAATATAATGTGGTCACGAAAATGGAATATGCTCACTATGTAACTAGAAGGAAATATTATAATAATAAGGGTTAGTTGGGATAGACCCATAGGAATACTCATGAGAAAGTATAAATACACATGAGTATCATTGCATTGAAGATGTGTTGAATTATATTGTTTTGTTAAAAGAATGGCTTATGGAGTGATTTGTTCCATATGGAGTAATTGATAGTGTTACCCTACCTTAAAGATTATTCTTTATATATTCTTGTGTTGTTCACGATGAATGTTTTGGTATCTTTGGAGTTTGAGCATTTATTTATGAAGTTTATCGATTTATTCTCTCTCATCTCTATGAGGGTTTACTACAAGTGGTATCAACATGAGTATTCCTAGGGGTCTATGAAAACTACCCCTTTTTATTATATTATTTCCTTTTAATTATATAGTGGGCATATTCCATTATTATAACCACATTACATTCACTATCCCCTTGGGTACTTCCTTAGGTACCCCATATTATCCTCCCTAGGTACATTACATTAGACTTATGTATAATAATTGTTAAATTTTAGTCAAGCACTACATGAAAAACATTAGTTTGATTTTAATCCAATACTAAATTAGACTTTGCAATATTTCCCCCACTTCCTTGGGATATCTAAATGGAGAGCGACTTAACAACCAACCACAATAGCAATTGATAACCTAAACAAGCTTTTTTAGATTTGAACCTCTGACCTGTGGTCTCCTTGTTGGTAATATGCCTTAGGTGGATGGTTGAATAGATTTAGGCTATAATTTCAAGGTCACAGCCTAGCCAAACACCAAATTGATGTATCAAACCCTCTTGTTTGTGGGACAAGGGACACTCTTTGCATAGTGATTTGACCACTGAAGCCTACAAAGGTGTACATACCCTACCCCCTCTATCTTCGAATATGTAACCTCTATACTATTGAACCCACAAAATATTTTACAATAAATATTTCAACCATCCATTTTATAAACATTAATTTTATAATAATAATATAAACATTAATTTTATAATAATAAGATTTTTTTACAAAGTGAATGAAACATAGTGGCATTGTTTTCTTTCATATAATACAAAACAACATCATGTTTAATAATACGATTACTCTCTTCTAGAAAATATAACCAATTAAAGACAATGTTTTAAATTTTATAGGAAATATATTACATCTCAATTTTAATTGCATTCTTTGAAATAACGAAATATTTGATGGTTATTTTTTTAATGCTTTAACTGGTAATTCATTCATTTTCTTATTTGTGTTTATAGCATTCGTGAACTTAAACCTGTTGATATGGGATTACAAAGTTGTTCACTCACTGATTGGGCTACGAAGTGATTCGTTACGTCGTCTTCAGTTAAGAATCTGGAATGTTCTAAAGGCTGATTCTGATGCTGTACTATAAAATTGAGGAATGTTATAAAGGGCGGTTCGGCTACAAGTGAGAGAAACTGGAATGTTATAAAGGGCAGTTCGGCTACAAGTGATTCGCTACGGCGTAGTCAGTGAGAGAATCTGGAATGTTATAAAGGGCAATTGGCCTACAAAGTTATTTGAGAGAATCTGGAATGTTATAAAGGGCAATTGGCCTACAAAGTTATTCGCTACGCGGTACTCAATCAGAGAACCTGGAATGTTATAAAGGTCGGTTCGGCTACAGACTGATTCGCAAATCGCTACGTTGTATTTGAGTTAATTCCGAAGCAATTATAATCGTTTTCACACTCTATTCAGTCATCGGTTGCTGAACCAGAATTCATTGGTTGCTTTCAAGTGCTATATCCTGCTAGTCCTGAAAGGATAGGATGGAAACCACTCTGGTGTTGTTAGGGCGCACGGGCAATGGTAAAAGTGCAACTGGTAATTCCATCCTTGGGCGCAGGGCCTTTAAGAGTGAATTCAGTCCTTCCGGTGTTACAGGCACATGTGAATTGCAACAAGTACAGAGGAAAGATGGTAGAAAATTGAATGTGATCGATACGCCAGGTGAGGATCTATTTTATTTATTATTTTTATTTAATATTCTTTTCTAATCATGGTTGGTTGAAATTTTGTATTGTTATCTTTATTGTATTAACAACACTAACACTTCTTCTGATTATTTTCGTCTTCTTCTCTTCTGTATTTCTCAGAGGTTTTAATAGTTGAACATTTGCCAACCCTGGGAGGTTTTGCCATTTTCTTTTGCTTTTGATTGTATATGAACGTTTATACAGTCACAAGGAAAGAAAAGTTCCATGGCTTGTGATCTATTTTTTTGGGAAAAGTTCCATGGCTTGTGATCTATTTTTTTTGGGACTGGACTTAGAAATTGAACTTGATATTGAAAATTATTTTTACGAAGCACTGGTGATTTTTAGATAATTGTTGCGCTGTGTGCTATTTTTGTTTCAACGTTGCAGCATATTGTATATATATATATATATATATTCAACAATTTTTCACCCAGGTATTCCGTTTAATGTTTAGTTTTCCTTTTTCAACAATCTCTAACTGATTCAATTGATTATTTAATAAACACGTTTTGAAGCCAATTTTGAGGAAATTAAACTTTTGATGAGATTCTTTGGCTCATTCCACAGCCTCTCATATCGAGATCACAATATGTAGAATAAATTTTCCCTAAGAAAACCTTATCTACTCTTGTCTAACTACTCAAGAGGTGGTTTTTTGAATGTGAAGAGGAACAGCATTGGTGAGAAGAGGAACAGCATTGGTCACTAGGTTTTTGGAAGCGGCACTCTCCAAAAAGATTGTAGGAACAGTAAGAGTATATATATAAAAGAAAAGCACTTTAGTTTAAGAAAATATGAAACATTAGAGTAATGATGATCATTAAAACATCAACTATTTGGTAAATAAATAACATTAGTTGTCTAGCCATTATAACTTATAACATTATTATCAAATGATTAACCATAATATTTACTTCCAAATTTTAGTAAATAATATTTTTCATTAACAAACTATATGAATTAACATCAATGATTAAAAGACATAGGGCCTCATTTGTTGAGAAAGGTGTACAATCTTCTCATGTGGTTCCAACCAATTCATATTGTGTAATTAATTTGTTTGGTTAGCATTTAATGTAATATTTTATTGTAATAATAGGTTTTGAGTTAAGGCTAACCTAGTCAACTAATATATAGACCCATAACCCCTCTTGGGGAGGGTCCTTTCCCTCTTGAGTTGTGTATAAATATACACTCAAGAGTTATTTGTAAACAATTTGTTAACCTATGGGAATAATCTCTCTTATAATGTGTTTTATGCATAAGGGCACATATATTTTCAATAGTCTCTATAGTTCATGGATTAATTTATCTCTTGTGCTTGGTGATTCTTTCTCTAGCACAGTTTTGAACAACTACAATGTTCTTGTTTTGGGATTATCTTCATTGTTATTGTAGTTTTCTCTCTATAACACACTTGTGCTAAGGCATGTTTTCTCTCTAAGGAGTGTATCTCCCTAATGTTTTAGGTTTTTCCAGTGATTCCATTTGATGCTTCTCTCTCTTGTGATCTCAACATGTTATCAAAGTGCATGTGGACCTCACTTACCCTTTTCACCACAAGTTGGTGTTTTTTTCTTGGTTCTTTTTATATAGTCAACACAATTTGTAATTGTGCCTAAGTTACGGAGTATTGGGGTTATTTCATGGTATGGTAATTGTATTTCATGCTTGGAGGATCTTGGTGGCAACCCACCTTATCCAACTAGCTCAAAACTGTTTTTTGGCAACTTATTAATTTTAGCAGTTTTTCTGTTCCTGAACTTTTGGGGCCATTTTGAGGGCCCAAATGACGCTTTTTCATGATAAGGATCCTCAATAATAGACTAGGGCTCTAATTGAGCCCCCTAACTGAATATCCTCATCAACACCTTTCCAATGAGTTATCGTGTGCCCTAAACAGAGATCGTATGCAAATGTTACGACCCCGGGAAGTTGATGTACTAACTTACCCCAATGAGGCCAACATGACTTTTAGTGCTTCAACACCTACGGTTAGGTTTTTGGATGTATAGGGTTTTGGAATTCACATTTATTGTAAAAAGTCCTTTAGAGCCTCATTATACTCATCTTCTTGCGAATGAGCGTAGTCATCACATTTCTTCTCAGAGATAAGATGCCACCATTCTAGCAAGCTTGTTTTCAGTCTGCATTTTACAGTTTTCAACATATTTCTTATTTAATATAAGCCAAGTTTTACTATATCTCTATTATTTTTCATTGTGATTCTGTCTTAATATCATAATTTTGTGGTTTCATTTCGCTTCGCTCATAGATCTAGATCAGTGGTATTAGAGCGGTTTGCTCCTTATCGTTCTTTTAATGCATGTCCCCAACGCAGTCAGGGTATAGAGAGTTGGGTCTCGAGCTTGTTTCTCTTGAGGACAACTTATCTTGCATGTCCAAGAAACTGTCCATGGCAACTGAAAAGAAAGACGACGAGACATGACATCCCTTCAAAATGTTGCTCGAGGAATCCCTTGAGCGATAGAGGAACGAGATGATGGACAAATTTGCACAAATCCTTCAATGGTTTCCCAAAAACAATGCATCCACCTCAAGCAGAGGTGCAACCCCCTTCAAGGTACAAATCAGTTTTGATATTCCTATATTTAAAGGTCAAATAGATGCCGATATCAATGTCGTAGATAAATGGTTAAACCTTCGAGAAGGGTATTTTTGTGTCCACAACTTTTTCGATAGATAAAATATTTCATTTACGCTCCTCAATGTCATCCCCCATGTCAAAGATTTGTGGGAGCCTTTGTGCGAGAAAAAGTAAATAGAGGGTTCCACATTATTTGCAGTTGCACCCACTTGGGATTCCTTCTAGGATGTTATTAAAGAACAATACCCTCTTGGAAGTTATGAGGACTTGTATACAAGATGGACCACATTGTAACATGAAAGAGACCAAACAGTGCCATAGTTCACTAATGTCTTCCATACCTTGTGGACCAAATTGTGTATCAAATATTCTGAGTGACATTTGGTTCTCAAGTACCGCGGCAGTCTTCCTAGACACATTCATACATAAATGGATTTTTTCGACATCTCATCCTTGGGCACACGACCTATCAATATATCGTCAAAATTGAGCAGAAGAGGAAACAAAATATGTGGTAGTTTGGGTCTGGAAAACCCTCACAGTAGAAGCAAGGCACGGGTAGCCCCAACCTGTAGAACAAAGGATGGAGCAAAGATGGGGAACCTCAGGACAACCAATTCAAGCCGTAAGAAAAGAAGGACAATGGAAAGATGAAGAAAGATCCCAGGAAGTGGTGCGACTTTCATAAGAACCCTTGCCATAACACTGTTGATTTCCGCTCAAAGAAGTCATTAGTGGCTAAGGTAAAAGCCTCTAAATCAGATGCAGGTTCTGACTCTGATTGAAGACCAGAAAAGAGAAGACAGATCATTGTCGTGGAACCCATTTCCACCTACCACCATGATCCAACCCGGTGAACCTAATTAGTCAAAGGAAGGCGAGTGCCTCTTTTATTCACAAATGTGGGTAAAAGGAACTCCGCTACACTTCATCGTTGATAGTGGTAGCCAAAAGAACCTCATATCAGGAAAGGTTGTCAAGAAGTTATCCCTTCCTACAATGCCTTACCCGCACCCTTACACCATCATATGGCTCCATCAAGGAAGAAATATTTGCATCATCCAACAATGTTTATTGTCGTATGACATCAAGCCATTCAAATATGAGGTATTGTGTGATGTTTCTCCCCTTGAAGTTTCTGATGTTCTTTTGGGCCAACCTTATTTATGGAAACATCATGATGTATATAAGTCTAGGTCACAAAGTGTTATTATTACTTTGAAAATAAAATTGTACAAGATACCCAAGGTAGTCCCACCTAGTGTTATTTCCTTGATCTCTGCCAAGCAATGCAGGAAGGTCATTTATCAGATCAAGAAGTTTTTCTTCTTCGTGATTCGCTCTGAGACTGAGATAAAGGTTGCATCCACATCCATGGCCTTTGTGACCGACCTCTCCAAGAAGCAAAAACAATTGGATAAGTTCATGGAAGAATGCAAAGACAACTTCTCATCACCTACTGGGGTACCTTTGCATTGTCAAGTCAAGCATCCCATCGATCTGACCCTTGACGCATTGCTACCCAATGGGCTAGTCTATTGCTGCTCTCTGCTATAAAATGAGGAGATCAATTGTCATATCTAAGAATTGCTCCACAAGGGGCACATCCGACCGATCTCATAACCTTGTGGAATCCTAATCATGGTCGTGCAGAAGAAAGATGAGACTTGGCAACTTTGCATTGATTATCGGGCCCTAAATAAAATCACAGTCAGGAATCGGTACCCAATTCCTTGAATCAATGATCTCCTTGATCAGCTCAAGGGGGATAAATACTCCAGTAAGATTGATCTGAAGTCTGGCTACCATCAGGTCCCAATAGAACCAACATATGTATGGAAAAAGGTCTTCAAGTCAAAAGGCTTTTTTGAATGGTTGGTCATGCCCTTTGGTTTGACAAATTCCCCAACAAATTTTATGAGAATGATGGACGATATCTTACGGCATTTCACTAATTATTTTGTGGTGGTGTATCTGGTTGACATCCTCGTCTACAACAAGACTTGGGAAGAACACTCGCAACATATTCAATAGGTTATGCACACTCTATGGCAGCACAAGCTATAGCCCAACTTGGAAAAATTCTCTTTTGAGATGGACAAGGTCGAGTACCTAGGATAGATTGTTGATGTGCATGGTGTGCATGTTGATCGAACCAGTGTTGAAATGCCCAAACTCTTAATAGGAAGAAATGTGTAGTAATTTCATAACTTGAATGCAGGAGGAACAGTTGTGCAGCAATAGATCTTGTCTATTTTGTTTTTGTTTTCGTCCCAAGGGTTAGGGTATGCAGGGTGTCTACAGACAAGGGTTTTCCCTGTGCTATAGATCTCTGATATATGTTCAGGTTCCAACAATAGTACTCGACCCAATATCTCAGGGCACCAACTAAGGAGGCTATATCATGCCCTTAGTCATACTACCCAACTACCCAGGTACTAGAGAGTATCTTCCGAAGTGTTGTTCTCGGTTTCCCTATATCATTTAGGCATCCGACCGATTTATCTATGGAGGGATTAAGGAGATCTCAACCAATCCATATACAAGTGTTGTCTGATGCGCTACCACTCGAAGGGGTACCAACATGGGTTACAAGGGTGGCCAACAAATGTGTGCTTAAGTACAAATTGTATTTCCTATGTATGAATCCCTGACCATGGATTTATGCACATAACAATAGATCTATGTAGCTTTAAGACATCAGAATATGTCTCTACACTGAAAAAATTGACCCACAATTTTCTTCCAAGGAAAGTGCTATGATACCACTTGTAGTATTTCATATATAAAATAGTATGCAGATCATAAATATTTTATCTAGAAATGGTACAACAACAATGATATAACCAGAACAATACGAGAATAATACTAGAATAACACCAAAAAGAGCACCTTGATTAGATATAGCAATGTTCACTTGCCTCTTCAAGGGGGAAATCTCCAGCAGAGTAGAGCTCTATTACAATAATATCCAAGACAAAACTTCTCATACCCTCTACTCCTATTTATACTAAATATGTCTATCCAAAAGAACAATCTAGAGGAGGATCCTTCTAGAAGTGGAAGCTTCTATTAGGTCTTCTTACAATTGACTTATTCTTTCTTATTGCTAGGCCTTATTAATATTGTCCTTTATTACATGGAAATATATTATTCTACCTACGTGAGGGGTTAGGGAGGTTAGATCCCTAGCATGAGATGTACGGTTGAGATTAATCCTATTCTAAGTCATTAATGAATGGAATTCATTTATTAGACTCAATAGAGAAATATAAGACTTTTCACTTTTTCCTAAATTAAATTACAAAATAGAGTGACTTTTCAAAATATATCAAACTACTTCTAGCATGTTCTTACTAAACATGTACAGAATTTTCTATCTGGGCTATATTATGAACAAAGTGTTCTCTTAGTTTCAATATTCCAAGCCATTAGTTGAGAATTAGACAAACAATAACATCTATGTATTGTAATCTGAAAATAAAGGACGATACACCTTCAAGGACTTTGATGCATTTTTCAAAGAAGCAAGGATCAAGAGGGCACTAACAATGCCTTACAACTCATCATATAAAGGATTCATAGAGGGGAAGAACTAGTTCATCTTACAGATGGCCAAATCAATGATCCAGAACATGGATTTTCCCATGTGTATTTAGGTATAGGCATGAAAGATGATTATATGCATTTTAAACATGTTTCCTCATAGGGTATCGAAGGACAAGACACCATATGAATCCTTTACTAGTGTGAAACCTTAGGTATGACACTTTCATGTAGTTGGTCATCCTATTTATATTCATTTTCCCAACAAGAAGAGGACTAAATTTGAACCCTCTATCATCAAGGGTATTTTGTTTGGTTATGGTGAGAGATTGAAGGATTAATGGATTTACATTCCATCAAAAAGGAATATAGTGGTAAACAAAGATGTTAAATTTGATGAGGACGCATTACATTGTAAGTCTTACAAACCTCCAACAATGGTTGAGGGAGAGAATATTTTTGTTCCAAGTGTTGAATTGCATATTATAGGAAATAACATTTAGATTGTCAAGGTTTTGATGAAGCAACATAGACCTCTTTATTGTTTAGTTCAAATAGGAAGTCAACATGACCTAACTACACTTTGTAAGAGGTACAATAACAAGTAGGAGCACCAAAATATTCTGTTTGGGTGAGTCACTGTTAAGCCCTAATATTGGCTCATTACCCGTTAATTGGGGCATATTATATTAGTAATGTTATTTTATTTATGTCTGATTTAGGCCATTAGTTGTAATTATACCTCCCAGTCTCCTATATATACCAAAGATACATTTTCATTTTGAATCATCTTGTACTTGAACATTTAAGTGGGGTAAAAGGAGGTTGCCCCCTCGAAGAGGCTTATTATCTTAAATTATCTCTTTTTCAAGGCAATGAGTACTTTTTCTAAGGATTTTCTATGCTATATTGATATTTGGTTCTTAACATATAGTATCAGAGCTCAAGGTATTGGGGTTTCACTGCTACATCTGAGACACCTTGGCATTTTATCTATAACTTTTTTTCTACAATGTTTCGGAAGGAAGGGCTTGGAGGATATTTAATAGACAGATCAAGGTACGTTGGGTTCAAAATTCAGGTCTTTAGGCCTTATAATTTCAGAGATACAACCTTTGCAAGATAGGGTTTTGGAATCATCCTGAACTGAGTCATTGCGGAATTTTCGCTATAAAAACGTTTCTGTAACATTTCAGACCCTGACCTCCAGAGGATATTTACAAAACTTAGTAAGGTATCTGTGTTAAAAAGTTCATCTTTTGGGTCATCTTAAATTTGTATATACACCCTGTGTAACATAGGGTATATGCATGGATGATTTTAAGGGCTAAATTTCGCTCATGGGCTAATTTTCCATGGTTTTCCCAAAAAAAAAGATTCTCTATTCTAAAAATGATTCACCCAAATTCTATAGGATAAAATTATTTTACCTTAAAAATCGCCAAAAGTATATACAAACTATATAAAATCCTTAGAAATTTAAATATTTTTACAAAAATATAGCCAATCATTTATAGTTTTCATATGAGGGATTAATAAGATTCACCAAGGTTTCTACATTTTAAAATAAATTTCCATCCTTAAAATCATCCCTGGGTATATGACTAGTCCTATTGACTGGTCTGAAGAAGGTGTTCCAGGTAAAACAATAATAAATTCTTCCTAGAGTATCCAAATTGCATCGGACTGGTTTCATTGGATTGTGGATAGTCTGTATTATTTCTGGTGCAAGTTTCAGAATTTTATATCAATTATTTTGTGCGGGGCACACTATACAAGTGAGATCTCCTGGAAAGGCCAAAATTCGGCAAGTTGTGGGGAAGTTACAGTAAATTCCACTTGACACATCCAATTTTGATCAAACCTATGGCATTGCAGAGAAGAAACATCAGATAAATACATAAAAGAAGGTGTCATACCCAAAAGGGCCGAAACTTGGGAGATACAACAGACGAAATATTGTCTAGCAGAACCACCTCAAAATCAAGGTTCAAAAGTGATACTTGGCCAACATGCCACCCAAAAAGGAAAATTATACACCAAATAAGCCTCCAGAAAATCCTACTTGGACTCTTGATGAAGGTGAAGAAATGCATAGGGACATAAATAAACTATAAAATAAGATGGATTCAATGGAAGCTAGGTTGGATACTAAGATGGATTCAATGGAAGCTAAGTTGGATACTAAGATAGATGGTTTAAAAGGGGAGATCATGGAAGTATTGAAAAATTTCGTAACAAAGAAGACACCTGAAAGTGAAAATGCATCCCATGACATTCATGATGAGGACACAAGGAAGGTGAATCAAGAATGGATAAACTCCAACTTTGGTTTGAAGCCCAACCACGTTCCTAAGATTGATATGAGAAAGTTTGATGGTAAGGACCCAATCACATGGATACTTCAAATGGAGCAATT
>SNQJ01S0004625.1:79363-121147 GCA_010110895.2 Picea sitchensis | reverse complement strand
GAGCTAACTCCCTCACAGCTCCTCCACGATCTGACGGTCTGCGGGATCTCGAAGATCTACTCGACCCTTCAAGTCGTCGATTCTCTTCCTCTTGAAGAGTTCTCCGCTCTACCACCTACGCTCTGTGTGGATTCACTGAGTTTGTTCCCACCGAGAAACAAGAGCGCTATCCCTCTTGATCTTCTATAAATCTGGCTCCTTCAGGGATCTTTTTGAGCACCTTTCTCGCACTCGACCTTCAACAACTCTCAACGGTGCTGAAGTCTTCCAGGTTCTGCGCACTCACAGTCATAGCAATCTCGGTCTTTCCCTTCTCAGACTTGCTACTGAGAATTTAACTTGACCTGCACTCACCTGCACAGCTCGAATAATCCAGATCAATTCCGGGTTGAACGAGAATGAGAGCTTAACTGTAGAGCCTCCTCAACGCACTCTATGCGGAGGAATTCAACTGCACTCTATGCAGGAATCTCCTGGCTCAAACAGAGAAACAATTGAAACTCATTCACTCATTCCCTCAGGTTTCGAACCTGATATGCAATTACATAAGCAACATATAGAAGATAAGCATAAAGAGAAGCAAGTATACAACAGAACAATATAAACAGCACACACAACTCAAACACAGCCATGGAATTGAATCAAGAGCTCTTCTATTAATTCAATCTGTACATGGGTGTTCTTCTCAAACTCTCTGCTCTATTCTTTATTGCTCTCTTCTGAATGCCAGAATGATTCTCTGGATGATAATCGATACCATGTACAAGGAGGGTGCCTATATTCGTTTTCCCTCCTGGAAATGAAACTGTCTAATCTACAGCTAACCCTATCTACCAGCATTTAAAACTATTTAATGTCTTCTTATCTATATTACAATACAAGTGCGCTTCATATGAATGCGCTCATTCAAACGACGACGCAACAATCTTTTCAAAGTAAATTCAAAAATGAGTGTGCTGGCGTTATCCAGCTGTTCTTCTCCTTCCACGCGTTGGCTCGCTTGATGAAGTGTAGATGCTCCTGCATCAATGTTCCTTCAAATTTTCAAGTTATAGAAAAATTTTCGACCAAGCCCATGGCTAAGGGGGTGTTTGAGCTATGTTTGAGATGATAAAAGGTAGACTTAGTTTGGTGGAGAACACATTCCCCACAAATAGGGAATCTTAGATTTTATCTAATGCTTAGTCATTGTTCTTCTTCAACAGAGTGCATACACATCAAGTCTAATGTAGATTAGCCACAATATAGTAGCATACTTGTTTATATTCAGAGTTATGGTGTGCTAAAGAATCTATGGACATGTGCAACAATTAAGTAGGAAACCAATGTGTAAGGTGCATGCATGCACTATCTTTTGATAAATAGGGCATTGTTTTAAGTTTAGACAAATCACATGCTTTTGGTGAGTTTTTAAATCTAGACTTGGTATTGTTTCCATGGTTAGAAGGTGCATGCATGGATGCAATTCATCTTCTCTAATGGGAAAAGTATTCTAGGTAATATACTCCATACATGACAGAACTCTCTTCTAGGCACAATAGGACTAGGGTGTGATTTCCTTAAGATGGGTGCTTTGCTAGTTTTTTCTACATTCATTGTAACCCTAATATCTCTAATTCTATAAAGAGATATAGGGTGTTTCATTGCCTATATGATTTTTAGCAGGAGTGTGAAGTAGTTTGATGTCTACCTCATTTCTTGAACAATAAACACCATTGTTTTCTTGAACCAGATTGAGCGGAATAAATTCTTCCAAAAGGCTGTGATCACACGATTTCCTCCACTTGGTGCAAATTATCTTGTCATGAAAGAGGGGGTTCTCTCTTGCTTGCCCCCAATCGATGAAGTCCATTTCTGTTTGGTCACGCTCGGCTTGGGCATAGTGAATAACTTTTTTCAATAATTCCTACGATGTGAAGGTCGAGGAAATCCGTCACATAAGTTCATATGGTGCAAGAATAATATATTGATCACATGATATTAACATTTGACTTCCGATGAGTTAGGAATTATCATTGTTTTCTTCATTATTTTTTTAAAATATTTTTTCATTTCAAAATATTATTAGATGTTAAAAGTTATTTAAAAGTTTCCAATGATCACTTTTTTTAATTGTAAAATATTTATTTTATTCACATAAGCATATTTATGTATAAAGGGAAAAACAAAGGCTATGCATAAAGGTAATTTTTTTAAAAGTAAAAAGAATACAAATAAAATTTGAATTGGAAACAAAGGTCTAACAATTTCACATTCTTAATTAATGGAAATTTTTTTGCTAACAATTGCATATGTACTTTCTCTCTTGAGTATGACAAAAGATACACAGAATTAATTTCATTCTCAAAAACATATTTGCTCGGACACTTATATAGATTAAACATAGCAATACCAAATGCCATTAAGAAATGATCAAACTTAAGATTTGACATCACTTAAGAAAATTGCTTGGTAATGCAAAACTCCTCTGAAGAATTGATGTTGGCACTATTTGAACATGATCCCAACAAGACCTTTCAAAAGGACAACCCCATAATAAATGCTTCAACGTGTCCAACCTAAGGTAGGAAGGGAAAAGACCACCAAAGAAACAACTCTTATCCAGTCAAGCCTTGGAGGGAAGGCCCGGGTATATAACTGGTCAAACCAATACCCAAAATCCTGTAAGAACCCACACTAACAATACATTGCGTAACCATTGAATCCATCAAATCTTGGCATCAAATAACACCCACCCAACATTAAGAACTAGACCAAATTGATGACATTGATGTAAAATTGAATACAACTTATACGAGAGTCATATTGAACCAAGGGGCATCCATATCTCCACTCTCAATCACATCGAATGGGTTTCGGCATGTCCATATTCATTTTGAACAAATCCTCTTATTGGATGAGGCCAACTTTCTACATGATGGAGGGATAATGAACACTAGAAAGGGCATAATCACAAGATAGGGATCCAAAATCCTTCCAATATTTAGTATTGGAATCCCACAAATCTTGATAAAATAAAATCCTCTTCTTCTTCAACGAATGATCTTGGAAGTAGGGAAGATCCATAATAGAGGAACCCTTCAACCTCTAGTTCCAAATTGGTTTTCTGATTAAATCCCACCCCACACAATTGCTCAACATCTACCACCTCACCAAACTTGACACCTTTCTCTAGGTGGCCCTTATACTCATGAAAACAAAGGTTACAACAAATTGAAAATGTTGGGATACTTAAACAACATAACATAATTGAAAATATCCTCAAACCTTTCCAAGACATTGCACAATGTGCAACTTGTGTCTCAACAAGACTTGCCATATAATAGACCCATCCGAGCATTGCACCACCTATTTATCTACAAGAATACTCCCATGAGCCACCACATTAATCAGACCAATACCTCCCTCATCTTTGGGCATAATAAAAACATCCCATGTCACCATTGATGATTCCTAGGCCCCACCATACTTGGGCCACAAATACAATTGCAAAATCTGTGCCATCCTACGAAAGTGAGCCCTACTGAGTAACTAGTAGGACACAGAATGTATATGGGAGGCCTAGATTATCTTACCCGTCATAATCAAATTCTCAGCAAAATGGGAGCTCTTTATTATGCTAGAAGAGAGGCTTGCATTGTAAACATTGCAAACACTAATCCCACATTGCAACCAGAGAAAGGCCCACTCCAAAAGGAATGTTAAGATAACTCAATCTAACTCCTCGATGTATAAATGTCCATGTTGGGGGAATCCAACCCTAGGTATCATCAATACTCACCTACCAATAGTTGGTTTTGTGATCACAAGAAATTTCCCTAGAGACCTTGCAAATAACATCCAAAAAATATCTAGCACCATCCATTGAATCCTGATTAGCACAAACAAAAAAGAAGTAAGTCATCTACAAAATGTTTTTTCACCATATTCAAACCATCAGTAAAAGAAACACCCTTTTATTGTCCTGTATGTGAGCAACTTCCAACAAGTATCCCAAGGCATCTACTCTTAACATATAAAGATATGGCACCAAAGGACACCCCTGCTAAATAGATAGATTACGAATAATACGGGGAAAGAAGGCGTTGTTCACTAATACAATGATAGAGGCATGGCAATTTATCCAAAATGGATCATTATATAATTTTTCATCTATCTTCGTACTTTTTAGGTGGAAAAATTGGAGGAATTGGCTTGCAAGATCCATTTTAGGGGTAGGTCCCAGTTTGGTTATTTGGGGTCTAGAACCTTCCAAAGCTAGTTTGAGGCATCAAATGACATTTTTGGGGGAATTTTTTTTCCAACATAGCTTGATGCCCCTCAATGTTGTTCTACAAACTGAAAGCTTTCCAATGGTGCAAAAATCACTTCAATTGGAGTTCATATGTAGAAGTTATGCCTCCCGCAAGTTCACCACCATGGTACCAAGTGGATGTCACACCAACACCAATTACTCACACATGTGGGGCTAGTCGCATGTGGACTTTCAAGAAGACTTAGAGGGTCCAAAACCCTAACACTAATTTAGGGTTAAGAAATGCAAAAACTCTAACCCTAACTTTATATGTTAGAGAATATTTCTTGATAAACATTGTGTATATGGTTTTGAACTCTCCAAATTTTCAAGTGGACATTCCACCCATCATCAAGGAAAACAAAAAGCTCTAAGATAATAAACCTTACATGTTATCAGACTATGTTAAATACTAGGCCATTAGGAAGAGAAAGGATTTCGTTCTTTTAGTATTGTTATTCTTATAGGGTTTTCTCTTGTATTGAGTTTCCCAAATTACATATTCTACTCATGTGTGTGGATGGTGTATTCATTTGCTTTTTTCTTTCATTTCAATTTCAGATATTTCTATAAGTTTAAAAACTACACTATTAATAAAAAATCTAAGATCTAAAATAATAAACTACATGAAAAGATTCTTTTCAAAATATTGTAAGATCGTTTCACACTTCTGACAAAATCATAAACAAGTCTACATTTCATTAATAAAAAACCAATCAAATTTATCATAAGCTTTATCTAAGTCAACCCTAGGAAAGAGTTACTTTCTATATCCACTCCATCACCTCCCATGCAGAGATCACTCTATCTCGAATGAAATATTAGCTTGCTCTTTATTGGCTAATTTTTATTACTTTCGAAGGTGTGGTATTATGGTTCGTGTTATGGGTGTTTTGTTTTGGATGTATTTGTCTTTTAATATTGATAAGTCTTTGTGCACGATTTGATTTTGTAGTCTGGAGTTTGTACTATGAATGTGTTGTCTTAATGAATAAAATCTTGTAAATTTGCAGGCCTCTTCGACTCAGATGTCGAACAAGACATTTTGTGCAAAGAAATTGTTAAATGTATTGACCTCGCGAAGGATGGTATTCATGGAGTTCTTTTGGTACTTTCCGTTAAAAATCGATTTACGACAGAAGAAGCAGCTGCTTTAGAGACCTTGCAAATGTTGTTTGGTGAGAAATTTATCAATTACATGGTGGTTATCTTTACTGGCGGTGATGAGTTGGAAAATAACAAACGGACGTTCGAAGACTACCTGCGTAAGAGCTCACGTACACTTCAGGTTAATTTTTCCACTTTTCTCTGACATTTTCATGAAAAGGAATTTATCTCCTAAAATAGTTTCTGTAAATTATGTTCACAAATAAATGACATAAAACTGAACTCTTTTCGCAAACAATATTTTTGAAGAAAATGGGCAATGTGCTTCGCCTTCCATAAAGACATTGAAGATGGCAAGTGAATTTCTATTAAGATAATGCCATATGCCTAAACAAATGGTGATTCAAATACCATTAGTATTGCACAGGAAAGCGTTAGGAGTGAAACATTATTTTATTTTTGCTCCTCTTATTTGTTCTGTTGGGACCGTAGGAGCACATTTTCGTCATACCCATGATTTGATCATTCAAATACCATTAGTATTGCACATATGCTGTGGATATTAAAACATCCCCTTTATTCTTATCATGTTAATCGAGTTTCTAACTTATCAAAACATCCCCTTTACATACCAAAGTTGTTTTTGTAATTGGACATTGTTTTTTCCTTTTAATACCAAAGAATCCAACAATCTCATATGTATTTTCTTTAACAACACATTAACTTTTTCTTTTCTTTTTTTTTTGCTCTTTTTTTTTTTAAACTTTTTCTAATCCTCAAGACAGCTCCACAATGTCTCCCATTCTCCAAAATGCTTTGTTGTTAGCTGTGAAGCTAATAAATTCTAACTTTTGTTTAATGTACTTTAGAGTTCTTGCCATTCTATGTATTCCTGCAACATCGCTTAAACTCCCCAACATTAATCTAACCACTAGCAAGCCCGCAAGCCCGACCTTGACGGTCTGATCCAAAAAGTAAACCAGTAAGCTTTTCAATGTGCTGTACATTTTGCTAGCCACCATAACAATATATTTATCAATACAATCATGCTTTGAGGGGAAGCAAATTGAATCATGCTTTGAGGAGAAGCAAATTGTCTGGGGAGCAAAGTGTGTGAGGAAAAATGAGATATGTAAGGAGGAGCAATTTGTACACAGGTACATTTTTGGGCTTTATATTTTGCTTTATCTGGGATGTATATTTTGTTAGCTACTATATCAACCATACTAATGTAATCTACATATTAGTGGAGACCATAATAAGTATTCCCGCAACATGACATAAAACCAACTAAAACATTGTGTAGGCTCAGACTCCTCAACATCTGCCTAACCACCAACAGGCTCGACCTTGGCGGTCTGATCTAAAAAAATTAAATAAACCAGCAGGTTTTCTGTGCGCTATATATTTTGTTAGTCGCCATAGTAATCATAATAATCTAATTTCCATGGTTAACTTCTATCAATAAACAAAATTAGTATAGAAGCAGTCAGCCATAGTCGTGACTATGTTCCTTAATTCCCTTCTAATGTCTAAAAGTCATTATCTCTCCTTTTTAGCGTTGAAATAAGCAACAGTGCATGAGTGACCAATACATCTTGCCGTCCATTTGTTCAACAAATTGAATATACAGACAAGGGTTTTATATACAAACAAGTTATAAGAAAATCAAATTAAAGTACAATGCAGTATATATTTTAAACAAAATATGACTGCGTCCTCTCTTGTTTTAATACATGAGACTAGAGTTAATGAGTGTCACTTCATTAAAAAAAAATACAAACTAGTTAACCAAATAGAATATTTAATATTTTTCACAGTTGTTCAGTGGATAAAATAGTCTTACTTTTTTAATGAATATAAGATTTTTTTTTTAAATATTTAAATTACTTCATAGTATAAAATCATTTCTTTGCAATCTGTTGTTTCAAAGATTGTTTCTAAAAAAATTGCATGGCTTATAGTCAAATAATAAACTATATATATATATATATATATATATATATATTCAACTAATAAATAAAAAAGAATAGATAAATTACAAAAATCTGTTTTAGTGTTTGTGTATTGGTTTTAGATATACTAAGTTGGGTTTAGTGTAAATTGTATTGACTTCATTATATTACATTCATTTTAGTGTTTAAGCATTGGTTTGCATTGTTACCCCTCCATGGCTAGGGGTAACTAGAGGAGATCATGTCTTGAGGTTTAAAATAGAAAACATGATCTACACCATGATGATGATGATCAACATGTCCACAAATGACATCCCAACAGTGCCCCTCATCTGCCTCCCAACATAGATCAACCAAGGCTCATCACATTCAATAAACCTAAAGTATGGGAGACAGTAAGGCATTGTCACCATGAGTTATGTTAGTCCTTCTTTCATGCAGAGTGTTTTTCTTAATTTATTGGGCATGTGGGTGAAGATCCTTGGTTAAAGTCGGAAAATGGATCATTGGTTTGGGAAATTGTGTCAGTTTTCTTGTTTCAGCTTGGTGGTCAACTTCCATGCCCTAGTCCTGTGTTGTCAATGCATAGATAAAAATGGTACAATACTAGGGGGCCCTCCCAAGGTTAATGTTCCATTCCTGGTCATTATTAACACTTTTATCTTGAATCCTTTCACATATCCTAAACTTCAGCTACGGTACATTCTCTCATGAGAAGAAGGGGTTGAAGGCTCGGAAGATGATGCAACTGCTTTATGTAAATGTCATTGCTAAATTATAAAGGCCACCATAAAATCCTCAGGCCAACTTGAGATCTACCCCCTCTAATTGTAATCACCCATGTCCAGATGCGAATGGATTCACCAACTTTTCCCAGTAAAAAGTGAAGGAATGAAGCTTGAAACCTTATAAAGGGGACTTGCAAATGATAACTAGGTATCAAAAGAAAAACAAGGGGTTCAAAATGTAAAAATTACCAAGGAAAGGGTATCTCAAGAAAGCAAGCGCTACCTCTACAAAGGAACTCATAGAAATAGATACCAAACGCCATGAACTAAGCCTAATACCACATCACATTCAAACTTACTCTTGATGGGTTTTTACTTTCCCTTGTCAATCTCAGGACCTATCCCTTCTACCTGGGTTATTTTATTTCCTCTCTAGGTCGCACACCTAATAGGGTTGGATTAAGACCCTCCCATACTCAAACCTAGTAACTCACATGGGTTCTTGGGTAGTGTGATGCTTGGGGTGAATCATTTTACATGGCTTATGTCTTAAGTTGCAACTTACTTTACATGCCTTAAGGATTGATATTTATTATGAACTTAGTTTCACCTTCTCTTATATTCTTCTTTGTTTTGAATGGCCCTCACATGGTTCTTGAGGGACATGCTAGGGTTGCACCCAGGACATTGTGTTTTTATTGCAGGAGTTTGGCACATATGATGGAGAGAAGTGGGTCATCCAATGAATCACCATCCTCATATAGTGGCTCTCACTTTCTCAGGACCTTGGACGATGGACATATGAGATTGGTTTGAGGATTATTGGTCATTATCTCACTCATATGGGATAGAAGCCCACATGCTAAGTAGATCACCCCAGAGCTCCTGTGCACAGAGGATGGAGAATGTTTCCTTTAGAGGAACCTTGACATCACTTTCAGATGATATTGGACTCCTCTTAAGCCTAGAAATGACATTTGGAGGCCTATGGCATCACCCTCTAGCCTTGACATCACCTTTTTGATCTAGGGATTGATTGATTTTTGTGGTTTCAGAGACGATTTGACATGAGGAGATGCCTTGCCTCACACTTTTTTACATTAGAGCATGCCACATGGCCTTGGGAGACCTAACGTCTCAGTCCATGAGTCTTGACATCACATGTCTAATCACTACATCACCCTCCTAGGGCATGACATCACCCTTTTAGGGTTTTATTTGATGTATTTTGTATCTTAACATATTGTTAGAAGAAAACTAAGGGGTCGGCCCCACTTGTTTTGTGTCATTGAAAAATTGTGTGGACAAATTGTATGAGGCTGGCCTTATATAAATAAGTCACCCTCACATTTGATTTTACAATAACATTTTTCCGCACACTTGTGAGATATACTTCTAATTTTTTTTCCCTATTAGGGATACTAGCTCTTTTCCTATTTATGCACTATGCTTGGAGGATCAAATTGTGGATACTTTGTTGATTTTTGAAGGGGAACTTCTGCAATTAAGGTTTTGTCTCATGGTATCTTGGCTAAAGTAAGTGATTTTTTTGCAATTTATCTTTATGTTATTTTGTTTCATGCTGAATCTTCCTACTTTATGTAGAAATCTTGATTGTTAGAAAAACAGGATCGCAGAGCAATAAAAACAAAAAAAAAATGTGGAAATAAAACACAGAAGATACACAATAAAATAGAAACACAGATATACATGGTTCAACCATTGTGGGCTACGTCCACTAGAGAATTTTCCAGGTCCTTCATTTTTATTATCTAGCAAAATGAAGGGATACAACCTACAACACACCCACTGTAACTTCCTCTTCTTTCTCTCACATCCTCCTCTCTTAGAATACAATATTGACAATGATACATAGTCGTACTACAATTCCCTCATAAAAGAGGGTTTCCTTCTAGGGTAAAAAACCCTAACTTAACTTCTAGTGTTAGATATGAAACCTTATAATGAATGGTCCAGATTTACTATGAAATTACAATATACATTTACAAGACAATTTTTCTTCAGGGGGTCGCTTTCCCCCGAACCCCCCAACTAGGAGGATTGATCCAAAATGGATCTCGAAATGCTCAAAAATCAAAGTTCTTAAATGATCAAGAAAATGACATGATTGTGAAATGCTCGTCACAAGATTTTTGGCGATGCAAATAGATCGAAAAAAAACATCGTATGAGAAAGTTATGGCAGTTGGAAAATTTGGTCTTCTCCAGCAAAAAGTCAAGGGGTCAAAGGGACACGTGGCATCTTTAGCATGTGACACGTGGAAGATTCATATTACGAAAAGTGGAAACCATCAGGTGACGACATATGGTATCACTAAATCATGACAAGTGGTAAGGGTTCATGATGAAAAGTGTCAACATTTTGATAGTCCATGTGGAAAAATATTTACCAACCATGGGCTGATACATGGTCAAATCCAAGGGTGCCACATGTTGCCATGGTCAAGTCTTGATCTGGATTATTTTTGGAATGAAATGAGAGCACATATATAATAAATCAATGTACATAGATATCTTGGATATCCAATAATATAACATAAATGTATCAAAGATGCAACCATAAACACTGAGATACAGTAATACACAATTTTCTATTAATGAGTGAAAATGTACAAAGACTGTAAAAATACAGAGTGAAAGACTCGATAGAATGGTGGCAGCTTATCTCTAAGAAGAGATGTGATGGCTACTAGCATCCGTGAGAAGATGATTTTACAATGAGGCTCTAAAGGCCTTTTTATCATAAGGAAAATACAAAACCCTAACCCTGGAATATGAAAATCCAACAGTTTTGTGGACCTCGTTTTGGGTAGTTTGGTGTATCAACTTCCCAGGGGCGTAACTTTGGCATACGATCTCAGTTTAGGGAATACGATAGATAGTTAGAAAGGTATTGTTGAGGAGATTCATGTTGGGGGCTTAGTCAGAGCCTTGGACTATAATTGAGAAGCTCAATCCTAAAAAAACTTTATTTAGAACCTCAAAATGGCCTCGGAAGTTAAAAACTGCTAAAAATAGTAAATTGTCAAAATTGCCAGAAAATTATTTTGAGCAAGTTGGAAAAGGTGGGTGGCCACCAATATCCACCAGGATCAATCCTCCCTTGATGCAGGAGCATCGCCAACTCATCAAGCGAGCCAACACATCAAGCGGAGATTAGCTGGATAAACAAACCCAAATTTTTGAAAGTGCTTTGGGATTGTAGCGCAAGTCTTTAATGAACCATTTATGAGAGAGCACCTTTTCTATATTGTATCAGACCTTGAGCCATACGCTCTTGTCTGAAGTAGATAGGAGGCATTTAATCTAGTTAATGCTGGTAGATAGGATGTTTAAGTCTAGATTTGATAGTTTAGAGTCCGAGAGGGAAAACGGATATAGACACCATCATTGTATTATTGTAACATATTGAAGTAAGAGAGCAAGAGAAAGCAGAGAATAGTGTATGAAGAACACCCATGTGCAGTCATTTGAATTATAGAATGAAGCTTTGATTCAAGCACATGGTTCGTTTTGTTTTCTCTGTGTATTGATGTTATGCTCATGAATGTTTGCTTTCTTGTTATGCATTTGCTTTGTATATGTTGTGCATATGATTTCATGTTTTAAACTGAAGTCTGGAAGGGAGAGCGAATGAGTTCAATTGTTTCTCTATCTGAGCTAGGAGATTCCTGCAAGGTGTGTAGTCGAAGTCATCTGCAAGGAGTGCATTGATGAAGGCTCAGTAGTTTAACTCTTGTTCTCATTCACCCAGAAGTGGAAGTGGGTTGTTGAAGCAGTGCAAGGAGTGCACAGGCTGAAGAAGAAGTCTCAGTTGTGAATCTGAGCAAAGGAAATCAAAGACTGCTGTTGTAGGAGTTGCGCAAATTCGAAGGGATTCAACACTTAAGAGTTGTTGAATGATTGTCGCGAGGAGTGCGTGCAAGTCCCTCTGAAAGAGTCAGAGTGGGAAAGCTCAGGAGGTATAGAACCTTCGTGATATTGTTGAAGAAGAGAACCGGGAGTTTGTGCTGTGAAAGGTTTCAGGCCAGAGTTGCCAGTGAGTGCACACAAATCTCTTTTCCCTAAGAGACTATTGAAGTTGTGGAAAAGACCAGGAGGAATAGACCTTTGAACTCCCTGAAGGCTAAGTGCAGGGAAGTTGTCGTTGGAAGTCAGAGGAAAGTGTCGCAGGTTGGCGAGCGAACAAATGAGTCTCATGGAGAGACACTTCTTTATTTCGCAGAATCCTCAAGGGGAGAACGGACGGACGAAATCTTTGGAAGAGATTTCACGAAGTTTCGAGAGCCATTGGATCTCCCAGAGGTGCAAGGTAGTTACCACATAGGTGTGGAGAGGATTCAAAGCTCAGGAGGGGTAGCATCGTTGATCCAAGTATGTCAGGGCCATTGGATTGTTCACTAGATCGCCTATCGGGACCTCATGAGGAAAGTGTCCTAAGTTTGGTAAGGAGAGTCGCGAGATTGCGAGAAGTGATATCTCGACTACCCCGAGGATAGCGTGGGTCCACAGGAATTGACAATGGATAGGTGGCACCTCACATCTCAGAAGCTCATAAGTGGAAGGGTTAAGAAACTGGTGTCAAAGATCGTGAGGCGCGAGGGCACGAAGTGGTGAGAAGGCTGGAAGTCGTCCATTGGAAGAGGACAGGTGGCGGATATCTAAGGATCTCGCGAACTCGGGAGTTCGCAGGGTGAACACCCCAGTGTTTGGTGTTAAAACTCATGAGGACACGAGGTGCGAAAAGGGGATAACCGGTGGATCCAGATCGCGAGAGGACCATTGGATCTGCACGTGGGATCGTGCCTCGAAACCTCGTGAGAAAAGGCTCGAGAACTTGACCTCGTGAGAGTTGAAGTTGCAAGGGAACGAGGTCGCAAGTTTCGGCACCTCAAACCTCGAAAGTTGATGGGGAAGTTATTCAACCTTGTGAGTAGTGAAGTCGTGAGGGAGCGAGGTAGCGATAGCGTGGAGGTCCTGAGAGAAGTGATGGGTGTGGAGGGGTCAAGTCACACGTGCGCATTGGAGTTTCGGTACCTCGGGTATCGGAGGTTGTAGAACCAAAAAGTTTGGTATTGCAAGTAGCAAGGTCGCGAGTAGCAAAATCCCTCAGGGAAAATTCAACGAGTTGACTGACCATCAGGTCTCGGGGATCCAAGAACCCAGTGTTCAACCTTTGAACTCACGAAGTCGTGAGTTCTGATCCTCCGAGAAGTTAAGAAAGCGGATCGCGTGATGAAGAGAATCTGTGGGTAGGAAGATTTCCCTATAGGGAAGTAGAAGAACCTGAGAGTTCTTTGGGACGAGGAGAAGAAGATCCTATGTGAGAGGATGTGCCCGCGGGGTGGCGCATTTGCACCAGAGTGGTATCAAAGCAAGGTTATTTCTCTTTTTTTTGTAGCAGAGAAGAGAAAATTTCACCATGCCGCTGAGGAGTGAAAGACAATCAACCGATCTGGAGGATAGGGGAAACCAGAGAGGAAAGGGGAGACAAGCCCAGAATCCATTAATGGAAAGGCAGATATGTGATCTCTGAGTGAGATTAGAAGATATGGAAGCAGCGGAGAGACGCACAGCCAGTGCTGGAGATCTGAGCGACTCTGAAGGCGAAGTTAAAGCTGAACAACATGGAGAAGTTGTAGTCGAAGATGCAGCCAATAAGAGATTAATTAAAGCTATCGCCCAGATGAGTTCAAAAACAAAGATGGACATTCCAACCTATGAAGGAAATATAGATGCAGAAGAACTACTGGATTGGATTCGAGATCTTGACACTTACTTCGATTATGAAGATATCGAAGAAGATAAGAAGCTTAGGCATGCTGTCACAAAATTGAAGGGACATGTAACATTATGGTGGGACGAGCTTCAAGTAGATAGACGTTCCAAAGGCAAGCAAAAGATCAAAAGCTAGGATCAAATGATTGCAAATATGAAGGCAAAGTTCATCCCAAGGGACTATCAGATCACACTATTCAGGAGAATGCAGAACCTGAGACAAAAGTTGATGACAGTAAAAGAGTATACTGAGGAATTTTACAAGCTAAATATCAGAGCAGGTCATCGGGAAAAGGATGATGAAAAAGTTTCCAGGTATATGAATGGCTTGAGATACGATATCCAGGATGAAATGAGTATGACAACCATTAGAACGGTGGAGGATGCGTATCATATGGCATTGAAAGCTGAAGAGAAGCTAAGCCGTAAGCCAGGACAGCGAGGCCGAGGTAGGAGCCAGCCAAAAGGTAAGTCCGTTGCTCAAGATAGGTTCCAGAAATCCAAGGACAACTGGAAGAAGCCTCAGACGAGAACAGAAAAAGGTGGAAGTTCACAGTGAGGCCAACACGCTGAACAGCGAAGGCAGCAGACAGAACAGGGCGGAGGATACGTTGATAATAACACATTTCCTCGTACCAGAGGTAGAGGAGGAGGCAGAGGTGGATTCATCACATGCTTCACGTGTGGAAAGAATGGACACAAGGCAGTTGACTGTCCAAATAGGAAGAAGGATGGAGGAGAAGCTCACATCACTGAGGCACAGAGGTGAGTTTCTGCAGAAAAAGATGCAGAAGACAGAAGATCGTTGATGATGCGTAAGGTTCTCTTAACACCCGAGAAGGAGGTGGAGGACACAGCTCAAAGAAACAAACATTTTAGAACCACATGCAAGACCAAAGACAGGAAGTGCAAGGTTATTGTGGATAGTGGTAGCACTGATAATCTCGTTTCAACCGAGATGGTGGAGAAACTAGAATTGGAGACAACTGATCATCCAAGTCCATACAAGGTTTCATGGCTACAGAAGGGGCATCAGGTAAATGTCACCAAATAGTGCTTAGTTGACATCAAGATAGGAGGATATAATGATAAAATACTCTGTGATGTTATTCCTATGGATGTATGTCATTTATTGCTAGGCAGACCATGGAAATATGACAGGAACGTAGTTCATAATGGGAAGATGAATACGTATACTTTGGAGAAGAATGGAAGAACACATATGCTACTTCCAATTAAAGATAAAGAAGTAAAACTAGAACCAAGAAATACTGTACTTCTCATGAGTGGGAAAGAACTTCTAGCCAAAGTAAAGAAGAAGGAAGATCCACAATTCTTTGTGGTCAGGAAACCAAAAGTTGTTTTGACCAGCACAAGAGTGGATGATTTGTCGAAAGAAATTCAGGAACTACTGGAAGAGTTCGCAGATATTGTGGTAGACGAATTACCTCATTCGTTGCCACCGATGAGGAGTGTGAGTCATCATATAGACGTCATACCAGGAGCCAGTTTGACAAACAAAGCCGCATATAGGTTGACGCCGCAGGAGAACGAAGAAGTTAAAAGATAGGTGCAGGAACTATTGGATAAAGGACTGATCAGGGAAAGTTTAAGTCCGTGTGTCATTCCAACGGTACTGAGTCCAAGTAAAGATGGAGGTTGGAGAATGTGTATAGATTCCAGAGCCATTAACAATATAACCATCAGGTACAGGTTTCCATTGCCGCGGATGGATGACTTGATGGACTGTCTGAGTGGAGCCAAATTTTTTTCAAAGGTTGATTTGAAAAGCGGATACCATCAGATTCGCATGAGGGAAGGCGATGAATGGAAGACAACCTTCAAAACCAACAAAGGGTTGTACGAATGGCTAGTCATACCGTTTGGTTTGACGAATGCACCAGGTACATTCATGAGGTTAATGAATGAAGTGTTGAAGGAATTCATTGGTAAGTTTGTCATTGTTTATCTGGATGACATATTGATTTTCAGCAAAACAAAAGAAGAACATTTGAAGCATTTAGCTGCAGTAATGAGGAATCTACAGCAAGAGAAGTTGTTGATCAACATGAGGAAATCTTCATTTATGAAGACATAACTCATTTACTTGGGGTTTGTCATATCGGCAAATGAATTGAGGATGGATCCAAGTAAAGTGGAGGTAATTAAAAATTGTCCATCAACGAGAAATATTTTCGAGGTGAGAAATTTTCATGGACTGGCTAGTTTCTACCGAAAATTCATCAGGAATTTCAGTGGAATTAGCGCAGCAATGATGGATACTGTCAAGAAAAGACATAAATCTTTTCATTGGACTGAAGAGGTAGAGAAGAGCTTCAGTCTGTTGAAGCGGAAGATCACATAACAATCGGTTTTAGTATTGCCGAATTTTACGAAAGTGTTCCAGGTGAAATGTGATGCAAGTGCCTTTGCCATAGGAGCGGTCTTGAGCCAGGAGGACAGACCAATTGCATATTTCAGCAAGAAGCTAGATGAGGCAAAAGTAAAGTACTCCACGTATGACAAAGAATTTTATCCTATCATACAGGCGTTGAAGAAATGGAGGCATTACTTGATCCCCAAAGAATTTGTTTTGTATAGTGATAATCATGCATTGCAGTTTGTGACTCAACAGGAGAAGTTGAATCAGAAACATGCTAAATGGGTAAAGTATATGCAGAATTTTACATTTGTAATTAAACACATTTCAGGTACTGCTAACAAAGTGGCTGATGCTTTGAGCAGGAAGTGTTTGTTGCTGCAGGAATTCCGAGTCAAGACATTGGGTTTTGAAAATCTTAGGGACATGTATGCAGGTGATGCAAATTTTGCAGAGGCATATGAAGAAACTAAGAATCCAGTTCTCAGAGACAGAAGTCCATGGATAGATTATATGATCCAGGATGGACTATTGTTCAGAGGAAATCAGTTATGCATTCCAAATTGCTCCATGAGGGAGAATCTATTAAAAGAAAAACACAGTGGTGGATTAGCAGGGCATTTTGGTCACGACAAGACATTTGCAAAGCTGAGCGAAGCATACTTTTGGCCAAGAATGCGGTCGGAAGTCAAGAAGTTTGTCGACAGATGTAGAATTTTCTAGCATTCGAAGGGAAGGAAACAAAATGCGAGGTTCTATCAGCCATTGCCCATACCAGAAGGGCCATGGGAGGCCATAAGCATGGATTTCGTATTGGGATTGCCTAGGACACAAAGAGGACATGATTCGATCTTTGTGGTGGTCGAAAGGTTTTACAAAATGGCACATTTTATTCCATGCTAGAAGACCAACGATGCGACTCATATTGCAAATTTGATCTTCAAGGAGATCATTAGATTTCATGGTTTACCCAGAAGCATAGTATCGGATAGGGATACGAAATTCATTGGACATTTCTGGAGGACACTCTGGAAGAAGATGGGAACTAACTTGATGTTTAGTTCTGCCTATCACCCTGAGATAGATGGGCAAACAGAGGTGGTAAATAGAAGTCTAGGCAACTTACTCAGAAGCTTGGTGACAGAGCACCATAGCAGTTGGGACAATGTGTTGCCACAGGCAGAGTTTGCATACAATGACTTAGTGAACAGGAGCACAGGCAAAAGTCCATTTGAGATTGTATATGGAAGGCAAACAAGAGGAGTATATAAACTAAGGAATTCAGAGCAGATAAGGACTAGAGCGCAAGCGCTGAAGAATTCGCAGAGGCGATGCAAGAACTTCATAGCAGGGTGAAGGAGCGATTGCTGGAATCAAACCAGGAATATAAGCGCAGAGCGGATCAGCATCGGAGACAACTTCAATTTGAGGTTGGTGATCTAGTTCTGGCACATCTAAGGAAAGAAAGGTTCCCAAGGGGAACATACAGTAAGCTAAAAATGAAGAAAATCGGGCCATGTAGAGTCGTAAAGAAGTTGGGAGAAAACGCTTATGAGATTGAGTTGCCGGATGAGATCGGAATATCTCCGACATTAAATATCTCAGACTTAAATCCATATAAGGCTAAGGAAGAAGGAGTTGGAAGTGATGAACAACCAGAAATCCAGTGGCAGAAGTAGATGCCGATTGCAGAAAAGCCACAGATGGAGCGTATACTTGACAAGAGGGTGAGCAGGAAGACCAGGCAGAAGAAATACTTCGAGTATCTTGTCAAATGGAAGAACCATCCAGTTAAATATGCCAGTGAGGAGAATAAAATAGTGCTTCAAAAGCATGGACAGACCGTGCAGGAGCTCATGGACAGGAGCCCATGAAAGTTTTCAAGACGAGGAGTATGATGCAGGAGCATCGCCAACTCATCAAGCGAGCCAACACATCAAGCAGAGATCAGCTGGATAAACAAACCCAAATTTGTGAAAGTTCTTTGGGATTGTAGCGCAAGTCTTTAATGAACCATTTATGAGAGAGCGCCTTTTCTATATTGTATCAGACCTCGAGCCATATGCTCTTGTCTGAAGTAGATAGGAGGCATTTAATCTAGTTAATGCTGGTAGATAGGATGTTTAAGTCGAGATTTGATAGTTTAGAGTCCAAGAGGGAAAACGGATATAGACACCCTCATTGTATTTATGTAACATATTGAAGCAAGAGAGCAAGAGAAAGCAGAGAATAGTGTATGAAGAACACCCATGTACAGGAATTTGAATTAATAGAATGAAGTTTTGATTCAAGCACACAGTTCGTGTTGTTTTCTCTGTGTATTGATGTTATGCTCATGAATGTTTGCTTTCTTGTTATGCATTTTCTTTCTATATGTTGTGCATATGATTTCATGTTTTAAACTGAAGTTTGGAAGGGAGAGCGAATGAGTTCAATTGTTTCTCTATCTGAGCCAGGAGATTCCTGCAAGGTGTGCAGTCAAAGTCATCCGCAAGGAGTGCGTTGATGAAGGCTCAATAGTTTAACTCTTGTTCTCATTCACCCAGAAGTGGAAGTGGGTTGTTGAAGCCGTGCAAGGAGTGCACAGGCTGAAGAAGAAGTCTCAGTTGTGAATCTGAGCAAAGGAAATCAAAGACTGCTGCTGCAGGCGTTGCGCAGAGTTGAAGGGATTCAACACTTGAGAGTTGTTGAACGATTACCACGAGGAGCGCGTGCAAGTACCTCTGAAAGAGTCAGAGTGGGAAAGATCAGGAGGTATAGAACCTTCATGATATCATTGAAGAAGAGCACCGGGAGTTTGTGCCATGAAAGGTTTCAGGCCAGAGTTGCCAGTGAGTGCACAGAGATCTCTTTTTCCTAAGAGACTATTGAAGTTGTGGAAAAGCTCAGGAGGAATAGACCTTTGAACTCCCTGAAGGCTAAGTGTAGGGAAGTTGTCATTGGAAGTCGGAGGAAAGCATTGCAGGTTGGTGAGAGAGAAAACGAGTCTCGTGGAGAGACACTTCTTTATTTTGCAGAATCCTCAAGGGGAGAACAGATGGACGAAATCTTTGGAAGAGATTTCATAAAGTTCTGAGAGCCGTTGGATCTCCCAGAGGTGCAAGGTAGTTATCGCGTAGGCGTGGAGAGGATTCAAAGCTCAGGAGGGGTAGCATCATTGATCCAATTCGGTCAGGGCTGTTGGATTGTTCATGAGATTTCCTATTGGGACCTCATGAGGAAAGTGTCCTAAGTTTGGTAAGGAGAGTCGCGAGATTGCAAGAAGTGAGATCTCGACTACCCCAAGGATAGCGTGGGTCCACAGTAATTGACAGTGGACAGGTGGCACCTCGCATCTCGGGAGCTCGTAAGTGGAAGGGTTAACAAATTGGTGTCAAAGGTTGCGAGGTACGAGGGCACGAAGTGGCGAGAAGGCTGGAAGCCGTCCATTGGAAGAGGACAGGTGGCAGAGATCTAAGGATCTCGCGAATTGGGGAGTTCACAGGGTGAACACCCCAGTGTTTGGTGTTAAAAGTTATGAGGACGTGAGGTGCGAGAAGGGGATAACCGTTGGATCTAGATCGCAGGAGGACCGTTGGATCCTCACGTGGGATCGTGCCTCGGAACCTCATGAGAAAATGCTCGAGAACTTGACCTCGTGAGAGGGAAAGTCACGAGGGAACGAGGTCGCGAGTTTCGGCACCTCGGACCTCGAAAGTTGACAAGGAGGTTATTCAACCTTGCAAGTAGCGAAGTCGCGAGGGAGCGAGGTAGCGATAGCATGGAAGTCTCGAGAGAAGTGACGGGTGTGGACGGGTCAAGTCACACGTGCGCATTAGAGTTTCGGTACCTCGGGTATCGAAGGTTGTAGAACCAAAAGTTGGGTTTCGTGAGTAGCGAGGTCACGAGTAGCGAAATCCCTCACGGAAAAGTCAAGGAGTTGACTGAACATCGGGTCTCGGGGATCTGAGAACCCAGTGTTCGACCTTTGAACTCACGAAGTCGTGAGTTCTGATCCTTCGAGCAGTTAAGAAAGGGTATCACGTGACGAAGAGAATCTGTGGGTAGGAAGATTTCCCGATAGGGAAGTAGAAGAACCTGAGAGTTCTTTGGGCCGAGGAGAAGAAGGTCCTGTGTGAGCAGACGTGCCCGTGGGGTGGCACGTTTGCACCATCCCTCCTTAGGAAGAAATGGTCTCCATTGTGTTGAGTGCACAGGGGAGAGGGAAAAGAGTTTGTTGAATCTGGATCTTGATGAGTTTCTTGCTTTGTTGGAGAAGTTGTGTTGCTTAGATTTTTGAAAGTTTTCACGAACCTATGGCTAGAAGGGTTGGAACTTTTTAACTAGTCTGGATACATGAGATGTATCTGTGCAGAAAGAATCTTTATGCTTTGCTGCAGTATTTTTAACCTGCTTATGTTGGATAGAAGGTGCTTAAGACAAGGCTACAGTCGTTGCAGTATCCTTCTGTTCACCTTTTGAACAAATTATGAAGAAGATGAATTTTGTATTATGGGATACTATCTTGCGCCACTGTTTATGTGGGACAGTAGTCATAACCACCTCTTCTATCTTGTAGAGATGACCCCCCATAGTAACAATCACACTACAGTGTCAAGAATAATAGATAGCATGGCACTTCCAAATATATGGCTGGCCCAAGAGAACATCACAGACATCTAGTGAGGCGAAATCACATAATACTTCATCCTTGAAGGAATGGATGTTGTATGAAAATTGACACTGCTGGATGACACGAAGATCTTGTCCCTCATGAATCCACCTGATGTTTTATGGTTGTGGGTGTGGTGTTGTCAACAATCCCAATTGTTTGATGACCTCTGATGAGATGAGGTTGTTATGGCTTCCACTATCAACAATAAAATGCAACGGGGTCCCCTTCACCCACACCTGTGAATGAAAAAAATGCTCCCCCTCTTCATAATCTATTGGTTCTTCTGTTTGAATTGATGATGTTGTGACAATAGTAGTGGGATCTCTGTTGATGATTTGTCTTCTGTCAGTATTTTATGAATCAAATTATGAATCAGGGTTTGGATCCTTCTCTTTGATTTCGGCCACCAATGATTGATTTGAGCAACATTCATTAGTGTTGTGCCATGGGATTTTGTGGAAATCACACCATTTTATGGTGTCCTTCTTTGTATTCCCATGACCCTTATTTTCCTATGGCTTGGACTGGTTTTCAGAAGACTGTTTGTTAGGGTCGTCTTTATCATACTTTAGTTGTTGCAGATTTGCAGACCTGAACTCTTGTTTGTTCTGGTGCTTAAATTTCTACTCGATTTTAAAATCATATTGATAAGAAGCACTGAGTGATGAGATGTCCAAAAAATTCATTTCACTTTGGATGTATCTGTGTAGAGCCCCATGGTATTTCAGAACCAAATGTTGTTCAGAGTCATTGATACCCAGTTTGGTGTGCAAGGTATGGAAGGTATTGGTGAACTTTGAAACTTCTTGGCCCTTGTCTTGCCTTCATGTGATCCATCTCATATATTGGTCCTCATAGTTTCCAATAGGTTAATATTGTTCCTTTACTGCATCCATAAAAAAATACCAAGTGGGATCGACCCCATATATTCCAGACTCTTTTGTGGAAATTTTCTCCCAATAAGTTTCCCACCAATGTTTGACATGGGGGAGATATTTAAGAAGTGTGAAGGTGATCCTGTTGGAAAAATTATGAACAAAGAAATAAGCTTCTAGCAGATTTAACCATTTGTCTGGGGCATCCGCATCTATCTGACCTTAAAATAAGGGAATATCAAAATTAACATTTACCTTGAAAGGAGAGGTTCTTCCAAAGTGGTTGTTTGATGAAGATGTGGTTGTTTCTATTGACAGGCATTGAAGGATGCAGGAACAATTATCCATCATTTTGTCCCTTTGTCACATGAGAGCTTGCTCAAGCAACAGATTGATAGAATCATTTTCTCCGTCGTTTTTATTTTCTTCCGCCATGGAGGGTTTCTTGGGAATATGAGAGAGATTGTATCCAAGAGAGACAAGCTCGAGACCCAAATCGATATACTCAAACCTCGTTGGGGACATGCACTGAAAAAAATGATCAAGAGCAACTTGCTCTGATACCACTGATCTAGATTATTTTCGGCATGAAATGAGAGTGGAGATATAATAAAGCAATGTACTGAGATATCTTGGATATCCAATAACATAACATAAATGTATCAGAGATGCAACCATAAACACAGATATACAGTAATACACAATTTTCTATTAATGAGAAAAAATGTACAAAGACTATAAAAATACAAAGTGAAAGACTCACTAGAATGGTGGGAGCTTATCTCTGGGAAGATATGTGATGGATACTCGCATCTATGAGAATATGATTTTACAATGAGGCTCTAAAGTCCTTTTTATCATAAGGAAAATCCAAAACCTTAACCCCAGAATGTGAAAAGCCAATAGTTTTCTGGACCCCGTTTTGGGTAGTTTGGTGTATCAACTTCCTGGGGGCGTAACTTTGGCATACGATCTCCGTTTGGGGTGCACGATATCTCGTTGGAAAGGTATCTGTGAGGATATTAATATTGGGGAATATCTCATGTCCTTTGACTATTATTGAGAATATCGATCCAGAAAAACATTCATTTAGTCCCTCAAAATGGCTTCAGAAGTTAAAAATTGCTAAAATAGTAAATTGCCAAAATTGCTAGAAAATTATTTTGAGCGAGTTGGAAAAGGTGGGTGGCCACTAATATCCACTTGGATAAATTCCTTAAAAAGGTCAAATTTATAATTTTGGACTCCATGGGATTCGATCCCATGACCTGCCTCTTCAAATGACTTAAGCACAATGAGCTAGCCATAAAGGGTGAATTACAACTTTAGAAAAAAAACCCACTTTTAAAAAATTTAAACTTAAGCACCTTTTTCCAACTAAGGGAGGTGTGCCCCTTTGGAACTAGGCCACATAGCCATCATATGACCACATAAGGTGGGAACATGCTCTAACTAGGGGCTTAAGCATAATTTTTACCAAAATTTGGGTTTTGGCCTTATTTTAGTGGATTTTTAGCTGATTTTTAGTGATTTTGAGGATTTTTTTCTCTTTGAAGGGGCTCTGAGCCCAATCTAAGTCCAGAAAGTTGTGGGGAAGTTGGATTTCGACCATCAAATCAGAATATATATAAAACACATGTTTTTTATAGTCCGGGAAGGTTCAAATACAACATAATGATGAAAAATTGTGAATCTTAAGCCATTTTTATGCAGGGAAGCCATTGAGAAAGCGAACTTTGGAGGCTATTTAAGGGAGATATGATTAACCTTTTTTAGTGCCTTTAGTTCTGTTGGATTATTGAGGTCAAGTAGAACACATTCAAACCATTTTTTAATCCATTTGATGTACTTTAGTGGGGGAGGATTTCTTATTAATATTCAATGCTTCAAAGACTTAACCATAGTCTTAAAAAAAGTTTGTTAACAAATTTTAAAGACTTAAACATAGTATTTAAAAGATCAATTTCAGATCAAGTGGTATTAGAGAAGGTTGAAATTTGGTTGTTTGAGTTTTCATGATTATCAGGGAAAATCTAAGTCATGGTGAAGGAGAGCTTGTAGAAGGAGATCCAGATATTGGATCAAGAAAGAGGACATTTCAAAGTGAGAAGATGGAATTGAAATAAGGAATTTCTCAAAATGAAAGAGAGTTTCAAAGAACTTTCTTTTCCATTTTGGAGATGGTAAAAGTGTTATATCATGATTACTTGGAATGAAAGAGACCGGTTCAAGAGGAATCTTCAAAGAAATCCAAAAGTGAAGAGGGAGAGGACCATCCAAAATATCCTCCTTCACCTCCTTCATCTCGATCATATTCTTCTTCTTCAACTACAAGTTCAAATTCTACTTCAAGAAAACATTCTCATAAGAGTAAGCCTGATATGCCATTACTCAAACATGATGTAATATTTGTTTTTCCTATATATGACGGTGAAGTTAATTCTGAGAAACTTGATAACTAGGTTAGACAGATGGAGATATATTGTAATTTGTAGCAAATCAAAGATGAGGCAACCAAAATCAGACTGGCATCATTTTGTCTTGAAGGCGGAACTCCCATCTGGTAGCAAAGTAAGATGCAACACGGAACTCAACAAGTTGGTAAGATTTTTCCCTCATGACATGACTTTATTTTTGCATTTAGAAAAAATTTCTATCATTTGGGGTATAAGGAAAAGGCTTTAATTGAATGGAAAAGTATTAAGTTAGGAAAAGGACAATCGGTGCAGGAATATACAGATGAATTTTGTAAGATGGCTTTGATGTTATATGTTCCATTGACTACACAAGAAACTCTTATGAAGTATATAGGAGGTTTTCCTGTTTATATTCATTATATTGTATTTATGTTTGGACCTACTAATATTGATGAATGTTTTGTTCAAGAAACATATATTGAAGTAGGAAAAATTGGAGTTGGTGTATCAAGGGAATCATCTTCAAAGAAGGATGGAAAAGGAAAAGGGATTGGGAAGAAAGAAAATTCAGTGACAATGAATAAAGATAAGCTCTCTTGCAAGCATTGCAAGACAAAAGGGCATGATGATGAGAATTTCTATCAATTACACCCAGAGAAGAGATAGAAGTGGTTCAAAGAGAGGAAAGGGAGGCAAAAAGTTGCAACAACAAAACGACCAACAAACTTGGGATAAGATTCAGGTGATGAGTCTAAGATTACAACAATTGGTTTGACAGGTAAAATTGGCGATGGTTTTGATTCAAGAAGTAAATTGTTTCATATAAGGGTCGTAGTGAAACATACTAAGATCGATACATTAATAGATAGTGGATCTCAATCTAACTTAATTTCGTAAGAAGTGGTTAAGAAATTGAGATTAAACACTAAGATGCATCACAAACCGTATTCACTAAGTTGGATAAGAAAAGATCATAAATTTCCCATAAAAAAACAATGTATCATAAAGTTTGCAATTACATCTAAGTATGTGGATGAAGTAATATGTGATGTGGTGCCACTAGAAACATGTGGAATGGTCTTAGGTAGCCATTATTTATATGACCACAAAGAAATCTTCTATAGTGAACATAATCGATATCACCTATTTAAAAAGGGAATTGAATATGGTGTACATGCTCATCACATAAAAAAAAATCAATCTCTTCTAACAATGGAACAATTAAAAAAGTAAACTTATGCAAGAAATACACCTATAATTGTCCCAAGTAAAGCAGTTGATTTTAAGCATGAACATGAGATGGCTGTAGGATGGGAATTCAATCATAATTTTCTTCAAGATAAGTTAATGCCATGCAAGCACATCAAACATATTAGTTCATTTGCAGTCATATTTCTGATGTTATCATTGCTAATGTTTTCTACATGGATGGTAGTGGATTCAATAAGATGTGAATGAGTTCAAATGGATAAAAATATGATTTCATTTGTCATGGTTATTATGTAATTGATTATTATGCAATAGATGCACATGACAGAGTTTAAATACAAAGGATAATTTGGGAGGCCTATCCCGCACTTGATTTCTGGTTAATATCGTTTTGGAGGACCAAAAGGTTTTAGTGGGGAGGAATGATCCAAAATGGATCTTGAAATGCTAAAATACAAAAATTCTCAAATTCTACAAAAAAATGGCATGATCGTGAAGTGCTCTTCACAAGATTTTCGGTGGCGCAAAGGGATCAAAAATCGAACATCGTATGAGAAAGTTATGGCAGATGGAAAATTTGGTCTTCTCCAGCAAAAAGTCAAAGGGTCAAATGGACACGTGGAATATTAATCATGTGAAACTTAGTAGATTCAGATTATGACAAGTGGAATCCTTGAGGTGATGACATGTGGTATCACCAGATCATGACAAGTGTCAAAGTTTTGATTGTCCATGTGACAAAAGATTGGCCAACCATGCGCTGACACATGGTCCAATCTAAGGGTGCCACATGTCACCATGGTAAAGGCATTAAAAAGGTAAAATTTATATTGTTTGAATCTATGGGACTGGATCCCATGACCTGCCTCTTCAAATGACTTAAGCACAATGAGCTAGCCACAGAGGGCGAATTACTACTTTAGAAGAAAAAAAAACACTTTTCAAAAATTTAAACGTAAGCACAATTTCCAGCTAAGGGAGGTGTGTCCCTTGGGAAATAGGCCACATGGCCCTCATATGACCAAAAAAGGGGGGTTATCATCCTAACTAGGGGCTTAAGCATATGTTTTGCCAAAATTTTGGTTTTGACCTTATTTTAGTCGATTTTTAGTTGATTTTTAGTGATTTTTGAGGATTTTTGGCCCTTTGAAGGAGATCTGATCCCAAGTTGGGGCCAAAAAGTTGGGGGGAAGTTGGGTTTCAACCAAAAAATCAAAATATATATAAACCAAAGGTTTTTTACGGTTCAGGAAGGTTCAAATACAACATAATGATGAATAATTGTGAAGCTTAAGCCATTTTTATGCAGGGAAGCCATTGAGAAAGTGAACTTTGGAGGCCATTTATTGGAGCTACGATCAACCCTTTTCAGTTTCATTAGTTGTGTTGGATTCTTGAGGTCGAGAAGAAAATAGGAAGACCAATTTTTAATCCATTTGATGTATTTTTGGTGTACTTTCGAAGTATTGAAGATTAATAAGAAATCCTCCCCCACTGAGACAAAGGCCCAGAAACATAGACAACCTTGCCGAATTTCGTTAACAATATTTGACATTATGGTTTGATGATCTGAATGTTTAATTTATGTTTTGTATTCTTTATTATGGGTGCAACATTCTTTAATTAAAATCATTTTCTTCTCTTAATTCCTAAGTGGTAAATCAACTCATGCATAAACTTAACCATAGTCTTTAAAAGATCAATTTTGGATCAGGGATGGGCACCCCAAACCCTGAAGGGGGGAAAATACCCCCCTAAAACCCCCTCACATGGAGGGGTGTAAAATATTCTCGGGTGTACAATCTTCATGGGGTATAAACACGACTGAAAACAAAGACCTGTGAATCAGGAAGATAATCAGGCTCCACAACCAATAATCTCCCACTTGGAGATTGATCTCAACAACTCCATCGTTGTTGTATCTATTGGACTGTGATCCTTATTAGACCTGGAAAATTTCTCATCTTCACCTTCGTGCTTGAAGACCAACTGAAATTGAGCAGGAACCCAGTTTATTTTTCATTACTCCCTTTGTGAACATGTCTGCAAGATTCTAGCTAGTATGTATCTTTTCCAACTTCAAATGTCCATCTTCTTAGACAGATTGTATGAANTATATGATTAGTATTTGAATGGAAGGATGATTTATTTGAAATATGCATGACACTCTCACTGTCACAGTACAACCTGCTATCCTCCTGCTTCTTTCCCAATTCCTCCATAAACCTTTGTAACCAAATCATTTCTTTACTAGCCTTTGTAGCAACAACATACTCTGTTTCTGTTGTTTAAAGTACAACAACCTTTTTCAGTTTCTAAGTCCAACTTATCGTTGTTCCACCTACAGTAAAAACATACCCTATGGTGCTCCTCTTGCTATATTTATCACCTTCCATATCCAAATCAAGATATCCCTATAGAATAGTGTCCGAACCTCCAAAACATAATGCATGAGTAGAATTACCTCTCAAATACCTGAGAATCCACTTTACTACTTCCCAATGTTATTTACCTGGATTGTCCATATACCTACTCACAAATCCCATTGCATGTGAAATATCTGGTCTTTTCCAAACCATCACATACATCAAGTTGCAAGTTGTTGATGAATAAGGGACCCTGGACATGTATTCTATCTCCTCCTATGTCTTGGGACAGATTTCCTTCGTTAATTTGAAATGTTTGCACAAAGGTGTACTAACTGATTTTGGATTATGCATTCTAAACCTCTCCAATACCTTCTTTATGTACTCACCCTGAGACAATGTTAATTTGTTATTTTTTCTATCTCTTGTTATTCTCAAACTAAGGACTTTATTTGCATCACCCAAATCCTTGATCACAAATGAATTAGCTAATTTATTTTTTAGCACATTTATATTTTGCATATTAGACCATGCAACAAGCATGTCATATACATACAATAGAAAAATAATATATCTTCCATTTTCTAGCCTTTTAAAATAAACACAGTGATCAAAATGACATCTACTATAACCTTGTTCTTTCATACACCGATCAAACTTCAAATAAGATTTCCTTGGATATTTGTTTAGGCCATACAATCTCTTCTTCAACGTGCATACCAAATTTTCCTTCGCTTTTGACCTCACACCCTGTGGATGTTGCATATAAATCTCTTCCTCCAAATCCCCATGGAGAAAAGTTGTTTTTACATTTAGCTGTTCAATATGTAGATATTATACTTCCATAAGACTTAACATAGTCCTAATTGAAGTCATTTTAACAATGGGATAAAATATTTCATCAAAATATATACCTTTCTCCTTTACAAAAGGTCTAGCCTTGTATTGCTTTTTTCATCCATCTTCTTCCTTCAACTTGTAAACTCATTTATTCTGCAATGCTCTTTTTCCTACAGGAAATTGAACCAAGTACCAAATCTATCTATTTAACAGGGAATCCATTTCCCCTTTCATGCCTTTCTCCCACTTATTTTTAGTGTCTACCTGCATTGCCTCTTCATAACATTCTAATTCACCAGAATCAGTCAAAAATAAATAATAAAATGAAGGAGAGTATCATTTAGGGAGTCTACTTAACCTAGTAGATATTCTAACAACACTTGCAAGAGTTTGAGGTACCTGTTGCTCATGTTGTTGTACATTTTATTTACTGGTACCTTTGAAATTTCTTTTTCAGTGATCTCATCAAGCATTGTGTATTTTGATTTTTTTTTTTTATGTTTCTTTTCCTGCAACTGATCTCTGTACATGAACTTCTCATTGAATATGACATTTCTACTCCTAATAATTTTGTGATTTTCATAATCCCATAAGCGGTAACCAAAATCATTAACACTGTATCCAATAAAGATACACTTCTTAGATTTTCCCTCAAGCTATGTTCTATTTTCTTTATTAATATGGACAAATGCTTCACAACCAAAACTATTCAGAAACAATAGTTTGCATTTTTAGCATTACATGCCTCCTATGGAATTCCACCATCCAAAGAGATTGAAAGTCCTTTGTTTATTAAGAAAATAGCAGTATCTACGACATCTGCCCAGAACTGTAGGGGAAAACCAACATGCAATCTTATACACCTTGCACATTCCAAGATTGTTCTGTTCATCCTTTCTGACACACCATTTTCTTATGCTGTTCCTGGAACTGTCTTCTCTCTAAGAATCCCATGGTATGAACAGTAATCATCAAACTCCTTGCTACAATATTCACCCCCATTTTTTGATCTGAGACACTTCAAACTTTTTCCTGTCTCATTCTCAACCAAAGCTTCCCATTTCTTAAAAGTAAAAAAAACATCATACTTTTGTTGAATGCAACAAACCCAAGTTTTACTATTTGCATCATCAATAAAAGTAACATAATAATGAGAGACACCAAGAGATGGTCCATGCAAAAGCTCTAACCTTTCTCACTTATTTTCTTTTCCAACTCTAAGAAATATGACTCTCTTTTGTTTTTCATAAACACAATGCTCACAGAAATCCAAATCAATTTGTTTAAGATCTGGTAACAAATTTCTTTTGTGAATTATATTCATCCCCTTCTCACTCATGTGTCCAAGCCTACGATTCCATAGTGTAGTATACACTCTTGTAGAAGCTAAAGAGATAAAGAGTCAATATTACCAGTACATAAATACAATGTACCTACCTTCTCTCCTTTTTATATCACCAGTGATCTTTTAGTGACCTTCCACACCTTATATGTAAATATGGATATACAACCTTCACTTTCCAAATGCCCTGTTGAAATTAGATTTTTCCTTAGATATGGAACATGTCTTACCTCTTTCAACAACCATTTTTTTCCATTCCTTTGATTTATTTTTACCTCTCCCATTCCAACAATTTTGCATGGTGCACCATCACCTAAATGAACATGTCCAAAATAACCTTGAACATAATCTAGAAAATGTTTCGTATGGGGTGTGGCATGAAATGAAGACCCTGAATCTACTAACCAAAACTCAGAATTATTATCTAGAGAAAGAATCAACACATATTGCAACACATCACATGTTACATTTGCTTTCTGATTTTTCTCCTGTCCATCTCTTTGTTTCTTTGGATATCTATAGGCTTTCTTCATATGTCCTTTCTTCCCACAATTCTAGCACTCTATCTTTCCCATTCTAGATTTGGATCTTCCCTTCCTAGAATTCTCGCGCTTCCCTGAGCCCTTTCCTTTATCCTTTTGTCTTCCCCCGTTCTTCATATTTAACGCATTACCTAATGTCTCACCTGTGCTTTTCCATCGCATTTCCTCGCTAAGTATAACACTAACAACATCATGAAATCTTAGAGTGTTTGAAACAGAGACGTAGTTACTTACAACCATTACCATGCCATTCCAACTTTCTGTGAATGAGCATAGGATTAGAAGAGCCCTGACCTCATCATCAAATTCCACTTTTACATAACTTAGCTGATTAGTAACCATATTAAATTCATTTAAATTATCTGTAATGGATCCACCTTCTAACATCTTCATATTAAATAATCTCTTAATTAGAAATACCTTGTTGGGCATCGAGGTTTCTTCATACACTTTATCCAATGCATCCATATTTACTATGAAAATAGAATATACATTTACAAGGAAAATTTTCCTTTGAGAGATTCATCCCCGAAGCCCTGCTAGGGGCCCGCTTGCCCCCGAACCCTACAGGGGGGGAAATCCCACCCTACAACCCCCCACGCGGAGGGGTTTACACTATTCCAAGGTGTACAATGTTCATGGTGTATAAACATAGCTGAAAACAAATACCTATGAATCAAAAAGATAACTAGGCTCCACATCCAATATTGGTTTGTAAAAACCTAAGAGATAAGAATAAGTTCTTCCTCCTCTGACAAGGTTATTCTTGTTCAAAAAAGGTGAAACATNCTTTAGGATTTTATTCCTAGATATTTTATTTTGACCTAGTTGAACCATTAATAAGGGAGAAAATATTGCTAGAGCCTGAATGTGCTTGCACTCTAGCAATCCTTCTCTTTAAAGTTTAAACCCTAAGGCCCTAATGTGCTAGCACCTTAGAGTTTAAATCCTACCTCTTAGTTTCTACCAACTTAATCTTTGAGTATTGTTTCATTTGTTGTTACGAAGACTCCATTTCCATAAGGAACTAATTTATAAACATTCTTATGGTGAAAGTGTTCTCTAAACTCTCTCTTCAGATCTCTTAATCTCTCTACTGACTATACTAACACTAACATTGACTAACTATATAATAAAATTGTTTTCCCAACAACCCCCCTCATTTTCCTCCCTGCACAAATCAACCAAGGCTCATCACATTCAAGCAACCCAGAGTATGGGAGAAAGTAAGCCATTTTCACCATGAGGTATGTTAGTCCTTATTTCATGGAAAGTGTTGTGCTTAATTTATCATACATGTGCATGAAGATCCTTGGTTGAAGTCGGATAATGGATCATTGTTTTGGGAACATGTGTCAATTTCCTTGTTTCACCTTGGTGGTTAACTTCTGTGCCCTAGTCCCATGTTGTCACTACCCAAGGAAAAGGGGTAATATTGGAGGGCCCTTCCAAGGGTAGTGTTTTGTTCCTGGTCATACTTAACACTTTCCATATTGAATCCTTTCACATATCATAAACTTTGGCTATGGTTCATTCTCTCATGAGAAGAAGGGGCTAAAGGCCTAGAGAATTATTTAGTTTCTCTATGTATATGTTACATCTAAATTATAAAGGGCACCATAAAATCCTCAAGCCATCTTGAGATCTACCCCCTCTAAAGATAATATCCCATGTTTGGATGTGAATGAATGCACCAATTATAAAGGACTATTTCCTAGTAAACAATGAATTAATGAATCTTGAAGCCTTATAAAGGGGACTAGAAAATGATAACTTGGTATCAAATGGAAAATAAGGGGTTCAGAATGAAAAAGGTAGTAACAAAATGGTATCTCAAGAAATAAAGCGCTACCTCTACAAATTCTATCATATAAATTGATACTATAAGCCACGAAGTAAGCCTAATACCACATAACATTCACAATTACTCTTGATGGATTTTTAATTTCCCTTGTCACTCTTGAGACCTATCCCTTCTACCTAGGTTAATTTATTTCCTGCCTAGGTGGCATACCTAATAGGGTTGGATGAAGAACCTTCGATACTTGAACTTTTTAAATCACATGGGGTCATGGATGGTGTGATGGTTGAAGGGGATACTAGGGTGAATATGTTTAGATGGATTATGTGTTAAGTTGCAAATTACTTTACATTCCTTAAGGATTGATATTTCTTATAAACTTTGGTTTACCTTATCTTATATTCTTCTTTGTTTTGAGTGTCCCTAACATGGTTCTTATGGGACTTCTTGGGCTTGCACATAGGAAGTTTTTCATTTATTGCAGGACATTGGCACGTGTGATGGAGAGTAGTGGGTCATCCAGTGACTCACCATCCTCATAAAATGGATCTCTCTTTCTCAGGACCTTGGATGATTGACATATAGGCCTTCTTTGAGCAGTATTGTTGACTATGCCACTCATATGTGTTAGAATCCCATAGGTTGGGTAGAGAACCATGGAGCTCTTATGCACAGAGGATAGAGGAAGATTCCTTTGAAGGCACCTTGACATCACTTGGAGACATGATTTCACTCCTCTTAAACCTAGAGATGGCCTTTGGTGGCCAATGACATCACCCTCTAGCCTTGATGTCACCTTTTGGGGCTAGGGTTCAATGGATTTTGTGGTTCCTAAGATTATTTGACATGATGAGACACCTTGCTTCAAACTTTTTCACATTAGATCATGACACATGGCCTTGGGAGGCCTGGTGTCCCACTCCTTGAGTCTTGATGTCACACATTTGAGCATTACATCACCCTTTAATGATTTTCTTTCATGTGTTTTGTATTTTGGCATATTATTAGAGGAAAATTAAGGGTTCAACCCCACTTTTTTTCATTTCATTGACAAATTATATGTAAAAATTGTATGAGGGTACCCTCATATAAATAATACACCCTCACATTTCATTTTATGATAACAGTTTTCCTCACACTTGTGGGTATACTTTTGAAATTTTTTCCATCTTAGTGCTACTAGCTCTTTTTCTACCTATGTGCTATACTTGGAGGATCAAATTGTTGATTCTTTTCTTATTTTTGAAGAGGAATTTATGCAATTAGGGTTTTGTCTCATTGTATATTGGCTAAAGTAAGTGAATTTTCTACAATATATCTTTATGGTAATGTGTTTCATGGTGAAGATTCCTACTTTATACTAGACATCTTTCTTGGTAAAACCCTAAGAGAGGAGAATAAGTTCTTCATCCTCTCACAAGGTTATTCTTGTTCAAAATTCCTAAAACATTCTTGATAGGGTTAGCATCGTAAATCCCTAAAGTTCTAGAACTTTAGGATTTTAGCCCTATACATTTCATTTTGACCTAGTTGAAGCATTAAGAAGGGAGAAAATATTGCTAGAGCCCAAATGTGATTTCACTCTAGCAATCCTTCTCTTCAAGGTTTAAACCCTAACACCCTAATGTGTTAGAACCTTAGAGTTTAAACCCTACCTCTTAGTTTCTACTAGCTTAATCTTCAAGTATTTTTGCAGTTTTTTTTACAAAGACTCAAAGCATTGATTTCTAAACATTCTTGCAGTGAAAGTGTTCTATAAACTCTCTCTTCAACTCTTTTTAGCTCTCTACTAACTTTACTAACACTGACATTGACTAACTAGCTAATAAAATTGTTGTTGTTACAAAAGTTAGCTACAATATTTAATTCTTATAAACTTTGGTTTACCTTATCTGATATTCTTTTCTTCTGAATGACCCTGACATGGTTCTTGAGGGACATTCTTTCTAGGGTTAGTATCATAAATCCGTAAATTTCTAGAACTTTAGGATTTTTTCCCTAGACATTTGATTTTGACCTAATTGAAGCATTAAGAAGGGAGAAAATATTGTTAGAGACAAAATGTTCTTTCACTCTAGAAATCCCTCTCTTTAAGGTTTAAATCCTAAGGCCCTAATGTTATATCACCTTAGAGTTCAAACCCTGTCTCTTAGTTTCTACTAGATCAATCTTCAAGTATTTTTACATTTGTTGTTCCAAAGACTCCATAGACTTAAGGCACTAATTTCTAAACATTCTTATGGTGAAAGAGATCTCTAAAATCTCTCCTCATATATCTTAATCTATCTACTAACTATACTAACAATAAAATTGACTGAATAGATAATAAACTTGTTATCCAAACAACCCTCCTCATTTTCCTCCTAGCACAAATCAACCAAGGCTCATCACATTCAAGCAACCCAGAGTATGAGAGATGGTAATCCATTTTCACCATGAGTTATGTTAGTCCCACTTTCATGCAAAGTGTTGTGCTTAATTTTTCGAGCATGTGGATGAATATCCTTGGTTGAAGTCGGATAATGGATCATTTATTTGGGAAATTGTGTCAATTTCCTTGTTTCACTTTGGTGGTCAGCGTCTATGCACTAGTTTTGTGTTGTCACCACCTAGGGAAAAGGGGTAATATTGGGGGTCACTCCCAAGGGTAATGATCCATTCATGGTCATACTAACACTTACAATGTTGAAGCATTTCACAAATCCTAAACTTCGGATATTTTCCATTCTCTCATGAGAAGAAGGGGCTAAAGGCCTAGAGGATGATGAATCTTCTCTATGTATATGTTATTTAAAAATTATAAATCCCATCATAAAATCCTTATACCATCTTGATTTCTACCCCCTATAATGCTAATCGCCCATGTCTGGATGTGAATGAATGCACAAATTATAAAGGACTATTTCCTAGTAAAAAATGAAGCAATGAAGCTTGAAACCTTATAAAGGGGTCTGACAAATGATAATTGTGCATCAAAAGGAGACTAAAGGGTTCAGAATGAAAAAAGTACTAAGAAAAAAGGGTATCTCAAGAAAGCAAGTGCTACCTCTACAAAGGATCTCATAGAAATGGATACTATAATCCACAAAGTAAGCCTAATACCACATCAAATTCACACTTACTCTTGATGGGTTTTTACTTTCCCTTGTCACTCTTAGGACCTCTCCCTTCTACTTGGGTTATTTTATTTCATGCCTAGGTGGCACACCTAATAGGGTTGGATAAAGAACCTCCCATACATGGGGTGTGATGGTTGAAGGGGATACTTGGGTGAATAATTTTGTGTGGCTTATGTATTAATTTGCATCTTACTTTACATGTCTTAAGGATTGATATTTTTTTATAAAATTTGGTTTACCTTTACTTATATTATTCTTTGTTTTGAATGTCCCTGACATAGTTCTTGAGGGAATTCTTGGGCTTACACCCAGGATGTTGTGCGTTTATTGAAGAACTTTGGAATGTGTGATGGAGAGTAGTGTGTCATGTAGTGACTCACCATTATGATAGAATGGCTCTCACTTTCTTAGGACCTTGGATGATGGACATACAATATTTATTTGAGCAGTACTAGTGATTATGCCACTTATATGTGCTAGAAGCTGATAGGTTGGGTAGACCACCCTAGACCTCTTCTGCATAGAGGATGGAGGATGTTTCCTTTGAAGGCACCTTGGCATCACTTAGGAATGATATTGCACTCCTATTACACCTCGACATGGCCTTTGGAGGAGTATGACATCACCCTTTATCCTTTATGTCACCTTTTGGATCTAGGGTTTGATGGATTTTGTGGTTCTAGAGATTATTTGACATGATGAGATGCCTTGTGTTGGTGCGCAGTGGGAAGATTGGAAATTGAAAATTAAATCACCAATAAATCCCAAGATAGCGTCCCTTTGGCATCACCCACAAGAAAGTGAAGTATCACCTGAGGTACTTATTGGGACTATAGGAACTAGGCTTCCCCATTCGTGAAGGGAATGAGGAATTTTCTAAAATTCATTCTTAATTAAAATTTATTCAACATGAAACACACTATGTGCACAAAATCATAATAACCTATGAAAGATTCATTTTACTTAATAATTCAATATATACATGAAACCATCAAATAAAAATTCACATTAACCATCCATGCATTACATGTGATCCATAAACAGAACATAACAGAAACACATCACTACATACATTATGACACAAAGATTTAATGTGGTTCACCCCAAACTGGGCTACATCCACAACAAATGGCATCTTATATTAATCATTTAGGTTCAATCATTACATCTGGCGCACAATGCAATCAAATAAAATACATCAGTTCTACCCAAAATGTGATAGTCATTCGCATATAGTACACACTTAGCTCCTTTTCTCATATATCACCTCACTCTCATGTCTGAATCAATCACTACTCACTCTCACTCATTACTTCATCAATTATTTAACTACATTCTACCCAAAGCCTATATATATTTATGCATATACCTTGGGGCTTAGCCTATTACAATGTCGACAAAATGTCCCAAAACTCCTAAATAAGTTCTTTGTTTCGTGAGTTGGCTCCTGAATATGTGTTAACTCTATTCCACGCATACTACCCCTTTATTGAATTTTCATGTGGTTTTCTCTTCTGTGATTCCAAAAACTTACCAAAAATTTCCCACTCCAACATGACCCCAACACTCACTTGTGGCTCATCTTGAGCCACTTCAATGTTTCTTCCAAGTGTACATGAACCTCTGGAATGTTTCCCTTACAGTTGTGATATTTTCTCTTGTTTGGGTTTCCTGCTACACAATTCCCTTGGTCATCTCTATAGTAATATGGACCTTCAAATTTTATTCACTTTATTGTACTACCTGCTTGACCATCCCCTACACAACTGCTACTTCTCATGTTTCCTTATAGGCTTCTTCTTTCAATGTTTCAATATGTTTCATGTGAGCCTGTTGTTGTGCCCTCATCTGGTTCATCTCTTAATATAATTTCCTATTCTCTTCCATTTCTTCCATCATCTATGTTGGAGGTAATGTACTCATTACATGTTATAACATCTATGACTTGTCCTGCGCAACTCATAGCTTATTATCAATTTCCTATAGTTCCATGTCTTCTATAAGCTATGTCGAGATTCTTGTCCTTTCTTCATATAAATTGGAACACTCTGCTTCCATACTTTTGATGTTCTCCATAGTTATTGTCATCATATTTTCCCTTTTCTCCCTCTCCTCTGGTGGAGTGATTGGTATCTATCATTCTTCCAAATCATTAATCTTTGTGTGGAATCCCTAAATGGCCTCACATATTTTTGTAACCTAGTCTTATAATGGGGCATCTTCCTCCCTATGAATTTTTGGATTAATATTATAAACCCCTTGGACTACTTGTTTCACTCTCTCTGTCCTTTGTGTGGTCTCATACAACTCTAGCCTATGTTGATCATATTTTTCTTGCAACAAATCCTTATCTGTGACTTCCCTTGTCAAATCCATCTAAATTGACATCACACGTACTTGTAGATCCTACTTCACACTTATTTGTAAACCATGCAACACTTCTACTAGAAATTGAGATAACACCAAGTCAATATGACCATGTGCCTTTTCATGATCCTGTAATTCTTCCATAGGGAAATCTAAATATTCCACTACTATATTCATCACCCATTGTTCTCCTGATGTCACATATGGGTGAGATGTCATATGTTGCACCTCAATCATATTTTTTTTTCTGTCCATCGAATCATGTTCACTTTTTATGACTTGCACAGTCCTATTTCTCTACAAACTCTATCATGGTAATTCAATCTACACTTGCACGTAGAATTTCCTTTCTTCTTTCTTCTGCATCGCTTGCTCAAAATTTTCCTTAGTAACCTCTTTCACTTGATCCACAATATTTTATAAGTCATCCTATGATATGGATTGGGTGACCACTTAGTCAATTTATTTCCTCTTATTTCATTACAGTATTGATCTCTTTGTATCATGTTCCTTCCACTTCTCACCCTTTTTCAGTATAGTCTCCTGTGTTTTTCCTATGTCGTATCCTTCTTGTTCTTCTTCTTCATCATCATCTCTTAGTTATTCTATTTCTGGTTATTGTGTCTCTAGCTAACGTGGTTCTGATTTTTCTTCCTCTGGGACTAGGTTTTTCCATTCGTCCTCCCAGTCTTATGAAATGTCCCATGTCAACCAATGCCAACTTGTATCTTCATGTTAGCCACTACTACTCAATATCCTTCTTGGCCTAAATGTACATATCATGTCTTTTGAATTTGAAGCACACAATCCACAGGTGCCACAACTGCCTCCCAAAACCTCCACAAGCACTGGATAACGTCATGAGTGTCTTGGGTGATGTCATGGGCCTTCCAAGGCCAACGTCCTCGTGGAAAGGGAACAACCCCCCTAGGTACAGGTCTACTGGGATGCCTTTGGTGGAACGTCCTCCTCTTCTCCGATGAAAACTCTTTGATCTGGCTTTGCCCCCTTCTAGGGTCTCAACATCCATCTGATGGGATTTCAGCCCCATGGAGGTCTGAACTAATCATATCCCCATGTGTACCTGTCCATAAGGGTACCTTTTCATCAGGTAAGATCTTGCACATCAACAGATACGCCCTCCATGGGATCATAAGTCACAGGGATCATAGCAATGTCAATCACATCTAATCATCAATATTATTAAACATGTGCATAAAACCCCTTTTACCTGGACAAGTGCTCAAAGACATTATACTAATCTGCAATCCAAGTTTGGAAGAAGAGTTATTCGTAAAATTCTCACTGGATGTGGGGTGTTTCTGAAATAAATCAAATCCAAGCCATGTGAGTGGATGACGTTGTAAGGGATGTCTGGACAAGAGGTGCAATGATAGTAGGGAAATGCATGGATTACCTATGGGTTCCTATGTAGAGGGTGAGCTGCATATTTCATGGATGCAAATGTTTCCAATCCCATTTATGCCTTTTATTTTTATTCTTATTTCTTTTTATTCAAGAAGCTAGTCAGGGGACACTGCCTTTGCATGGTGACTAGTGGTGCCAATGTTACCCACAAGAATTCCATGGAAATGAGAAGATTGGCTCATGATGAGGCCCCCTTTCTCTTGGCTATGCCACCAAGAGACACTACCCTGGAGTGGTGACCAACTGTTGTTAGTGTCATATCGTTACATGCCCATGGATCCAATAGGCTGGCTCGTGATGAGACCCCCTATCCTCTAACTAGGTCTTTTTTTTTATTATTATTTTTTATGGGTCCCTCTGTTTCTTGCTGAGAATCCTTTTACTACTTTCTCGGGCATACCTGGCTGAAGGTTTCATTCTTTGGCTTCTATCTTTTGCCAGCTTCTTTTACGCTTTCAGCCTTTAGCCCCTTCTTCCCGCAAGGTAAGGTGCAACCCTTAAATATTTGGCCAACCCAATACTTAGACCAATGTAATGGGATGTATGAGCGAGAGAAATATGGAAAGACGTAAGTATGGTGGGAGAAGACGATGTATTCTCATTAATCCCCCTAGTGGAAACTCAAAACCTATGGGCACAAGCTTACTGGGGGATCCTCTCATCCCCCCTAGATATGGTCAAGTGGATAGGCATAATATCCAAGCACCCATTAGAAACAAAAAGATTCAAAGGAATATATTCAAAGGTTTTGAGGATCAGAGTGACACATACCATGATACCAAGACTGATTACCCCATGGAGCAATATCCACTTCTGCTATAGGACTAGGTCGAGGTGATGGATGTTGTTTTTGCTGATAAGGTGGAGGCACTAAAGAAAAGAAAAGATGAGTCCTCCAGGGCCATACTCAAGTCGATTTGGCTCTTGGTACTCCATGTCTAGGACCCGTGAGCCTTGAGACATAATATCCTTAGTTATCCCTAAATCGGGGGATAACATATGGCTACAACTCAGGGACATGTTTTCATCGTAGAGCACATGCGAACCTCAACATCTTTGGCATAACTTGTAACCTGCTTGATCTCAATCATAAAACTGTTAGCAATCATTTGGGGTGGTGATATCACCCCTACCTCATATAATAGAATGAAAGCAATCATATGTACAAATGTGAAAGAAAACTATTCTACCATGAAATGCAAATGGTATATACAATGAATGCAAATGCCTACTTACCTGTACTTACCTGTCGATTAAATTCTAGGTGTAGTCAAATGGACAGTGAAACCATCCTCGCAATGTCTCAGAATACCTACCTCTATTATTTATCATAAACCAAAACAGTGATAAGTTAAGCACAAAAATAACATGGGTTATAAAGTGTATCGTATCATCGAAAGTCATAAAGTCTAACTCATGGAGGCGGGTGGGAGGGATAAAATCATTCCAAGTCATTATCTGAAGAAAGTGCTCAATCCACTTCAGGAAGGCATCATGAAAATCCAAAGGTTCAGAAAACTGACTCATAAGGTCTGAAAACTAGCTACCTAGGACGTCCTCATAATCTGAAACCCCTGAAGGGATTGACAAGCATCTAGAAGATGACTGATAAAAACTTAAGGGAAGGTTGAAAGGCTGAGATGACACACTTTTTCTTGAGGTATTCAACCTACCCTTTAACTCTAAGGTTTTCCTCAGAGGAAACTCAATACGAAATACATATTTCCCAACTACACCTTTGATGACACAGCAAGGTAAAGTAATCAGAGGTGGTTGGAGAAAACTGTCACAAGAGTCCTTCTTCAGGCAAACAATGTCCTTACTCCTGTCAAGATCTAAGCACAATGGTGGTTGAAAATATTCTTCATGGAATGAATCCAAGTTCTCATAGGATTAGTCATCAAAACCCTCAAGGTAAGACCTAAAACCATCAGGAAAATATGGGACTAGGTCAACCTTGGGTGTTTTGAAAATATCGGTAAATACATTATCTCCTTGTTGCCACTGGTCAAAATCAAAAGTAACCTGTCGTGATAACTATGAAGGAAACTCTTGGAAATGATTCTCAATGTCATAAATGGGGTCCATATCATAACCAAATGAATCCCATTTACGTCTCCTGACATGTATGAACTCATCAATATCGACTATGTCACTATCTGTATCATAACATGAAGGATTCAAAACATTCAAAGGCTCATCCATCTCCTCCTCATTTCCCAAATCATAAAGTAGAGAATCATCAAAATTTAGAAGAGGAGGGTAAATTACCATTTTTGTTTCTTCTGGTGTAGGGAGAAAAGGCTTGTGGATGGATTCGTCAGAGAGAGGAGGGCATGATTTTATTTCATCATATTTTTTGGGTTCTGGCTCTTCAACTATGTCTTCATCAATCCCTTGCTCCTCCCTATAGGGTTTGAAAAATTCATCAAGGCCTTTTCCCTTAGCATTTTGTTGGTCAATAAATTGTTCCCTTTCTTCTTGGAAATCAATAGTAAAGGTTTCAACGGAAACTAATCCTTCCAAGCTAAGAGTAACTGGGGTACCTTCGAGGTAATTGAT
>SNQJ01S0004625.1:45317-79338 GCA_010110895.2 Picea sitchensis | reverse complement strand
ATTTTCCTCGATTTGCACAGCCATGTTATAATATTAATAGAGTGTTTTTGGCCTCTTCCTACTTAGGAGGAACCCTATGTGCACCAAGAGTGCATTGGTAAAGAGATACACAAGGTACTTGTCTTAAGGATGATGTATTTTAGGAATTTGATACAGTATGTCCTCAAACCTATCCTAGAAGTCTCATAAAGTTTCATCCCCAATTTTCTTTATATGTTCGAGTCTTTTTAGTAGTACTGAGATGTATTCCAACTGAATACCTGATCTTCTAAGAAAGGTTTCTTCAAACTGTTCCATAGTTGTGATGTTGTCATCAAGTAGGTTGTTGTACCACTCCCTAGCATTGCAATAAATACTGGTAGAGAAAAGTTTCATGACCAAGTCTTCAGCATCATCAGCAATAGGGTGGAATAGAAACAAATCCCAAAACTTTCTCATGTGATAGTTGGCTCTCTCCTTATCACCACCAGTGAATCTAGGGAGCAAAGTTTTGTATTCAAAGGGAATTTATTGAGGCTATCCCAGGATCTTACTCATGTCTAAAGGCTTGTAGTTTCCCGGATCCCATTGAGAATTCATAGTTGGCTTTGTCATCAGTGGAGTCATCATATAATTTTCTTGAAATTATCAAAGAAATAAGGGAAGCATCCTTAGTGGAGTCGCCAGGTAAGATTGTAAGATAAATATTATTGAGGAAAGGCTTACCGAAAAGTGTCATCTTTGAGGAGAAATGAATTAGTGTTCCTCGACAATGGTGCCAAAATGTTATCACACAGTTCATACTTGGATGTAAAGGAAAGGTAAAAGAAGACAAACTAATGCAACAAGAGACTATCATATCACTGTCACCTCAACAGGAAGTGTCTTTCTATTTAGGGTGGTAGGCCCAAGGGAGATGTCCCTAGTGACTTGGGGTTTTGAGAAGGAAAATGGTAAAATGACAAGGTAAAATTTTCCCTCTCACATGTCACCATCAATCATAAAATCCGTCTAAACAACCAATAAAAGATAATAATAACCATAAATGTACCTGCCCGGAACAAATAAACAAGAAACTATATTTGCAAGGTCACTTGTTGGTTAGTACTTCATATAATTGGACTTTCTAAAATAAAGCAATTGAATGATATAATTGATCAATAAATCAATGACGTATAATACAAATAATCACAATATGTTACTTCACAATAAATTCTTTTAAAGAAGCTTCACAATGAGCAAGGACGATTTATCATCGATGTCACAATACCAACATTCATTAGAAGCAAATACTACTATTCATTAGCCAAACATTAAATTGCTTGAAGAAACATTAATTTTCTACAAAGTATGACTATAAATCAAATGGATAATGGAAGAAATTATGGTTAGTAGGTTAGGGTTAGAAGGTATTAATGGTTGTTCAAAGATTTTGGAGATTATGATCAAAACACTCAAGTAATACGTCTTATATCAGTGCATTCATAGGAAAAATGGAGTCAAGATAGCAAAAAGAGTTTGAAGGTACAATATAATAATAGTAAGGCTAAAGACAAGAGATTTTAATGGTGAGGTGTTCTTAAGCCAAGGCTTCAACCATCGAACCCTAGGGGAAAATGACTAACTAAGGTGTAGTAACCCTAGGCCTTGGTGCATTTTACTCCTTCTTTAGCTCAATGACAAGGTAAAAAAGGCTTGAATGGAGAGAAATAGATAGGGTGTTGCAATGGGAAGGCCGTAGCAATGTCTGCAACACAAAAAATGGCTCCTTGGCATAATCTAGTAGGGATTTAAAATAGGGACACCAACATGTGCTTATTTCCTAGGGTTTATTCTAGCAATTTTATTAACAAAATGTAAGTAAAACACTTTAACCATTCAAGTAAGGGAAGGATTGCAAAAAATCACTTACATTCACCAAGTATTCACCAATAAAAACCCTAGTTGTAAACCTTCCACCAAGAAAATTGCCAAAAATAGCCAAAATAAGCCTCCTTCAACAAGTGCACACTAGTAATTTCAGCCAAAACCCTAAAGGAGGGTGCAAATTTCAGAAATCACTCAAGTGTGAGTGAAATATGATGAATAAAAGAGATTTTTAGCTCTATTACTTATACAGTAGCAATGACCTCAATTAATGTTTAGGTCACAAAAGGATGACATGGCCAAAAATACATAATAATATTGCTTTACATTAAATGTCATGATAAAACCATAAATCAAGCATAAATGAAGGCATCATGCCCTTTTAGGGTGACTTTATCACCTTTTAGGGAAACATTGGACTCCTGGAGAAAAATGTTAGGCTCCTTTGGGCCTCTGGAAGCTACCACACGTACCACAACTACCACAACTACCTCCCAAAACCTCCACAAGCACTAGATGACATCATGAGTGTCCCCTGTGATGTCATGGGCCTTCCAAGGCCAAATTATTGGTGGAAATGGCACAACCCCCTAGGTACAGGTCTGCTGGGGTGCCTCTGGTGGAACGTCCTCCTCTTCTCTGGTGCAAACCCTCTAATCTGTCTCTACCCCTTGTTGGGGTCTCAACATCCATCTGATGGGATTTTAGCCCCATGGAGGTTCGAACTAATCATATCCCCATGTGTACCTTTCCATAAGGGTACCTGTCCATCGATTATGATCCCGCACATAAGCATATATGCCCTCCATGGGCTCATAAGTCACAGGGATCATAGTAATGTCAATCACATCTAATCATCAATATTATTAAACATGTGCATAAAAACCATTTTACCTGGACAAGTTCTCAAATACATTATACTAATTGGCAAGCCAAGTTTGGAAGAAGGGACAGGGCATCCTATTGGGAAAATGCTAACTGGATGTGGGGTGTTTCAGGGAGAAATCAAATCCAAGCCATGTGAGTGGATGAGGTGGTAAGGGATGTCTAGACAAGGGGTGCAATGATAGTAGGGAAATGCATGGCTTACCTATGGTATCCTTTGTAGAGGGTGAGATGCACCTGCCATGGATGAAAATGTTTCTAGGCCCATTCATTCCTTTTATATTTATTCTTATTGATTTTTCTTCAAGAAGCTAGTCAGGGGACACTTCCCTAACGTGGTGACCAATGGTGGAAATGTTACCCACAAGCATTTCATGGAAATGAGAAGGCTAGCTCATGATGAGACCCCCTTTCTCTTGGTTGTTCCATGAAGGGACACTACCCTGGCGTGGTGAGAAACTGCTGGTAGTGTCATACCGCTACATGCCCATGGACATNTGCTGAGAAGCCTTTTACTGCTTTCTCGGGGATCCCTAGGTGAAGCATCTCAAGGTTTCATTCTTTGGATTCTATCTTTTGCCATCTAATTTTACCCTCTAGGCCTTTAGCCCCTTATTCCTGCAAGGTAAGGTGAAACCCTTAAATATTTAGCCAATCCAATTCCCAGACCAGTGTAATGGGATGGATGAGCGATAGAAAGATGGAAAGTGGTAAGTATGGTGGGAGTGGACGATGTCTTCTCATGAATCCCCCTAGTGGAAACTCAAAACCTATGGGCCCAATATTACTAGGGAATCTTTTCATCCCCCCCAAATATGGTCAAGTGGATAGGCATAATATCCAAGCACCCATGAGAAACAAAAAGAATCAAATGCACATATTCAAAGGTTTTGAGGATCAGAGTGACACATACCATGATTGATCCGGATTTATTTTCGGCACCAAATGAGAGCGGAGATATAATGCAAAAATGTATAGAGATATCACAGATATTCAATAATATAACAAAAATGTATCAGAGATGCAACATAAACACAAACATATAGTAATACATGATTTCTATTAATGAAAGAAATATACAAAGAGTGTAAAAATACAGAGTGAAAGACTCACTAGAATGGTGGTAGCTTATCTCTGAGAAGAGATGTGACGACTACTCGCATTCATAAGAAGCTGATTACAATGAGGCTCTGAAGGCCTTTTTAAAATAAACAGGAATGAAAAAATTGCTTGACATCAAAATACCTAACCTTAGGAGATGAAGCGCCAAAATTCATGTGGGCCCCGTTTGGGTAAGTTAGTACATCAATTCTCGGGGTTGTAACGTTTGCATACAATCTCCGTTTTAGGCGTATGATAGCCTGTTGGAAAGGTATCGTCAAGTAGAATCATTTTTGGGGCTTAATCATGCATTCGCTTATCATTGAAAATATTGATCCCGAAAAACCTTCATTTAGGCCCTCAAAATGAACCCAGAAGTTAAAACTGCTAAAAATAGTAAATTGCCAAAATTGTCAGAAAATTGTTTTGAGCTAGTTGGAAAAGGTGGGTGGCCACTGATATCCACTTGGATTAATCCTCCCTCCTTAGGAATAAATGGTCTACATTGCATTGAGTTCCTGGGGGAGAGGGGAAAGCGTTTGTTGAATCTGCATCTTGGTGAGTTGCTTGCCTTGCTAGAGGCGTCGTGCTGCTTAGTTTGTGGAAGTTTGTCACGAACCTGTTGCTGGTGGGGTTGACTATGTTCAACTAGTCGGGCTATCTGAGATGACTGTGTGAAGAAGGAATCTTTTCATTTTTCTGCAATCTTGTCGACCTGCTTCTGTTGTATAGAAGGTGCTTGGGCCGAGGCTGTAGTGGTTTCAGTATCCTTCTGTTCCCTTTTGAAAATATTGTGAAGAGGCTGAATTTTGTAGTATGAGATACTACCTTGCGACACCTTTTAGGTGGAACAGTAGTCAGGACTACCTCTAGTATTCTATAGATATGACCCCCCATAGAAACAATGACACTGCGGGGTTGAGACTCATAAAAAACATGGCGCTTCCACATATATGGGTGGCCCAAGAGAACATCACAGACATCCAGTAGGGAAACATCACATAATACCTCATCCTTGAAGGGATAGATGTCATATGACAATCAACACTACTAGTTGACACGAAGATCTAGTCCTTGGCAAAGCCACCGATGTTGTATGGTTGCGGGTGTGGTGTTGTCAACAATCCCAACCATTTTTTGACCTCTGCTGAGATGAGGTTCTTATGGCTTCCACTATCAACAATAAAATGTAGTGGGGTCCCCTTCACCCACATCTATGAAATAAAAAGGTACTCTCCCTCTTCAAGATCTGTTGGTTCTTCTGGTTGAATTGACCTGGTCATGACAATAGCAGTGGGGTCTACGTCAATGATCTGTCCTTTACCAGTATTTTCAGAATCAGATTCTGAATCAGGGTTTGGCTCCTTGTCTTTGATCTTGGCCACCAATGACTATTTTGAGTGACATTCATTGGTGTTATGCCAAGGGATTTTGTGGAAATTGCACCATTTTCCAGTGTCCTTCTTTGTCTTCTCGTGACCCTTCTTTTCCTGTGGCTTGGACTGGTTTTCAAGAGACTTTTTGTTAGGGTCATCTTTGTCATACTTTGGTTATTGTGGATTTGCAGACCTGAACTCCCATTTGTTCTGGTGCTTAAATTTCTTCTCTATTTTAACAACATTTCGATAGGCAACACCAAGTGATGAGATGTCCAAAAAATCCATTTCAGTTTGGATGTATCTGTGTTGAACCCCACGGTATTTCAGAACCAAATGTTGTTCAAAGTCTTTGATACCCAGCTTGGTGCGCAAGGTATGGAAGGTATTGGTGAACTCTAAAACTACTTGGCACCTCTCTTGTCGTAGTGTGGTCCATCTCATGTACTGGTTCTCATAGTTGTCAATAGGTTAATACTGTCTCATTACCACATCCACAAAAAAATCCCCAGCAGATTGATAGGATCATCTGCTCCGTCATTTTTATTTTCTTCCTCCATTGAGGGTTTCTTGGGTGTGCGAGAGAGATTTTCCTCAAGAAAGACAAGATTGAAACCCAACTTGCTATACTCAGACCTCGTCGGGGACATGCACTGAAAAAATGATCAAGAACAACCTACTTTGACACCACTTATCCGGATTTATTTCTGACACGAAATAAGAGCGGAGATATAATAAAGAAATGTATAGAGATATCACATATATTCAATAATATAATAGAAATGTATCAGATATGCAACCATAAACACAGATATACAATAATATACGATTTCTATTAATGAAATAAATGTACAGAGACTATAAAAATATAGAGTGAAAGACTCGCTAGAATGGTGGCAACTTATCTCTAAGAAGAGATGTGACGGCTACTCGCATTCGCAAGAAGATGATTACACTGAGGCTCTGAAGGCATTTTTACAATAAACAAGAATTAAAAAATCCCTCAACATAAAAAAAACTGACCCTAGGAGATGAAGCGCCAAAAGTCATGTGGGCCCCATTTGGGTAAGTTAGTACATCAACTTCCTAGGGTCGTAACTTTTGCATACGATCTCCGTTTTAGGCGTATGATAGCCCATTGGAAATGTATCATCAAAGAGATTCATTTTGGGCAATTAATCATGCCTTCAACTATCATTGTTAATCTCTATCCTGAAAAACCTTCATTTAGGCCCTCAAAATGGCCCCAGAAGTTAAAACCGCTAAAAATAGTAAATTGCCAAAATTGTCAGAAAACTATATTGAGCTAGTTGGAAAAGGTGGGTGTCCACCGATATCCACCTGGATCAATGATACCCAGACTCATTACTTCATGGAGAAATATCCACTTCTACTATAGGACCAAGCCGAGGTGATGGATGTTGTTTTTTCTATTGAAAAGGTGGAGGTGTTGAAGAAAAGAAAAGATGGGCCCTCCAAGACCATGCTAAAGTCGATATGGATCTCAGTAATCCTTGTCTAAGACTTGTGGGACTCGAGAAATAATCTCCTTAGTTATCCCTAAACTAGGGGATAACACTTCCATTGTTCCATTTTCCTAAGGATGATACAGTATGCTCTTTGGATGATGAATTTCAAATTATTCTGTGAATGCTACAATAGTCCTAGTCAAAAAAAAGGTTCCCTAATTAGTCATAATTACTATGGGGCATCCAAACCTCGTTTCCACATTTTCAAACAAATATTGCACAATTTTCTTTGCACTACAATCTATGGTTGTCTCTACTTCATCCCATCTCGTCAACTAATATTTCACAGTAATGATGTATCTGGATCCTCATCTCTTCACTTCTGTATTGATTGTCCCAACAAATTCCACAACCATTTTATCAAAATATTTTAATGTCATTTTTGGTACTAATGGTATTTCATCTCTCTTGGAAGGCTTCCCAATTCTTTGGAAAACATCACAAGTCTTACAAAATTCTTTTGCATCCTTATGAAGGGTAGTCCACCAAAATTTTGTGTGCAAAATATTCTGAAATGTTTATTTTCCTATGTAGTGTCCTATTAGAACCCCTTAATTTTCCTATGGAAATATCATATGTATTTCATGTTCTAGTATGCATCATCGGAGAATACCATCTGTGCCTAACTTGTACAAATTTCCTACTATAATTTGATAGTCTCTGGCCTTCACTACTAATTAATTTTTCTATGCAATTGCAAAATCAGGTGGGGTTAATCCTATACTCAATAATTGAACTATGTATGCAAAATAGTCATTTACCATTTGTACTAAAAATAAGTGTGTGTTTGGTAATTTGTCATCTAAGTTCCCTACATATTCTCCTGATAATATCCACGATAAGTGATCTAGTCCTGAATTAAATTTTTGTGGTTTCACAATTAACTCAAATTTATATTGCTGAAACAATAATATACATTTGCATAGTATCCCCCCCAACACTGGCTTGTTTTCCAAATATATTAGCGCATAATGGTATGTGTACATGTTAAAGTGTGAAACCAACAAGTAATGTATGAAATTATGCAATGCATACACCATGGCTAATCCTTCATGTTCTTTCATAGTATAATTATGTTCTATAGTTGACAACTTCCTACTTACAAAGGAAATGGGATGATATATATCTCCTTATTTAGGCTAAGATAACATTGTACCTAAAGCTACATATGACCCATCCACATGAACATGAAACTCTGTTTTCCAATCTAGAAATACCAAAATCGACGCGGTAACCAATATTTTTTTCAAAGTATCCAAATTTTCCTATATTTCCTCACTCCATTGAAACTTATTCTCCTTTTCTAGTAATATTTTCATCAGATATGTAACCTACGCATATCATTTAATGAACTTCATGTAGGACACTGTATGTCCCAACGTTGTTGTAACTGTCACGTTCAAGTAGGTTGTGGTAAGTCAAAAATCACATCAATCTTCGTGGGATCTACCAACATCCTTTCTTACACACTAAATGGCATAGAAAGATACCAAATGATGCAAAAAAATGCATTTCTTTAAATTCAAATATATCTAATACTTCCTACACCTATCCAACATTAAGCTGAAAATCTCAATATGGTATTTCAACAATATAAACACATTCCAATAATCTAAGTATACTTCTAATAACTTATGGATGAACTCTTTAAATTTTTTTACAACCACTCTAGAGAATACACCTGGTGCATTCTTCAATCCAAAAGGAATCACTGTGAACTAGTAACACCCCCATTCTATCGTAAATGTAGTCTTATATCTATCTTCCTACACAATCTTGATTTGATGATATCTAAAGAGTCTAGATGCTAAAGGCCAATGCGCCTATATTTGTATACATATCATCATTAATATAAGATACATCGTTGCGCGCAGACTGACCATGATAAAAGATATGGGGGACTAAACTCCACTGGTTAGAGAAAGGGAGGGGCCTAAAAGTTAAGGAAAAGGGATGAGCTAGGGAGCTTAAGCCAAAAAGGAATATTATATTAATATTTCTTAAATAATAAAGTATGGGTAATTATTTTATCCTAAGTTCTAAAGTTGGGGCCAGGTGGGCCAAAGTAGCTCCGAACATGACAAGTGTCAAGTTGGAAACATGCATACATATTGTTGGGACTTAGCTCATTTCAGGACAACCCCATCATTCTTACCATCATCTCTTCCATGATTCCTTTGATCATTCATCCGTGATTCTAGGACCATTTTTCACTCATGCAATCAGTTATCCTTCATACATTCCTATCACCGTACTTGAACCATGTCCATAGCCATACTAGTGTGTGTATTTGGTTATCTTAGGAGTTGGATTGAAGAAGCGGGTTTTCAGTCTCGTGGGATATTGAAGAGGCGGGTTGTCAGGCCTGTGAGCAATTCTCTGGGTGAGAGAATTGTTAGGGATTGATTTCTTGAAGGTGATGAACTACAGTTGCATGGCTCTGAGACTTCTTTTCCAGCCTGGTGTTGAAGTCCTGGAAGGGAAGTGGGCCAGCCGAGGGAATATTGAGCAAAGAAGGGGCACACTTCCTTTGGTGGGACCAGCATGTGGGGAATGAGGGACTGTAGGATATTAGTTGAGTGAGCACCTGAGACAGAGTATTTCCTGTTGTTCATGAGCCTTTATCCTGGTTAGGAACCCCTTTACCTGGGTGGAGTTTAGTCCCATCTCAAGGGTGATTCATTGTTGAGAGTGATGAACAGTGTGTTCTAAGGATGGGAAGTTCGTGGAAGGTCTGCATGCAGTTGGTGATATTCTCAAAAAGAAAAGTGTCAATTGTGTGATAAATTTACATGTTGCATTGTTATTCACGTGTTATTCTTATGGGTTTATCTTATGTGTGATTATAATTGTCTGTATGATTATGGCTATTGCATGTATATTTTGCATGTCTATGTTTACTGTTATTCCATTGTGAATCCATGCATTTACATAACGTATTTGTCTGTTCACGTTTTATATATAAATCTTCCGCAAGAGTTATGCATGTGAACATGTTTTAATCGCACACAGATAGAAAATTGTATGTGGTATAGATCAACATGACACTGGGTTTGTTATAGTATGTTCCGCATAGATAACGTGTGTGTTCTCTGGCGTAGCGTGTCCCGACCTGTGGGTGGCTGGGGATGTTACAAATTGGTATCAGAGCTTCAGTTTTCAACACTGATATTGAATGGACCGAGCAATTTGAGTTGAGGCAAAATTTCAAAGAGGATTTAATTCAAAGTGGCCAAATTTCAGTTGTAGAGTGTCCATGGTAAAAAGTAATAGCAACTGGGAGGAAATGGGAAAAGCCCCAATTTCTATGGTTGAATTCATGAGAAAATGGAGAAATTTGGACAAGTGGTGAGATATTATTGTTTTAATATATGTTCTAGAAAATTCGAACCTGGAATTGGTCGAATTTGAAGTTACCGTGAAGCCATGACAGATTGAGCGGAATTCGTAATTAAAATTCATAATTCGTGAATTGATTTTGGGTGAATTCATTCCAGAAAGGTTAACTTACAACGATTTGTTGTTGCATAATCTGAAATGGTATTATCGAGGTGAAATTGAATGAATTATGTAGTTGCAAAATTGTTATGGTAAATTGGGGAAAGAGTTAGGAAAAAGCCCCAATTTCTGTAGCGGGATTCACGAGGATTTGATGCGCATAAAGGTGAATGCGCACAAGTGGGTGCACTAAAAATGCATGATGCATAGTGGAAAGCATGTGATAGTTAAAAATTTGGCACTATGCGGTAAGATATTGGCATGTTGGTGCATGCACTAAATTTCGGTACCACGTGGAAAATGTTAGCGTGCAGGTGTGCTCGGTAAATTGTGGCGTCGCGTGGAAGAATATTGTGTGTGGATGCACACACTAAAGTTAGCATTGCACGGTGTGAACACACATAGTATGGCGTGCAGGACGTATGTAGTATTGGCAAAGCGCAGAGGAGTTGGGTTGGCACGCACACAATATGAGTATAAGTTGTCTCATGACAGTGTAATCAATAGTGCACGCAGATAATTTTGCACGATGGGGGCATATTGAACTTTGGCATGGTGCAATGCATAGAAAGAAATTCATGTGGGATATCAGTGCGCGATACAAAAACTGTGCGCAACAGGTATCAGTGCAAGATCTAAAAATGCACACAGTGGATATTGGTGCACAACACAAAAGTAGTGCGCGCAAGTTATTAGCATGACAGAAAAGAAATGCATAATGGTTATAGGTGAATGAAAGAACTATTTACCTTGTGTTGTTGCCATTCACGATAAATATGTGTGTATCGGTTTAATTTATGTGTGTGCAAAGTCTATTGGAAGGAGAACAACAATGGAAAGCAATGGATTTCCCTGACATTTTATATTGTTTGAACGTCATCTTTTTTGCAGCACGTTTTTTAGGGCTCTCTCATGTTGCTGGGTATATCTATAAAAAACATTGTCTAGATTTGGTTTTTTTGGGGGTTTGTTGATAACTGACTGGAGGAATGGAGATGACATTTGGGATATCGAGTCTGGAATGAATGATGCATTGTCGTAACATTGAACTATCAAGAGGAGAAGGCTAATTAAGGCAATTAGTCTGAGTTTAATAGAAAATTTGCATGGTTTTAATGGAAAAAGAAACACACAACTGCATCAGAGCATTATTTAAAATGAATTCAAAGTTGGTTTGAGAAGAAATAAATATAGTCTAAATTGCTAAGACGAGAGAATATCAGAGATGAATTCTGGGTTTTATATTCCTCCGATTCAGACAGATGAAAGTGAAATATAAGCTTACAAGAAACATACAATGAAAGAAAACAAGACACATATCATCGCCAGTCAGAGTCTTTTCATAAACAACCAAAATCTGCTTCTGTATTTAGATATTCATTTTAATCCCAAAATTACAAAAAACTCTTCTTGCATAGAGGACAGGATCCTTTCCCCCTTTNAGTAAAACACTTCAAACAATGGAACAGTTAACGAAGGCAGTGCAAGTAAGAAACAAACCACTAATTGTTTCAAATGAAGTAATAGATCTTAAGCAAGAACAAGACATGATTGTTGAGTGGAAAATCAATCATGAGTTACTTCAAGATAAACTCATGTCGTGCAAATACTTCAAATATATCAGTTCATTTGCAATCGTTTTTCTGATGATATCATTAGCAATGTTTTCTACATGGATGATAGTGGCTTCAGTAAAATGTAACAGGGTTGCAATGACTAACAATATACTGTCAGTTGTCATAATTGTGTTACAGTTGATATTGATGAGACAGGTGCACAGGACAGAGTTCATAGACAGAGGACAAGTCGGGTGGCCTATCCCGAGCTTGTTGACTGGTCAGTAACCTTTTGGGGACCAAAAGGTCTTTTTGTGGGGAGGTGTGATCCGAAATCGGATCCAAAAGCCTGATAGGGCTTGAAAAATGTTCAAAACTTAAAGTGCTCGGAATGCGACGAAACCTGTGCCATTGTGTCCATCTCGTCTTCCTGATTCTGGCGGTATATTTACTTCGTCAAACGGAGTCCGTATGGAGAAGATATTGCGTTCTGTATGAAAAGTCAAACAGGCAAAAAAGGGGATGACTGTACAGTCCGTACAGTCCACGTGGCACGTCCGTACAGCTGAAGTGGCATGTCCGTACAGTTAACGTGGCGGCTCCAGAAAGCGACATGTGTCAGGTCCGTACATATGACACGTGGCATCACCAAGACGCGACACGTGTCAGGCGGATTTGGCCGTTTGGAGGTACAGTTGGACCAGTACGAAGGTGACACGTGTCACCACTGACAGGGTGACACGTGGTAGGATGACGTCATCCAGTGACATGGCAGGCTGACAGGGCATACGGCCGGGCTGACGCAGCATGACAGGTGGCAGTACGACGATCGACGTGGCAGTTGACATGGCAAAGACGTGGTCCAATCAGGGGTTGACACGTGTCCAGCTTCGATTGGTTGGTAAGGGTGCCACGTGGCCCAGTCAAGGGATGCCACGTGGCACCCCATTATTGGTTATTGGTTTCAATGTAAAATTTGGTATGGCCGGGATCGAACCCGTGACCTCCGGGCGGACAGCGGACTGACGCAATGGGCTAGCAACCCGAGCGGATGGTGGTTATTGTTTTACAATCGGCGAATAATGTTTTTAAGTTTGGTTTGAATTTTGGTTGGCGGAAAAAAGGGCCGGGGCTTAGCCCCAGCCCTCGGCGCAACAACCGCACAACGGTCCTATACCCACGCCATAAGACCGGGACTCTACCACTATACGCGCGGGGGGGTTACACCGTTGAGCCCCGTGGCCATATGGCCTATCAATTCGCCAAGGAACCGGGAGCTGTTCAACGAGGGCACCAGCCAGATAAGTCTGTTGAACCCGTGGCCATATGTATGTGCCACGAAACCAGGGGCCAACCCTTTTTGCGCGGGGTTTTATTGTAAATGGTTCGACCGTTTGACCCGTGGGCCTATGGATAGCCCATACGACCACAAAAAAAGGGCGCGCGCATAGATTTGGGGGCCTAGCGCCTAATAAGCTATACAAAGTGGGTTTTGCTGTTAAGAATTGGGTTTTTTTATTTAATTATGCCTATTTTGAGCTGATTTCTTCCATTTTTGGGGGATATTGGGCATTTTTGGAGGCCAGATTCTTGGAGGAAGTTGGGGATGTGAAACCAACTCCAACGCTATATAAACTAGGTCTGTTTGAGGCCAAAGACAGTCATTCAGAGCAGAGTTATGCTGAAGGAAAGCCAAGCCAAAGTCAATTTGATGCAGGGAAGCCTTTGAGGTGGAGACGTTGTCGGATCGTTTATGGGAGCTTGGAGTATCATTTTTGCATGCCGTTTCTTTTGCAGGGTTCTAGAGATCTGGGAGAACAAGACCAGATCAGTCTTGTAGCCATTTGGCATTGCTGAGATGTAATTTTGAGCACTTGAGAAGAAATAAAGAAGTCTCCCCCACAAGGAAAAAGGCCCGGAGACGTAGGCAAAAGTTGTGCTGAACTCCGTTATCAACCTGCGTTCTTATGGTTTGTTGTTCATTATTCTTTTCATATCTGCATATGTGTATTTGACTGATATAATCCTCTTCTTTCCTCATTCTTTCATTAAATTCTCAAATGGTTAATTTATACATGCAAGTTTAAAACTCAACCATAGTCATTTAAAAGATCCTGCAGATCATTTATGGGGTGTTCTGTTGTTCCAAATCATGATTGTTTGTTCCTGTGAAGACAAATACTCAAGAAATATTATTTTAAATACAATTTTAGAACTTTCTAAAATTAACTATGCATGATCTTCCTGCAATCACATAAACTCCTCACTCTACCAAGATAGCTTATAGATAGAGTTTAACAATTCAAACACACAACACAAAAAAATGCAAGCAGACAGTGCGACAACACCACACACTCTATTCTTTATTTTTATCAATGAAGGAGTAAATTTAAATAGGAAATCTATTTCCTTCTTGGTCTTTTAAACATGTGTGATCCACACTTTTCCAAATTCAATCTCACACGCTCGCTCCCCTTTTCCTCTTATAAAAAATTCGATATATCTTGAGCCCTCATATATCTCATAAACAAATGAATCCCGAGTTAGCTTAACAAGTTCCTAAACTAGATATTTGTTCATAATATTTAGCAACATACTTAACACCTATGACAAACGACTCGATATGTAATCAAACAAACTCAACAAAAATGTCTTCTAGAGACATTTTGTAATTATTACAGATATAATAAAATAAATTAAGGAACCAAATCCCTTGGTAAATTTCTTTGATCCTTCAAATCAATTCTAGAACTTGTTGTGAGATGCTCCTGCATCAATCATGATCATACCACCAAGAACCAACCTAGAAGTGTCCTTCTTGATGGCGTTCTATATTGTAAATGATACTCAGTAAATTTCTCTATATTGTAAATTATACTTAGTAAATTCAAAATAATCAAATTAATCTCAGACATATATACATAATGATGATACCACCAGAGAATACAAGTAGGCTAGATCCATCTTAACTCTAAATTTACCAAGGGTTGAGAGAGATAAAATCTCTAGAGGTAGACACATTTCCTCAAGTTTTGTATCCGAAAAATAAGTTTTGCACCTTTGAGAGGTTTGGTCTCTTAACCATTGATAGATTTAAAGTTACGATAAATCAAACTATTATTATTAATATGTTTCAACTCTTCATCATTTGAGGACTTTGTCTTCCTATCATTAAGATATCTTCTAATTTGAAATAAAGATTGGTTTAAATTTGACATCAATGGAAATCATGAAAAGAGTTAGCTTCTTTTAGGGGTGGGTGACTACTGATTCTATGGTGTCCATAAAATTTGGCATTGAATCTTTTCATATGTTTGGAAAACAACACTTTTCCCATGAATTATTAACATAAAAGTTTCTATAACACAATAGATAAATTTTAATGTATGTAAAAGTCAGTTAAATTTTCCATTTTAATTTTATTTTATCGCAAATGTTCTTGTGCTCGATAACTTCTAATGTCTTGTAAATGTCAGTCTAATATGCCATTTCACCTGTTAAATTTATATCACTGCAACAGTCCTTGATCATGTGATATATAACACTGCAATAGTCCTGGATCATGTGATATATGGGCTAAAGAATACTAGTATTCAACAATTTATAAATTATTCTTCCTTGCTTTTAATGGAAATTTGAATAAGTGAGTGAGCAAAGTGTTTTTAATAAATTAGAATCTAGTTCTTTTTTATATGTTTTATATTTTTTCAACATATATATTCAGATATGATGTATTAGCTATTAAAATCACATGTTTAAACTTTATATATGTAAACCTATGTTGATTCCTGCAGAAGCTTCTACGCCAATGCAATGATAGAAAGGTCCTTTTCAATAATAAAACCGAAATAGAAGCAGTGAAGGAAAAACAAGCAACTGAATTGCTGAAGCAAATAGACATTGTAATTGCTCACAATGGAGGTCATGCTTATTCTAATGAGTTGTTCCGTGAAGCTCAGGTATGTGTGCACATTTTAGATTGCAAATATAGTGGAAATGAATATGTAGAGATATCTTCCCTCATTTTGTTCTATTTCTATAGGAAATAAAATTGAAAGAAATGGAAAAAGCACATGCCGCAAAGCTTGAACAGATGGAAAAAGCACATGCCGAACAACTTCAACAGTTACAGGGACAAATGGCAAAAGCAAATGCCGAACAATTTCTACAGTTACAGGAACAGATGGCAAGAACACATGCCGCAGAGTTTTTGAAGGAAAAAGAAAAGTTACAAGAAGAAATGGCAAAAGTGCATGCTGATATGCTTGATCGCTTAATGGATAAGGTAATAATTCAATTCTTCACCTCGAAATGTTCTAATTCATTTTATAATTTCCGGCAAACTAGTGCATGAATTGGATATTGTAATTCCATTTAGTGTGCAAAATTTTGGTACTGGTTAAATTTGGAAAATGTGTGCAACCTGTTATGGTAGTCCCTTCCTAGTTTTCTCCTACAAGTAATAAGGATCTTCTAGATAAATCTAAATCTGGTCCTTTAGGGGTCAATTCCTGAATCAGAATCTACCTAATTGTTAGCGAAAATCGGGCTAAGCGAGTAACCATTATTTTCCTTTGGTAAGGGTGCAAAGAAATATAGGAATCTTAAAATACCCGATATGTTCCATTCTAGTGCTTCATTTGCTCTTTTGCAAAGGGATCTGATTATCCAAGCCAATCCAAGGTAAGGTAAGTGGTTGAGAAGTTTATTTGAATATGATTAGTTTTGGAAACTTCAATATATTCCGTGTCCAAGAACCTAAATATTATTGTTGGTCATTTGATCATATACAAGTGTGGCGGGTGGGATGTAAGTTTTTTCTTCGAGTAAGAATACTTTTTCAACAGAAGGAAGAATGTGGTACACATCAATGATTGGCTTAATGCATGGTTCATAATCTTCTCCTTTAAATTGAGGTGTTTGGGCTCTGTGTTGATGTTCTGGAATCTTTTACTCAATACAACCAGGGCTTTAATATAATGTTAATGTGTAGTGGTTCACTATATAAATTATTCCTCTACCTACATAAAACTAAAAACATTAATTTGTTTTGTGTCTTTATTGTTCCATTACCAAACAATTCTGATTGAAAGTTGTTGAGGCAAATATGTTAGTGCTGAAAATCTTATGATTTAGATGCAAAATTTTAGTACTTGTTAAATTGGGAAAGTTTGTGCAACTCGTTATGGTAGTCCCTTCCTAGTTTTCTGCTATGAGTAATAAGGATTTTTTAGATCATACTGGTCCCTGAGCAATAAAGATTTTTTAGATCATACTGGTCCGTGAGAGGCTCAATTCCTAAATCATAAACTACTTATTTATTTTTTCAATAGCATTGAAAGCCATTACAAAATACTCATTAACTCAACATGTCACTTATCATAATCGAATTTGGGTGGGAGGATAACAATCATTCCTCCAACTACCCGAGCTAAATCCAATTGACATTAGAAACTTCGATATGCTTCTATGTTCAAAAAGAACCCAAATATTGGTGTTGGTCTCCTAGTCGGACAAGTATTGCTGGTGAGATGTCGTCTTTGTATTCAAGATTTCATCAAAATAAAGATGAAACATATTTTTAGAGGGAAAATGAGAGAGCTGATGTGAACACTAAAGTTGCAATTTTTATTTCAATAGATTTCAAAATATATCATGAAGTCAATAATAATTCATAATGAGCTCAGTATACTCCAATTTATTTTGTCAAGAGTGTCCATGAACCTATAGTTGACCTAAGATTATTCTAGGTTGATGCACATGCCCAATTTGGAACCTTATCCACTAAATTTGAGTAAAAATAGTTTATATTTTGGCCTTCAAGTATTATTAGTGTTACTACTGATGACAAGTTGAGGCATTGCTACAATTTCCAAAATCCTATGAATCTTTCATAAAATAATGTGTTTTTACCAAAAATCGGGAATGAGATTCCTTTTGAATGTAGACCTGACTTTGTTCTAGTCATCCAATGAATGTTTCGTTATCTAGTATTAAATTTGGTGGTTATTTTTGTTTTGAAAAAGTATTCCCATCGTTATAATGCATTTTCATCTCAAGGATCAATTTTGATGGATAGGCGAATGCTATAAAGTGATTTTAAGCATAGTCGAGTCTCTGAAAACTAGTAATGATTGTCAATTGCTAATCAATGATTTTAGGCATAGTCGAGTCTCTGAAAACTAGTAATGCTTGTCAATTTCTAATCAATGGTAATGATTTTGAGAACTGGCAACTATTCAACTAAAACAACATGGCATGTATTTTCTATTTATTTATAAATGCCATTTAACATGAAAATGTAGATGATGCAACCCAATCTTTGCTTTTTAAGTTTTTCCTTCATGGATTGACCCGAGCACCTTTCAGTGGTTAAACTAGTTCATGAATGAATTTAAGGAACCAAATCGACCTTTGACCATAATGGTACGAATTGTCTATATGAAAATAAATATAGAATAGGGAACAGATGTGTGTACGAAGAGAAGAGATAATGACCAACCAATGAGAGAAAGGTCATGAATAGGGTTCAAGTTTCACATTTCACAGATGATCTGGACATAATTTTTAAGTATTTTCGGTTTTAGTTATAGAGAATTTGGTTCTAGTTATAAATAAAAAAATTGAAGACTTCCTCATTATCCTTATCCTTATCCATCTACTTACTTCATATTCCAAATATGAATGGATTCGAACTTTTCCATAAAGTAGGATATTACTAAGGTGGTAACTCACATTCATTATTTACTGATCTAATCGATCCGATACAGAACATTTTGTTATTGATGATATTGGCAAAATCATATATATATATATATATATATATATAATATTTATGGAATTTCTTTCCTTTTTTGTATGAAAACCAATCCTCTTATTCTTGGGGTTTCCGCACTTGTAGAAAAAAATAAATGATATGATTAAGCTAAATCAATATGGTAGGTATTTTCTATTTGTTTATGCCATTTAACATGAAAATCTAGAAACATTATAAAACATGTACGAACAATTCAATTGGCCTAGGCCCTAAAATATCTTGGATTATTGAGTTACAATAAATAATGGAATTTTGTTATTCTATATTTGGATAAAATATTGACAAGGTCCTCTTGTCCTTGATACACATTTTAGAGTTTGGAATTGTGTTTCTGACCATATTTTCCATGACATATTGTGTCTTATCAGGTGGATAAAAAATTGGATAAAGCTAATACGGGATGTTGTTAATCTAGTTTTGAATTATATGATCATCATTTATTACTTGAATTTCTCTCTACCTTTATCCTTTACCAACTTTGTGATACTAAGCCTAAATAAAAGGATCAGTGATCCAATTTGGAATCCATGTATATAATTCACCTCTTTATGGTATTAAAAAAGAGCTACATATAATTAAATATGAGTACCATGGATTATCTTTGAAGATTCTAATCTTATGCTGATTTTTTTTTCTTTTTAGTAGTCCTTGCATTTGTAATATAGTTGGAGAATCATCACATATAATTAAATATGAGTATCATGGATTATCTTTGAAGATTCTAATCTTATGCTGATTTTTTTTTTCTTTTTTGTAGTCCTTGCATTTGTAATATAGTTGGAGAATCATCATTTTTTATGATATCATACATTATAGTAGGAGAATCATTAATTTCTATGATATCATACATTATAGTTGGAGAATCATCAATTTCTATGATACCATACATAGTAACTATGAATTATCTTGCTTAAGATATTTTTTTTTATATAAAGTAGTAATTTTTATATAAACCCCCACTTTGCATATAGGTACCTTTCAATTAATTTCCTTTTGTCAAACATTTTAAAACCTTAAAAATACAACTTTTATGTGTTTTCATTTTTACAATTTATATATTGTAAAATTATAGATATATGTTTTAGTAACAACTTGGAAATGTTATTATTAAAATAATGATTTTAAAAATATTATTTTTGAAGTCCATTTGTTTCGTTAAAGTAGACCAAAATCTCATCATGGATAAGAGCTTGAAGCTTAAAACTACTAGTATACCACAATTACATTTTAGATGCACTTTTATGTTGGTGCATTAAATGTGGTAGCTTAGAAAGAACATTTTACAAGTTATCTAGTGTTTTCTCTTCAAAGATAGCTATTCAATTCTTTTTTAACCATTTCATGTATGTATTTCTAATAAGGAAAAAAATTATTGTGAGAGAAAGTGATGTTTATTATCTCATCCTTGCTTCTTTGATTTTAGCTGTTGAATTTTCATTGTAATACTATGGTTTGCTTGTAAAAGATGAAGCATTATAGAAGATTATAGAAGTTATTATAGTTATTGTTTTGATTTCAAAGTTTTATGGATTAGTCTTTAATGACAAATGATCATTTATTTTGGTATACCTAGTCTTGACTACAATCTTCAAAATGCACCCAATAGTCTTTGGACTTCAAATCTAATAAGAAATGATGGATAATGTTTAAAATGCCATATTTTATTCGAGATCAAAATTTTCCCTCTATATCTACTTACATCAAATACTTTGGGGATTGAAGTGTCTTTTCTCTTTGTATTGGATATTTGAACTTTATAAGGTACTAATATGAGCTTCATGGAGGACCTTTCCTATTTTACAGAGAGGATCTCATGAGGGACCTTTCCTTTTTTAGAGGATCTTAGGAGGGACCTTTTCTTTTTGTTAAAAAAAAATTAATATTATGGTTCACTAAATCAAGTGGAAATTACATATGCCAAGTCTTGAGGCATCTACTACCTTTGGAATATATAACTACACAGAATAAATTAATACATCCATACATTTCGTTACCCAAAAAAACACCAAAAAATCAAATTTGCAGATTGTCCAAAAACTTTCATTTTAGATTCTAAAGATTATTGATTGAGGTTATTTGAATAAATTGATACATGATACATCCATATATATTGTTACCTAAAAAACAACCAAAAAATCAAATTTCAAGATTGTCCAAAAACTTTCATTCTAGATTCTAAATATTGTTGATTGAGGTTTATTTTTCTACTAGCCTTATTGGGTTCTTTATACCTATGATATAACTTAATAGAATTCTAAAAATAATTTCATGATTTCCTTTATCCTTTTTGGACCAAGTGATGTCCCTTCTTCATATATAATAATCCGAGATAATGGACATGATTTTGATAAATTTCAAACCTTATTAACTTTGCATATAACTTTTGTTCTCTAAACATGTATAAAATAAGGGCCAGGTGATCCTCATGATCCTCTTCTAGAAACATGTCCTTGATTTCTTGCAAGACTGGGAAGTCTTCAAGCCTAGGCACTTCATCATTGTGGTTTAACACATAATGCAACCAGATGGAAATGTTTTTTGAAGAACTTATTCAATTATGTAAATAATATATACCTATAATCCTAGGATGTCTTGAATGGTTTTGGCATTCCCTTCCTCATTGTTGCAATCAAAATATTTACTATGGAAATAGAATGTGACTATATGGATCCAATCAACCCACGATGATTAATACATCATATCTAAGGGACAATTGAGTCAATATTTCACTTATGTTTCTCTTGGTCCCAATTGATAACAAATATAACTACAACTTGTTATGCTCAACTCGCTTGATTTTGCAACTTCTAGTTAATTTAGGGGAAACATAACTATGACTAAATAGAAATAGAATGACTCTAAATCTTACTTGGAATCTCTAGTATGATAGATGGATCATCTAACTACTAATATTTAAGAGTTGCATAATGTAATGTTCCATAGCCCAGCTGAGGACCATTATATGTGGAAAATACTCATAAAACAACAAATTTCTTCTAACTAATTTTCTTTAGATTACCAGCGACAAATTACAACTAGATTTAGCTATTGTCTGATACCATTAATTTGATGCATCTAAAAAATTATGATATAAACATTAAATGTAACTAATAAACTCAATTACAAGAACATATAAATCATTCCCATACATAGAGTTCATGCACAACAATTTAACTCATAAATACAACTCACAAATAGATAAAACACTTATATTTTAATTCAATTGTTCAACTAGCTACTTGGGACAAACGTTCCACCAACCATAGAACTGTTGTTCCAAATATCAATATAAAGTCACCCCCGAGCTAGAGATATCAATCCAAAATATAGGGTGGTCTCTTAGTGTCCACTCACAACTCATATATCCCACAACCCACTGGTATTATCCTACAACTATCTCGATTTTCCACCAGCTCTCTCCCTCAGGACTTTCACCCAAGGAATTTACCTTTCACTAATCTCAGTCCCTCGAGCATCCCATTCATTTATCATAGTCTCTATGGAACAAGTAAAAAAAAAATCTATGCTAGGAACTCAAGGGAATCTCACTGCTAGGAAAACTACCAAGAAAAACAATGAACAATTGTTGTTACAGTGAAACTTGCACAAGAGTTCACTCTTAAATCCTAACATCCTATCTATTCAATATTCATCTCCAAATTTATCCAAAAATGATTCAACATGCTCCATAATTCTCCCTCCATGGATGCACTAGCTCCAAGCTCTTCTTTTCTTCTCTCTTCTTGTTTTTCATGCACAAAAACCGAATTTCTAAAACTGTTGTAAATTCCCATACAAATTTTCTCTCCTTTGGATTGAATGATTGTCTCACACACTTCCCCAAGATGATTGTACTCAAACCTCATTCTTCCAATAACTATGGGATGTGTATTCTCACACCCAACCTCTTACATGCATTCAATGATTGGATTTGGGGACACTCAATTAGAAAATAAAGATTAATACACAATGATAATAAAAAATTCAAGAATGTGGGTGGAATTAATAGACATGGGTAATTCCCCCTTGGATATCTCATAGAAATCCTCCTATACCCTCCCCTATCTTTTGGATTAATTCATCCCCCATCTATGTCCATGTCGCCTTAGCAATTTGCATCACATTTTATTATTAAAATTCATAAATACAATTTGCATATACATTGCTTGGTCGTAGCCATACATTATATATACATTAAGAAATAATTAAATTGGGGGTTATAGTGGGGATTTTACACATAAATATTGGTCACGCTAGAAATATTTCATAAAATATGTACTTCTCACACATTGCTAACATTTTTAGCATTTCCCTTTCTTCATAATTGGTCTCTAGAATAATGATTCTTTCTTTTCATAGAGCACTGTGCAATTCCTAAATTTATTTCATCTATACTTCCAATCAAATTTGCATTGTGTTGGTTGATTTGGATGAGGAATACTATGCTTAGAATTGAAGAGGGTTCATACCCCTTTTAATTCTTCTCTTGTTTCTCCCTATTCTTATCTTTCCATTTCTCATGTAAATCTTACTTATCTTTGGATTGGGTTTTGAAAAATCCTCTTTAGATGCATTTTGGCTTCATGGCTCGGAAAAAATTCACCTTCTATTGTTCATCCTTGATGTAGGAGATGTATTTCAAACATTAATTGGTTTTTTTTTATGCAAAATATCTTGATTTTTCAAGTGAATTCCCATTCTTTTATTTTCTTCACCTTTCAGCAGTGCTTCCACCACAATGAGCCTTTCCTTGTAAGGTCATAGATTGATAATTTTTCTTAATGGTTTCCTATGTGGTTACACAATTGGAAGCATTTGTTTACTCCTAGAAACTATACCTCTACTTGCATAGTTTTCATGTCTCTATCAAAGGTATATGGCTTTGCCTTTTTCTTTAGAGCTCATTTTATCTACTTTTTTTTCACTTTCATGAAAACTCTCAGGGGATTCTAAGGAAGTAGAATTAAATCATAGTTTCTTCAATCCTTGATTTATCCTCTTGACATTTATCATCTTCGTTAGTTCACTATAGTGAATTATACTTTTTCACTAAATTCCCAACAATTGACATCGATGTTCTCTCATGTTTTCATCATACACTCAATTAGACTTAGAGGCATTTTGTTCACTTGATCACTTATTTAATCATTTCATTCTCTTTACTAGAAGGGATAATTTCATTTCTAATCATTTATCTCTACGTTTATTTAATCACCTCATTTTATGTAGTAGATGGGTTAACTATGTTTTCTCATCATTTAGCTCTACACTTATTTAATCACTTCATTTTCTTGAGTAGATGGGATAGTGCCTTAATGCCTTGATTATACAAAATGGGTCTTAGTAATTTTTTTACGCTCATTGAATATTTATTTTTCATGATATTGAATGGGACTTGGGATAATTTAATAAATATTTCTCATATGAAAGGCTATGTTAGTTCTTTCGTTGCTACTAGGATGGAAGGACATGTAAAAGCCTCTTTATATGGAAAGACATTCCTCTTATTAGGATACAATAGGACTTGGATAAATATATCAAAATTTTAAACTTCATTGATAATTCCATTTTTAAGAAACTCAAAATGCCACTTGAAAATATTTTCTCATTCCTTGGAGGGGTCACCAATCAATTGACTTGATACATACATTGAAGCATCACTTAGAAAATTGTTGATCAATTTATTACTTCTCCATGGTTTCACAATGTCCACCCTTATTGCATTGATATTCTCTTGTACAACCTAGAAATTACATATAGGCATGCAATTTAGAAGTATATTAACTTAGAATTATAAATTCATAATGTAGAGGAAAATATTGAATACACAAATTTTGAGAGCATAAGAACTGGAAGCTATGACTTACAAGTATTCAAAGCTATAAATGAAATACACCATAATATTTGCAAGGAATTTTTGAACATATGGAATGTCTATGGAGGAGTGTTTTTCCACAACTATGTGAAATCCTTGTTTAATTTCTAACCTCGAGTCTACACTATGAACTAACAAGGCCAATGTGCACTCTCACAAGCATAGTCTCACAACCCACTCATCATTACACTCTCATATCCTACGCACTAGAAATGAAAGAGAAAAATTCATGCACACACTAAGGAAACACTATAACAATCAACTAAGCACTTTCTAGTCTATGTGTTAGAAAATAATTCCCTTGCCAATCATCTTGCTAGACAAGAGTCCATAATTTTCCCATCCTATTTGTTGGCTTATAACACCATAAAATGCCCCACAAAATATTTTTGATTTTTCTCTTCACTTCCATCTCTCCATAGATGCATGGAAAGTCTTAGCAATTCAACCTCACCCTATGCCAAGCTACTTCTCAATTCTTCCCACCTAGTTGGGGATTCTCACATGCATGACTTTCTCATTCTCTTGTTATTCACTTTTTGATACTCATGCACACCAATAAGAAACAACGATGTCAATGCCCCATATTGATAACATGGGAGTACACTTGCATATGGTGGAACAATGGAAGAATTCTAAATAATTAGCAAATAATATATCTAATAGAAAACATATGAAACACAAACAAGGAAAGCAGATAGTATGGGAATAGATCAATGAGATGAGAGGAATTTAATAACGAGGGAATGAAACCTTTGTAACATCTTCAAAAGTAGTTTTTATACATAATAACGGTAAATTTACATAAAATTTGGGATGTGTCGACTTATTTCATGGAATTTCTTGGTCAAGTTGGAACATATGAGGAAATATGTGAGAAGTAGCATGTCCCTACACTTTCTCTCCTTTGAATCCCACTTGTAAAGGCATAGCTCCCCCTTTTGTCCTACTAGTCATTACATGTTTACTTTATATAATTTAATTGATTACATCATGGTTACATTTTCACATTAGGTTCAACTTATGTAGAAACATAATTCCAAATGTTTCTTCCAAATTAATTCCAACTTAGGTTTAGATGTTGCTGCTTCCAAATTAATTCCACCTTAGTTTTATTAGTTGTTGCTTCCAAATTAATTCCATGAGAAGGATTAATTCCTAACATGTTTTCTATGGAATTTGTATACAATCCCTCAGTACTTGACAATGCAACAAATCATATGGTTTTTGAAAATGATCAATGGATCATCAACTTTTTAACTATGAAAGAAACTTTTAAACATTTGGCCATTGATGAACAACAACATGACCAAGAGTTGAATTTTCCAACTAGATCTTATACAGATCAAACAATTGGGGATAGAATAACATCCACGAATTCTATTCAAAATCCTATAGTGAGGCTAGAAAAACTATATAATTTCCAAGATAAATTCAAAAAATTTAGCAACTACAAAACCAATAGTTCATCCATGCAATGTGAGGTGATCAATTTTGGAACTGATAACAATCCTCAGATTGTCAACCTTGATACAAATTGTTCTCCTACAGAAAAAACATGCATTCATCAAACTTTTCATAGACTACAAGTCTATATTTTCATGGACATATGATGAACTTAAGACCTTTGATACCAATATCATTCAACATATCATACTTATGAAGCCCAATACAAGGCCCTTTTGACAAAAGTTGAGGAAAATGCTCCAAATTTAGAACCTCTAGTGAAAGGAGAACTAAATAAATTATTGGATTCTAAGATTGTATTTCCTATCATACATACTCAATGGATAGGTAATCTAGTCCATATTAGGAAGAAAAATGGAGATATCGGATTCTGTGTGGACTTTAGAAATTTAAACAAAGCTTCTTGTAAGGACAACTATCATGTTTCCCCCATGCAACAAATCTTACAATGTGTCTCTATCTCTGATATATTATCACTCCTTGATGTTTTCTTGAGATATAATAAAGTCCTTGTTTACCATGATGACAATTTAGATAATTTTTTTAGGACTAAGTGGGGAACATATGCATATAGGAAAATGCCTTTTGGACTAATAAATGCAGTAGAAAATTTTCAAAGATCTATGGACATATCCTTCAAAGGACTAATTGGTAAATGTATGGTAGTTTACCTAGATGATGTTACTATTTTCTCTAAGAATAAAAAATATCATGTACACCATCTTAGGAAAATATTTGATGGATGTAGAAGATATGGCGTTTCCTTGAATCCTAAGAAATCTATTTTTGCATTAAATGAGGGAAATTTTCTTAGATTCATTGTGTCTAAAGAAGGGATAATGATTGAACCAAAAAGAACTGAGGACACTCAAATATTTCCTTTCCACACAACAATAAATTGAAGCAATCTTTTCTTTGGAAGATTAATTGTGTACATGGATTTGTTCCAATTTTCTCTAAGATAGTGAAACCTCTACAAGACATAATCAAGAAAAATATTGAATTTAAGTGGGGTCCAAAGGAAAGAGAATATTGTATCAAAATAATAGAATAAATAGCATAAGAAATGGCCCTAATGATCCCTGACTTTAATAGGGATTTTATCTCATATACCTTTGCTTCTCACATTGCATTTGTAGGTGTTCTCACTCAAAAAAATGATGAAGGAAATGAGTTACCAATTGCATTTATGAGTTCAAGACTACAGGGTGTGAAGATGAAATATTCTGAAGTGGATAAAAAGGCCTATGTTGTCTTTAAGGTAGTGAAACATTTCAAACCTTACCTCCTAAATTCCATAACCAAAGTGGTGGTACCTTAGTATAAAGTGATAAATATACTAGTGGAGAAATACTTAGAAGAGAAAAGAGCTCACTAGATGACTGCCTTGTAGGAGTAAGACCTTTAAATTAAACTTGTGAATATAGTAAAAGGGAAAGGACTCTACAAACTTGCAATAGAATCGAAATATACACATAATTAGGAGGAGGAAATATATTATGAAGGAGTTGTAATTGAAGATGAAATATATTACGTACCTGTCACTACTGACTCTTGGTACTATGAGCTAAAACATTTCTTAACTCATGGGATAACCCCAAAGTATGTGGAACCTAGGACGAGGATAGCCCTCATAATTAAATATGCACAATATCATGTTTTCAATGGAATTATTTTGAGAAGAAATTACAATGATGTTTTCATGATATGCCTTGAAAAATATGATGCAGAAAAAGTCCTACATGAACTACATGATGGCTCTACTCGAGGAAATTTTGGAGGGGACACCACAACATATAAAATTCTTAGGTCAGGGTATTTTTGTCTCACAATGTTCAAGGATTCCCATGCATATGCCAAGAAATGTGAATTTTTTCATAAGTTACCTAGAAGGGAGAAGATGAATGCATTCCCTTTACAACCTGTTTCAGTTGACAACCCTTTCCAAAAATGGGGTTTGGACATCATTGGGGAAATCAATCCCAATTGATCACAACTCCAAAAATATATATTAACTGCAAATAATTACTTCACATGATGGACATAAGAAATACCTATCAAAGTTGTAGATGAAAACTAGGTGATTTATTTCCTTGAATCCCACATAATTACCAGTTTTGGTGTTCCTCTGTATTTAGTGTTTGATAATGAAAAATACTTTTAGTCACTAAAATTGATTTAATATTCTCTTGATAATAATATTAAAATCAAATATGTAGCCAACTATTACCCCCATGGAAATAGATTGGAAGAATTGACCAATAAAAGTGTGATCAAAATTTTGAAGAAGACCATAACTAACCATTAGAGAAGTTGGCATTGATATTTACCTAATTCCATTTAGGATGATAGGGTGACAAGTAAAGCATCCTTAGGGAATTATCCTTTGTTTGTATTGTATGGTAAACAATCCATTTTTCACACTCATATCTTATTTCCTTCCCTATAGCTATTCCAATCTTTTTAGGAAGAAAAATGTCCAGTTATGCAGCATAGATTAAATACTCTTCTTAAACTAGGGGAAGAAAGGGAAAAGGCCAAAGGAAATCTATACCAACATCAATATCTAGTAAAAATTTAGTTTGATAAGATTTTAGTTAGCAACAAATATTTTCAAGTTGGGGACCTCGTCCTAAAGTGGGATAGAGCCAATGAACCTTAGGGTAAGCATACTAAATTCCAACAATTGTGGCTTGGACCATACCAAGTTGATGAAAAAATTGGATCTTGGAATTTTAAACTCAAAAATATGGAAGGGGAGATTGAGGAACTACCTATCAATGGACAAACCCTCAAGAATTGTTTCTCATTTTCACTTATGGTGATCCAGTCTTGTACATAATAAGTTTTCTTTCTTGATGTTTTCTTTTTGAATTTTTGTTTTTCTTTTAATGCATTTGTACAACTTTTACATTGGTTTGTCATTTTCCTTCAGAAAATTCATAGTTGTTCAGTCAATTTAATGGTTTTGTTGTTTACATATAACCATATGGACTAAAATGACTCTCCATTTTGAAATTAATTTTAATAAAACTCAAGAATGGAGGGATGTATTCTATTTACTCTTTCTAATAGACTGTGATATCAAGGGATTAAAGGATTCAACAATGGATACTTTAAGATGAACAATTATTATAGATATGGAAACTCTTAATGCTATAGATACGAAGATGTATCAATAGATTTGGATGAGAGTATGGTGTTTTCCTCTCCATGGTGGTACTCACATGGAAGCTTCAGGACTTACAAGAAAATGAGAAATATTGGCTTATAGGTATATTTTGGGAATTGTCTAGAAGTTCCATTCATTTCACAACAAAAGGATAATCATGTTATGTGTGTATATGGGAAACCCATGAGTACTAAAAATATTTTCCATACCTGCATATCAAATAAACTCTCATATCACCCCATTTCCTTCATACCCTATTTTCATACGCAACATCTATATACAATATCTAAATGGGCAAGCATACTATAAATAAGAAAAAAGGAATTTGAAAGAAATATTAATAGTGTGGGAAGTATAAGTAAACTCATCAGGCCTATAGACACTCACTAGAATCGGGGCCATACTTGTATGATACCAAAGAATATTTGTTGGGGCTGTGAACACTCAATGACAACAAAACAATGTTGGGAAAAGAGAGATGAGGAACAAAATTTGTCATGTAGTTAATTATAGATTATTTCTCTATAGTGTTATGCAAAAGTAAGGCATATGCATGCATAAAAATTGATTAATTAACCCCATACTTCATGTTGACATGTGGTTTTAATACCCTAGGATGAAGTTATATAACCAACAAAACCCTTCAGACACCAGCCCTTTCGACATCACTTGCATGGAAGTGAAGTCTCACCTGAGGCATCTATTGGGGTTGCAGGAACCAAGTTTCTGCAGTAGTGATGGGATGGGAGGTGATCATATTATTCATTCTTACTTATTGTGCATTACCCTATGTCTGTTATTCCTTGATTAATTGGTAAATTTAGTTATATAACACCATTATACTACACATTGCAACATAAAATATTCACTATAACATTCATAACTACTGTGCAGTGATCAGATAGTAAACATATATAGTCTTAATTACATAAAGAGCAAATTCATGATCAATCACATAAAAATAAAAGAAGACACAATAATTAACATGGTTCATCCAACTTTGGGCTACATCTACAATTGTTGGCTTCTTTATTATTCTTTCTACAATTGTATATATACATATATATTACAATATATATATCATGTTATTAGGCCCCACCCTACCTAGCTACTCTGTAGTGCAAGAATCTCTCTTCAACTCTCCTTTTCCCCTCAGACATAGACTTCATCTCTCATACTCAGTCTATTCTCTCAACATCGACAACAATAACGTATGGCCTTCAGCCCAACTTCAACAACCTATTCTACCCAACCCATTACATATTTATGCATGGAATCTAGGGATCAAAACCCTGCTTGGATATCCCCAAAACCCAATTACAACTCTCTTTGACCCATTACACCTCATGTTGAGTCATTGTGAAGGTGTGATTTTCCATATTTTACGCCAGCATGTTGCTTTTTCCTTACTATATGTTTTTCTTTCTTCTTTTTCATGTCTCTCTTCTTTTGTATGCCAAACTATTGTCCTTCCTTTTCACCTTATTTATCTTGTTTTATTATCCTTCTTTATTCTCCACCAAGTATGATTTTATTGTGCACTTCATTCCTGAATGTGCCTTTACTGCACACTTCTCTCCTTTCTTTTGTTGCTACACATCTCCTTCATACTTAAGTTTTTCCTCAAAATTGTATCCAAAATGTCTATCCAACAAGCTCCCAACACTCACTTGTGGCTCATCCCAAGCCACTTAGGCCTGTTGCATCATGCTTCTCCATACCTCCATGAATTTTTTGAGGGTTTCTCTCACTACAATGACTTATTTTGTTACTTCTTCTTGTTTTCCCAAAATTTCCTCTACAACCTACACAGTCAGGGTCATGAGTTTCTACTCATCTTCCTGTGTTTCTTTCTTTGTCGTGCCTTACATAGTGGCCAATTCCCCTATTACTCTAATTTCTTCGTTATGTAGAGGTTCCAATTTATGCACAATCTTCTTATGTTATTCCCACATCTACTCTACTTTGTTATATTTTTGTTTATTTTCAGGGATGGATATCATTCGTTCGGTAGTCGGTAGAGATTTGATGCTTTCATTGGTTTTATGGGATTTCTCTTGTGCACTTCTTATCCTATCCTCTATCTCCTTCAGCTCTAGATTCTTCATGAGATGTGTCCAAATATGCATACTCTTGTTGCACATCCTCATGCACTTCTGGTCTAGACTCTTAATATTTTCCACTAATGTTGTCACTGTCCTTTACCTTTTCTCCTTTTCCTCAGGAGGTGTCCCTAGCATATTGCATGATTCCAAGTCTCCAATATTGGTGCAAAATCCTTTAATGAATTCGTCGATTTTTTAGACATGTTCTTCCATTGTACCCTCTACTACTATTGGCACTCCGGGGATCTCCTTGTAGATATTTTGGACGAATATTTTTATCTGTTGTTCCATTTTCTCGACCTTGTCGTTATTTTTTAACACTTTCTCGACTTCGTCCACTGCCTCACTCTTCTCCTTCAACATTCTTTCAATTTTTTATTCAAACTCACTCTTCTCCTGCAGAGCAGTTGTATAATTTTGTTGTATTTCTTCCTTCTTGTCTATCACATTAACTCTGCACGGATCCTTATCTCCTGCATAATATTGACCTCCAAGCTTTGTAGTACTTTTGTAGGAATCCATGAAACGAGTATGTCCAGGTGACTTATTTTTTTCATATGCTCTTGTAGTTCTTGTGTCGGGAACTCAACAACATCTAACTTGATCTCCAACACTCTTTGCCCGACTACTAACTTTGATAGGAATGGATTGGTACTTCCTACTTACTCAATCGGTATCATTGATGACCCTTCACTTGAGCTTATCTATGGTTATAACCTTACTATATCTAGTAGTTTTTGTATCATCATCAACTGTTCCTACACCTTTTAGTGTTGTTCATACTGTTTTCATGATGCTTCTTTAATGGCCTCTTATGCAACATCCCCTACTTGGCATCCAATTCTATCCATGTCATCATCTATCATATTATAGATAGGTAGTACTTTATGGGATTTCATCTTTTTGTGCATAGTTATGGATCGATCCTTCCCATTATCTTTTCATTTGATCCCTACTCTTGGGACTATTTGTTTTTCATATTTTTTTGATGGTCATGTCTTTGGCGTATTCGTTGTGCCATTGTGTTTCCCATTTTTTTCTCCCTCGATTAGTTCTTCCTCTTCATTGTCTTTTTCTTCTTCCGCATCAAGGTTTTCTATTTTTTACCCTGAAAATTACCAGTATTCCTCATAGACAGTGGCGATTAGGAATACAGAATCCACTATTAACTTGTAGCTCGTTGGAAGCCACTAGCGCACATGTTCTCTTTTGGCTTGGATGTGCATGTGGTGCATCCCTTCTTTAAAGTATGCAATATCCTATAACTCTCTACAGTCTCGGTGGTGATGCACAACGTGTGCACTATTATGTGGCTAAGCGTGTCAAAGTAGTCATAAAATGTGACATTGTTACCTATTTGTATCCTCATGTTTTTTGTATTCCATAGGTTTTCATACCACGCAACTGCATTACCTATGATGGTTGTTTTCAAACATTGGTAATTGCCAGGATCCTTCCATCCAACTAGTGAAATCAAGATGAAAATCCAAGAATAATTAAATTACATACCTTTCTCATGGGATTCTATGTAGGCTACCAAAAAATTATTCACCAGAAATGTGGCCCAATTCATTTGGACCCCCTCTGCACACTTTTTTGGAGATGTGATCACTATGTTCGACACCTCATCCTTGTGGTATTTTCTTAGTAATTTGTAGGCCAATACCTGCATCAAAAATCACACAACATCATCACTTATGTTTATGACATCCAACCCCGCTTCCCTTTAAGGTGTGGAACTTATCCTTCATAGCTTCTGATAGTTCTTTCTCCCCTCCCTTGTTTGTGACTAATGTTTCTATATCCTCTCCTTCTTTCAGAAATCCTATTATCCATGCAATTAGTTGTGTATCAATATATACTAGTGGGTCTAGCCACAAAGTTCCTCTGTGGATGAAACTTAATAACATTTTGACACATGCATTTATCTCTAGACTTTGGCCAAAATGTGGTATCTTCAGCAAATTCAATATTAACATTTTCTCTAGTCCTGCCGCTCAACTCTGTGGTTCAAGAAGGATTTCACCTATACCCAGTACTCTTTTGGTGCACAAATATTTCTCCCATTCCATCTCTAGAAACTTATGTTCATCCATTATGTCGTGGTCTGCAAAATTCAAGGAAACAATCTTTGCTAGTATGTCCCCTTCGACAGTGATACCGGGTGGTATTTCTGGTGTGACCAACTGGTACTTTCCATGTACAAGTAGTCTAACCTATGGTTATGTGTCCTTTCTTGGTGATATAGACTCCCTATTAAAGCTCTACTGTGATATTGAAGTTCTTGGGGTTTCAACGAACAATGGTGCAACTGGTGGTCCTTTTATTTGCTTACATCTTGCAGCTACTGGTGCCCCAAATTTTGGTGGAGCCATTTTTCTCTGTGACCAATTTATTTACTTGTTGTGTATCGATTTTGGTTCATCTCTATATGATCTATATGCTATGTATGCTCAGAGATCTTAGAAAATGAAAATAAACTTCCATGTCGGGCCCTTATGCACTTTTATAACCTTTCGACAATAGTGTAATTTCTTTCGCTCCCAGTGTAATTGTTGAATCTGATCAGAGTTTGCAATCAATACTTTCTTTATTGTGGCATTAATTCGAAATGCTTCACCATATTTTTCCTTATTTTTCCTTCAATTTATCTGTTGGATTACTGAGAGGGGGGGTGAATCAGTAATAACGTAATTATAATCCTTTTTCTTCAAATGTTATATCAATGTAGAATTATTATCCAATAATGAGTAGTAATAAATAAACAATCACACACATACACAGTACACCAGTGT
>SNQJ01S0004625.1:0-43166 GCA_010110895.2 Picea sitchensis | reverse complement strand
GGAGTTCGGCACAACTTTTGCCTACGTCTCCGGGCCTTTTTCCTTGTGGGGGAGGCTTCTTTATTTCTGCTCAAGTGCTCAAAATTACATCTCAGCAATGCCAAATGGATACAAGACTGATCTGGTCTTGTTCTCCCAGATCTCTAGAACCCTGCAAAAGAAACGACATGCAAAACTGATGCTCCAAGCTCCCAGAAACGATTCGACAGCGTCTCCACCTCAAAGGCTTCCCTGCATCAAACTAACTTTGCCTTGGCTTTCCTTCAGCATAACTTTGCTTTGAATGACTGTCTTTGGCCTCAAACAGGCCTAGTTTATATAGCATTGGAGTTGGTTTCACATCCCCAACTTCCTCCAAGAATCTGGCCTCCAAAAATGCCCAATATCCCCCAAAAATGGAAGAAATCAGCTCAAAATAGGCATAATTAAATAAAAAAACCCAATTCTTAACAGCAAAACCCACTTTGTATAGTTTATTAGGCGCTAGGCCCCCAAATCTATGTGCGCGCCCTTTTTTTGTGGTCGTATGGGCTATCCATAGGCCCACGGGTCAAACGGTCGAACCATTTACAATAAAACCCCGCGCAAAAAGGGTTGGCCCCTGGTTTTGTGGCACATACATATGGCCACGGGTTCAACGGACTTATCTTCTCGGTGCCCTCATCGAACAGCTCCCGGTTCCTTGGCGAATTGATAGGCCATATGGCCACGGGGCTCAATGGTGTAACCCCCCCGCGCGTATAGTGGTAGAGTCCCGGTCTTAGGGCGTGGGTATAGGACCGTTGTGTGGTTGTTGCACCGAGGGATGGGGCTAAGCCCTGGCCCTTTTTGCTGCCAACCAAAATTCAAACCAAACTTAAAAACAGTATTCGCCGATTGTAAAACAATAACCACCATCCGCCCGGGTGGCTAGCCTGTTGCGTCAGTCCGCTGTCCGCCCGGAGGTCACAGGTTCGATCTCGGCCATACCAAATTTTACATTGAAACCAATAACCAATAATGGGGTGCCACGTGGCAGCCCTTGACTGGGCCATGTGGCACCCTTACCAACCAATCGAAGCTGGACATGTGTCAACCCCTGATTGGACCACGTCTTTGCCATGTCAACTGCCACGTCGATCGTCGTACTGCCACCTGTCATGCTGCGTCAGCCCGGTCGTATGCCCTATCAGCCTGCCATGTCACTAGATGACATCATCTTGCCACGTGTCACCCTGTCAGTGGTGACACGTGTCACCTTCGTACTGGTCCAACCGTACCTCCAAACGGCCAAATCTGCCTGACACGTGTCGCATCCTGGTGATGCCACGTGTCCTCTGTACGGAACTGACACGTGTCGCTTTCTTGAGCGGCCACGTCAATTGAACGGACATGCCACGTCAGTTGTACGGATGTGCCACATGGACTGTACGGACTGTACAGTCATCCCTTTTTTTTCCTGTTTGACTTTTCGGACAGAACGCGATATCTTCTCCATACGGACTCCGTTTGACGAAGTAAATATACCGCCGGAATCAAGAAGACGAGACGGACACAATGGCACAGGTTTCGTCACATTCCGAGAACTTTATTTTTTGAGCATTTTTCAAGCCCTATCAGGCTTCTGGATCCGATTTCGGATCAATAAATATCTACAACAAGTTAATATTGTTGTAGGATTCTGTGTGCAAAGTAACCTGTGACACACCCGCATTGTTTGTTGAATTTCGTATAGAATTGTTTGCGAAAAATTTCGTCAACATTGTTCGTTAATGCTTTTACATGGAGGTATATCTGCGTAGTGGTAATTCTATGCTGAGTTATCTATGACAGAGCACAATTCAACACTGTAGGAAAATGAATAATTTGAGAATGTGTTCGTGTTGATCTGAGGCTAAAAGAATAGCCTGAAAGTTGACTGCAACATAGTGTTGAAAATCTGTGATTGTGGGTTGAAGTTAGTGGTATTTTCCATCATTTTTGGTATCTAAGTAGCATTATGTCTAAGGAATCATGCCACCCAGGTGAGGAGGCAAAGATAAGAATGTGGTAATTGATGAGTTACGATACAAGATTAGGAACATCCATGCAAGTATGGAGGCTATGGAGACATCTCAGAGGAGAGAACCTAACATAGGATATGTACGTGAAAGTGAATATATAGGCTCTGACGAGGAAACAAAAGAAGCTCCAGGAGGAGAAGCAACAGAGGAACAACTAGTAAGAATGGTCACAAAAGTTGGATCCGAACCTAAGATGGAAGTGCCCATGTATAAAGGTAATTTAAATGTTTATGAATTACTTGACTTGATAAATTTCATGTATAAATATTTTGGTTATGAAGAGGTAGAAGAGGAGAAGAAGGTGAAGCATGCAAAGACTAGGATAAAATTACATGCAACTATGTGGTGGAATGACTTGTAGGCAAACAAAAGGAGAAACAAAAAAGCTAAGATTAGGAGTTGGGACATAATGGTGGGAAATTTAAAGGTAATTTAATGCCTAAGGATTATCAATTGAATTTGATTAGATAATTGTAAAACCTTAGAAAAAAGACAATGACCATAAATGAATACATAAAGGAATTATATAGGTTGAACATTAGATCTGGTCACATCGAGGAAGATAGTGAGAAGGTTTCTAGATGCATAGATGGTTTGAGATATGACATTCATGATGAAATCAACCTTTTGTCCCTAAGAATCGTTGAATATGCATACCAAGAAGCTTTGAAGGAAGAAGAGAAGTTGGCCAGAAAGAAGATGTAGAGAAATAGAGGAGGGAGTCCATTAAGAGGCAAAGGCCAATCTAAAAAAGTAATATTTAAACATTCAAAAGAAGAGGCAGAAAGTTCAAGCAACCAATCACCAAGAGGATGATAATCAAGAGGTAGAAGATTTTTCTCAAGAGGCCAAGGAGGAGGCAAAGAAATGAGATGTTATACATGTTGTAAAATAGGACACATGTCATGGGACTATTCAGAGACCAAGGCAACGAATCGAAGGAATGAACATGTTGTAGAAACAAAGGAATAATATGTGAATGTAGTAGAAAAAGAAGAAACTCCAGAGGCATGGGAATCATTGTTTCTCAAGATATTTTTGGTTAAGGAAGAAAAGAAGGTTCATGAACCAACTCAAAAGAAAAGTATGTTCAAGACTATATGTAAGTCAAGAGGTAAGTGTTGTAAAATTGTTATTGATATTGGTAGCACATATACTTTGGCTTCCACAGATATAGTAGATAAATTGGGTTTGCAAAGGCTAGTACATCCCACTCCCTACAAAGTGTCATAGTTGTAGAAGGGACATCAAATTTTGGTGAATGAATAGTGTAAAGTAGAATTCCATATTGGTAGCTATAAGGATCAGGTGTTATGTGATATAATTCCCATGTATGTCTATCCTATTCTGTTTAGAACTTCGTGGCAGTATGACAGGATAGCATCCATTATGGTAGAAGGAACATTTATTCTATCGAAAAGAATGGGAACAAGCATGTGTTGTTAACTTTGAAGGATGGGACATCCAAGGAACAAATTGGCCCAAGTGTACTACTGATAAGTCGGAAGGAGTTGTTGCAAGAAGTCAAAAAATAAGCAAAGATACATTTTTCCTTAATTGGTAAGCCAAAGGTAATACTCACTAATACAAAATTGGATGATTTACCTACAAAAGTTAAAGGTATTCTTGATGAATTTTCTTATATTATAGTATATGACTTACCAAATATGTTACCTCCTCTAAGAAGTGTTAGCCATCATATTGATTTAATCCCTGGAACATGTTTTCCTAATAAAGCAGCCTACATAATGACCCCACAAGAGAATGAAGAGATTAAAAGGAAAGTACAAGAGTTGTTAGATAAAGGATTGGTGAAGGAGAGTTTGGGTCCATGTGTTGTACAAACAATATTCATCCCAAAGAAGGATGAAGGATGGTACATGTGCACTAACTCTAGAGAAATCAACAAAATTACCATAAGGTACACATTTCCATTGCCTTGCATAGATGATTTAATGGATTGTTTGAGTGGTTCAAAATATTTTTCAAAGATTGATTTAAAGAGTGGATATCAAAAAATTAGAATTAGAAAAGGGATGAATGGAAAACTGCTTTCAAGACTAATAGTGGACAATATGCATGGTTAGTGATGCCTTTTGGGCCCACAAACACTCCTAGTATATTTATGAGGTTAATGAATGAAGTTTTGAAATATTTTATTGAAAAAATTGTGATAGTATATCTAGATGACATCTTGATCTATAGTCATACAAAAGAGGAACATTTAAGGCATCTCAAGATGGTTTTGAGTACCTTGCAGAAGGAAAAACTACATATAAATTTGAAGAAATGTAGTTTTATGAACAAGGAGATAATACATTTGGGATTTCTAGTATCTGAAGAAGGTTTGAAGATGGACCCATAAAAGGTTCAAGCAATTGTGAATTGGCTAACCCCAATAAATGCATTTGAGCTAAGAAGTTTCCATGAACTAGCAATTTTTTATAGGAGATTTATCAAAAATTTCAACCGGATTTGGGTTCCAATTATTGAGACCATCAAAGAGAACAAACAATCATTTAAATGGATAGTGGAAGATCATCAAAATTTTCATATTTTGAAGAAAAAGATCACTAAACAAACTTTGTTAGCTTTACCATATTTTAACAAGTTCTTTTAGATTGAGACTGATGCCAGTGGGACCACAATAAAAGTTTTCCTCAGCCAGGAGAAAACACCAATTGGATATTTTAGTGAGAATATAAATGAGGGAAAGAAAAGGAATTCTTCTTATGATAAGGATTTTTATGAAATGATGCAAGCATTGAAGAAATGGTGACATTACCTTATGCGCAAGGAGTTTTTTCTCTACACTCACAATCACCCATTACAATTTATATGTAGTCAACCAAAATTAAATCAAAGACATGCCAAGTGGGTTGACTTTATGCAGAATTTTACCTTTGTGATTAAACACATAAGTGGTAAGAATAACAAGGTTTTTGATGGTTTGAGTAGAATTAATTTAATTTTGCAATAATTTCAAGTCAACACTTTATGCTTTTATGGTTTAAAAGAAATGTATTGAGATGATGCATATTTGAACGATGCCTATGAAGCTTTTGAAAACCTCGTTGTTGATAACAAAATTCAATGGTTGGACTACATGTTACATGAAGAACTATTTTTCAAGAACATTAAATTTTTTATATGAAAGTGTTCATTGAGGGAAAAGTTGATCAAAGAAAAACAAAGTGGAGGACTCTCGGGACATTTTGGACAAGATAGAACCTTTTCTCAGGTAAATTATTTTTATTATCGGCTAGGTATGCAAAATCAAGTGAATAAGTTTGTGGAGAAGTGTAGGATTTGTCATCATGCTAAAGGGAGAAGTCATAACACATGACTGTATCTACCACTACCCATTCTAAGAAGGCCATGGGATATAGTGAGTATGGATTTTGTGTTGGTATTTCCAAGAACACAAAGAGGTAATGATTCAATCTATGTTTTGGTAGATAAATTTTCAAAAATGGAGTATTTCATTGCTTTTACTAAGATTAGTGATGTGACAAATGGTGCAATTTTTTTCTTTAACAAGGTTGTAAGGTTCCATGGTTTACCCAAAAGTATAGTTTCTCACAGAAACACTAATTTGTGGGACTATTTTGGAGAACCTTATGGAAAAATCTTGGTAATAATATTAGTTTTTGCTCAGTCTATCATCCACAGACTGATGGACAGATCGAGGTAGTAAATAGAAGTTTGGGAAATATTTTGAGAAGCCTTGTGAATGAGAACCCTGGACAGTGGGATCAGATGATTTCTCAAGATGAGTTTCCATATAATGACTCACCAAATAGAAACATAGGGATGAGTCCATTCAAAATATTTTATGGAATGCATCCTAGGGGAGTGTATAAGTTAAGGAATTTGGGAAAGAAGTAAATAAGAAGTGTTGATGGTGAATATTTTGCAGTGAGTATACAAAAGGTGTAGGAAAGGGTCAAGCATAAATTGCAAGAGAGCAACCACAAGTACAAGCAGAGAGGAGACATGAATAAAATACCAGTGGATTTTGATCTTTCTTACTTAGTCATGACATATTTGAGGAAAGAAAGATTTCCTATAGGGACTTATAACAAATTAAATCTTAAGAAGATTGGACCATGTAAAATTTTAAGGAAATTTTATTCTAGTGCCTATGAAATAGAACTTCCAAGTGATGTTGGAATTTTTCCAATATTCAATGTTACATATTTGTATCCCTTCAAGGATACAGAGGATGTTTCAGTAGATGAACTTGTAAGTGATGGATATCATACCACAGGATGGAAAGAACAACTACCTAGAGAAGTGAAAAAGGAGATCGAGACAGTATTGGATATGAAATTACTAAAGAAAACCAAACACAAAGAATATTTCTAGTACTTGGTCAAATGGAAAGGTCGTCCAACCAAGGATGCTACTTGGATGACAACAACTGAAATTTCCAAGTACATTGTAGACCTTGAAGACCTGATGAATAATACTTTTCTTCCCCGGGAGTCTGATGCAAGAGAATTTGACAAGAAGTTATAGAATTGATATCAAAGATCAAATACATTTACAAGGAATTTGGCTCCCTAATTTCTTTTATTATATCAGTAATAGTTACACAATTTCTCTAGAAGACATTTTCATTGAGTATTTTTTATTAGATATCAAGTTGTTTGTCATAGGTATTAAGTTTGTTGCTAAATATTATGAACATATCTCTAGTTTAGGCATTTGTTAAGGTAAGTCAAGATTCATTTATTTGTGATCTAGTCAAGGGATCGAGATATATTTAATTTTTTGTAAGAGGCATAGGGGAGAGAGTGTGTGAGATTGAATATGTAAAAGTGAGGATCACACATGTGTAAAAGACTAAGAAGGAACGAGATTTCCTATATAAATTTATTCCTTCATTGATAAAAAGAGAGAATAAAGAGTGTGATTTTTTTGTGCTATATGTTTTGATTTTGTCTCTCACTATATGTTTTAATAGTTAAACTCTATGTATAATCTATCTCAAGGCAAAGTGACGAGTTTATGTGATTGTAGGAAGATCGTGCACAATTAATTTCAAGAAGTTCTAAAATTCTCTTTAAAAAAATATTTCCTAAGTATTTGTCTTCACATGAACAAAAAAACACTATTTGGCGTAGTGGAACACCTTGTAAAGATATGCGACAAGTTAGTATTTTTCCATGATTCTATGTGCAGAGTAACCCACATTGTTTGTTGAATGTTGCGAAGAATTGTTTGCGACAGATCTCATCAACATTGTTCGTTGATGCTAATGCGTGGAGGTATATCCTCGTAGTGATAATTTCACACCGAGTTAGCTATGACAGAGAATAATTCAGTGTTGTAGGAAAAGGAAAAATTTGAGTGCATGTTCATGTTGATCCGAGGCCAAACAAGTAGCCCAAATGTTGACTGCGACAGAGTGTTGAAAACTCTATGATTGTGGGTTGAATTTGGTGGTAATTTCCAACAATGATGTATATATGTTTGAAATGAATTAGATTATTTGAATTTACTAATTATAATTTACAATATAAACAAACTTACTAAGTATCATTTACAACATAGAATACCCTCAAGAAGGAAACTTTCAATGATCTTTTCTTTTCTCCACAATGTAGCTTTCCCATTTACCCACACATGTTAGATTTTCAATATTTTTATATTAATCATATGAGAAAGGAAGTTCATTTTGAAAACCATTGAAACAATTAAATCTTGATGCTTTATCTCTATTGCTTCACAATATTAATAATGTCTTATGTTCCTCATAATTTTGTTTCATTTTATCGCATGCTTTTGGTTTTAATTCGTTGTATATATCAATGCATTTTATATATCTTATCATTCACTATATCTTAGTACTATAATGGTTTGAATGTGAAAATACTAAAAGATGAATCACACCTAACTAAACAAAGGGACGGGCTTAAACTTATTGAGAATCTCTTTCACAAGAACATAATATGTATTTTGAATTTGGTTTACATCGAGTTATTGTTCAAGCCATGTCCTTTGATAAATGAATTTAAACAATTTTCTTATTTCTTCAATTAATACATTGAATCACTATAATATTATCACTAAAACCAATGCACCCTATTTTTGTTTTTGTCATTGCATCATTGAAATCAATGCAACTACTTGTTTTCTATATATAATTTTTTATTGTATCAACATTGGAATGAGTGCACCCTATTGAAATCACTCAAACCAATGAACAAACCCTAAAAGAGATTTATTTCTTATTATTATTATGATATGACATGACATGTTAATTTGACATGACATGTTAATTATGATATGACATGACATGTTAATTTGATTTGATATCCATTTTCTTATTATTATTATGATATGACATGTTAATTTGAATTATTGTACATAACTCATGTTGGAAGGGTTACAGTTGGGAGTAAGCTTGTCATTGATGGCAAGAACATCGATGGCAAATATCATCATGATCAACAGCGTAGTGATAATGGAAGAGGAGGAGAAACAATGAATGTTGGATCTTATTCAGAATCCCTGATGACCGTCAGATCTATTTGTGGACAAGAAGAACGCACAAAAGAGGAGGATAGATCTTAGGCGTCAGATCTGAGCATAAGATCCGACCATCGTTGGATCAGGGAGAACCTCCACGTTTATTAAAGAAGCAAGAGGTGAAATGAAAAATGCCAAAATATGTTGGTCTAAATCCATTTTGGAGTTTCATAGATCAGGACTTGAAGGCTTGAGACCCTTCATCATAAGTGGCGAAATCACAAAGTGGCGAAATCCCGAAGTGGAAAAATCGCGAAGTGGCGAAATCACGAAGTGCCGAAATCACGAAATCCGAAATGGAAAAATGATCCTAGCCATTGGATCAAGGTGTGATCTGGGTTGTTAGATCCAAGAGGTGAATATGGAAGACCACGTCAGAAAGGACAGTCGTGGACCATTAGATCAAGAGGATGCATGGCGAAAGATCAGAGCACCACAAAGACTCCATTTTGGAGTTTCGTAGATCGGGAAATCCAAAGGAAAGAGGTTCAAACTCATGATATGTGATATCACGAAAAGATCGCGACCGTCAGATCACCAATAATTATGGACCATTGATCTAAGCTCCATCTAGGAGCTTTGCTTATCGCGACTTGGAGTGACAAGAATCTCCATCACAGGAATCGTGAGATGCAAACTCACGATAAGATCTCGACCGTCAATACACCAAGGTTTTGGACCATTGATCTAAGCTCCATCTCAGAGCTTCACCTATCATGACTTGGAGTGAAGAGAACCTCCATCTGAGGAACAACAAGATGCGAGATCGCGAAAAGATCTGGACCGTTGATTCATCAAGATCGTGGACCGTCGATCAGGGTCGCTAAAGATCATGAGTTCGCAGTGCCTTTTAGCGCAGCCTGTGGTCACTGTGTGTGGTCACGTGGAGGAAGGACCTAGTGCAGATGATATCCGCCTCAAAATTTCGGGGATTGCATCTGGGAGTGTCGAGACACTAGATCATACGAATGCCGAAATACCGAAAAGGTGAATTGTCGCTGTAAATGGTGGTCACCGCCTGTGGTCATGTAGAGGAGGGAGATAGAGAAGCCAAGCTCCTTTTCGGAGCCCACAACATGAAGAGACAAGATGTCTCATCACAGAATCTCTGAATTGCAATAGTGCGAAATACATAAATTACGACAATATACTTCAGAGTTAATCCAATGGTGCAGGTGAATTTGAGCATAATCGGAGGGCTAATGTTGCTCCTCACAGTGCAACTGCTAGAAACCATTGATGGTTTCTGCCAGAATATTCGAAGAGACTTCAGTGTGACTACCAGAGGAGCTGAAGAGTCTCTGTGGGAATCTTCGAGTGAATGAAGACTATTATTAGAGGGGATTGGCAGATGGATGAGCATTGATGTCTGCAACTGAAACAGAAAGGATAGTCTCAACTTCCTGACAGACTGAGGAATCTCAGCAGAAGACCCAGTGATGCTGGATGCGTGGTGGGAACCACCAGAAAAGCTGAAGAGTTGTGATGATCAGACAGAGCACTCGAGATGTGGAGGAGATCGACATGGTGTGAGGATATAGAGGCATTGCATGCATTGCATGCAGAAGTAGCACATAAGCTATAAGTACACAACAGAGAGAAGAGATGGGTTGTTGTTGCTGTTGAGTTACTGTGGTTGTTGTTGTTGAAGGTGATTCATGCATGAAAAACAAGGAGAGTGCAGCAGTTGAATTGAATAGAAGAGGATGTGTGCAGGAAGGTAGTAAGGTGGACAGAGCAATGAAATGCAGCAGAATAGTGATGAGTCTGGTAAGCCATTGTTGAACATTATATCACTGTAATAAGTTGCAGTAGCAAAGATTGATAAAACAGGGTGGTAGGGAGGTGCTAGGGAGGACTGTTGTCCTTAGAGGTTCAAGTGGGTGCTTGAACACAGGGAGTTGTAGCTTTCTTCTAGTTGGTGCTAGAGAAACCAGGGAGTTGGTGCTTCCTTCTAGTTGGTGCTAGAGAAACCAGGGAATTGGTGCTTCCTTCTAGTGGGTGCTAGAGAAAACAGAGAGTTGGTTCTCTCAGCAAGTTGCAGCTTTCAAAAACAGAGGTTGTAGCCTCACAATGAGTTGGTTATCATATGTATGATAATGTAAAGCATGTAGATAATACTTATCATATAAATAAGAAGAGGTTTTTACCCTGTATGGGTTTCCTCGGGAAATATCTGTCTCTGTGTTTCTCATATATGTGACTGATGTTGAATGTGTCATTGTTTATATCCCTGCATTATTGTGATCATCATTGAGTGCCTTGTAAAGTTTTTAAAAGAATCATAATTGTTTAAGCACGGTAACAACTGATTTACTCCCCCTCTCAGTTTTCCAACAATTTGTATCAGAGCTAGCCCCTTTTATCTAAGGGTAGATCCTGGAGCTTAAACATGTCAAGTCATGAAGGAAATTCAACCAATAAGGCCCCTCTGTTCAATGGAACAAACGTTTCCTTTTGCAAAGTTAGAATGAGAACCTACATAATGGCTTTAGGTGAAAATGTCTGGGATGTGGTAGATATTGATTATGTAAAGCCAGTTGTACTAGCTAATAAGGATGACAAGATAGAATTTAGCTTCAATGCTAAGGCTATGAATGATATCCTGAGTGGGCTTGCAGAAGTAGAATTCGTAAAAGTTATGCACCTAGGAACTGCCAAAGAAATGTGAGACAAACTCATCAATAGTTATGAAGGTAATGAGAAGGTAAAGGATGCCAAGCTTCAAACCTACAGAACATAGTTTGAACAGTTGAAGATGAAGGAAGAGGAAACAGTTGGAAAATACTCTCTGAGAGTAGAAGAAATGGTAAATGCAATGAAATCACTTGGTGAAAAAGTTGAGGATCCTTCTTTAGTTCAGAAAATATTGAGATCTCTCCCAGATAGATTCAACCCGAAAGTCTCTGCCATAGAAGAACTTAATGATCTAAAAACCTTGGAGTTTGATCAACTTCTAGGAACATTGACTGCATATGAAATGAGAATAGTTAAATATAAAACCACCTCTAGAGAAGCATCATTCAAAGCTGACAAGAATGAGGATTCTGAGCCGAATGAAATTGAAGAAAAATTTGTGAATAGTCTCAAGAAGGGATCAGGCAAATAGAAAGGTAAATTGCCTTTCAAATGTTTCAACTATGGTAGGATAGGTCATTTTGCAAATAAATGTCCCCATAAAATAAAGGATCAGACATATGATGATGAGGAGAAGCATAAACATAGAAATTTATTTAAAGAGAATAACTTTAAGAAGAAAAGTCTCTGCGTAAACAATGATGATGATCCTTCAGATGAAAGACAATGACTCCCCTATTGAAGATAAATTAAATAACTTCATGCTCATGGCTAAAGAGGACTATGATAATAACAACACAGGAAGTGATGTTAATGAAGAAGAAGCCATGGTTGACATGGAAGGAGAATTGATCAGTGCACTAGAAGAGATTGACAGACTAAGAATTAAGAATAGAAAGCAAAGACAATTGCTGATACGGTTTGTGAAAGACAGTAAAGGACCTGATGAGGACCTTGTCCTATTAAAAGTGGAATTAGAGGAGGAAAATAAAATCAAAGACATTCTAAAACGACAGTTATCAGAAATGAAGGTGAGATGTGAAGCATTAGAAGAAGAAGTAGTGAAAACTAGGAAAGAGATGGAGAAATTTCAAGCCTTTTATAATCAGAATCTGTCAAGTATTAAAGCCTTAGAAGGATTAGCCACCATCCTGAATCAACAAAGGAATCCAAAGTTGAAAATTGGTTTGGGTTGTGAAGAGGGATCAAGTAGTGAAAAGCCAAGAAATGAAGAACCCATCAAGTTTGTCAAATGTATAACCAATAACAACAACGAACCTACAGGAACAAAGGAAGACAATCAGCCGCCCAGGACGAGTAAGGTAAAGGATGCCAGAACTGAATCTATAGAACAAAGAAGTAATTTGCTCACTGCTAAAAGATTTCATCAGCCTGGAAGAAATCGATTTCCACAAAGAAGACAATCATTTCCTAGGTACAAAGAAATTTTCCATGGATATTGTTTCTATTGTTCTAACTTTGGTCACAAAGATGTAAATTGTTATTTAAGACTTAGACATGAGAAATTAATATTTCAAAGGAATAAATACTTCCCACAACAAAGAATGATACAGTCAAGTAATAATCCTTCACAGACTACAAATTGCCAAATTAAGTCTAGACACATACAACTAAGGAGGCCAAGAAATAATCAACAATCAATAAGTAGACAACACTGCAACAATAAGTTTGACCTATTGAATAATGAGGTTGAATGCTACACCTGTCATAACTTTGGACATAAATCTATTGACTGTTGGTTAAGGAACTTTGAACTAGATTCGAAATCCCCTGCTGAAAATGTCAAGTTTTGGAAGAAGAAGGAAAGTGACAAGTGTGGATTAGTATTGTCCACTGAAAGAAAAATGAACCCTTGGTATATAGACAATGGATGCTCCAAACACATGATGGGAGACAAAGGCAAGTTTCTATCTCTAAGTGAAAGAAAATAAGGAAACGTAACCTTTGGAAATGATGCTCCAGGGAAAATAAAGGCCAAAGGGATGGTGAGCTTAAGTAATGGAAAAGGAAAAGCCCAAGATATTCTACTTGTGGATGGGTTGAAACATAATCTTCTTAGTGTAATTCAAATGTGTGACAGAGGATGCGAAGTTTTGTTCATGTCCAAGGACTACAAGATAAAGGCTGTAAACTTAGGACAAGTGGTGGCCAAAGTCATAAGGACAAAAAATAATGTATATGTGCTGAAAGAAAATAGAGAAGAATTTCATCTAAGAAAACATGATGAAAGTTGGTTATGGCATAGGAGACTTGGACATCTAAACTTTGACAACTTAATCAAACTCAAAAACCTTGAGGCAGTAAAACATCTTTTGAGAATATCAAAGCCCCAAGATTCAATGTGTAAACCCTGTCAGGTAGGGAAGAAAAACAGGACACAGTTTAAGTCCAAGAGATTTAATTCAACAGAGAAACCACTCCAACTAGTTCATATGGATTTATGTGGACCATAAATATAGGAAGGCACAGGGAAAGAAAACTACTTCATGCTGATTATGGATGATTACTCCAGACTTACTTGGGTTGCCTTTCTCAAAGAAAAATATAAAGCATTTGAGAAGTTTAAAATATTTATGTCTTTAACAGAGACTCAAACAAGCAAGAGGTTAAAGGAAGTAAGATCAGATCGGGGACGAGAGTTTATGTCAAGAGACTTCAAGGAATTCTGAAATGAACATGGGATCAAGAGAGAATAGACAATCCCAAGAACTCCACAAAAAAATGGAGTTGTTGAGAGGAAAAACAGAACAGTGTAGGAAATGGCCAGGTCAATGATGAATGAGAAGAACATTGGTCAAACCTACTAGGTAGAAGCAATACACACAGCAGTCCATGTGCTTAAAAAAACCCACCTCAGACCAAAAAGTGATAAGACACCTTATGAATTATGGTTTGGAAGACCTGCCTCAATCAAACACTTCAGAGTCTTTGGGAGTAAATGCTACATAAAGAATAATGATGAGAACCTCAGAAAATATGATGACAGGGCTGATGAAGGTATCTTCTTAGGGTATGCTACAAACAGTAAAGGATATAGATGCTATAATAAGAGGCTGCATAAAATGTTTGACTGTATTGATGTAAAAATTGATGAAGGAATCCGAGCAAGAGAGGTGCACAGTAATGAGTCTTCTACATAAGACACAGCTAAAACTGAAGATGAATAGGTCCAAGAATCAGAAAACAAAGACTCTGAATCAGATGAAGACTCAGACACTTAGACAAACTCAAATCAATAGTCAACTACAAATTCCTCCTCTAGAATCATTCAAAAGAATCATCCTGCAAGTCAGATAATTGGAGAAAAAGACAAAGGTGTACAAACTAGGATAAAGCTAATCAAAAAAATTGAACAATCTCATATAGCTTTCATATCCATGCTGGAACCCAAGAATTTTAATGAAGCCAACAAAGATGACCACTAGTTTAAAGCAATGAATGAAGAACTTGATCAGATTAAGAAAAACAATACGTGGGAGATGGTTCAAAGACCTGAAGGTAAAAACGTCATTGGCTCCAAATGTATCTTTAAGAATAAGTTGGGAAAAAACGTCATTGGCTTAAAATGGATCTTTAAGAATAAACTGAATGAGTGCAAGTTATCGAACAAAAGCAAGGTTAATCAGAAAGGCTATGCTCGATAGAAGGACTAGATTTTGATGAAACATTTGTTTCATAAAGTAAGATTATAGTCTATCTGAATGTTTCTTGCCTATGCTGTCATAAAGGGTTTAAAGTCTATCAAATGGATTTCAAGTCATCTTTCCTAAATGGAGATTTCTATGAAGAAGTCTATATGGAACAACCATATGGTTTTCATGTACAAGAAGTAGAAAAGTATGTTTACATGTTGAAAAAGGAATTGTATGGACTGAAAAAGGCACCATGAGCCTGGTATCTTAGACTGGATACGTATCTCAAAAGACAAAGGGTTCAAGAGGAAAAACTGACAACAATCAGCATTAAAAACAGAGGATACCGATTTTCTCATCGTACTGGTCTATGTAGATTTCATTAATCATCTTGGATGTAATAAGGATTCATTGATACAATGGTTTCTTTGCCATGGAGTCTAAGTTTGAAATGTTCGGCGATAGGAGAACTATTATTTTTCCTTTGGTTTGCAAATTACTCGTAGGTCCGGAAGGGGATGTTCCATTTCAAGCTAGAAAAATATCTCAGAAAATGTTGAAAAGGTTTCAAAATGGAAGATTCTAAACCCGTAAGTAACTATGGGTAACTGATGTAAATAAGGCGATGATGATCTTCACCGGCGCCGGATCAAAGCTCATATCGCATCAATGATAGGCGTATCATACATCACAACATCTGCCTGCATATAATGTATACAGTGGAACTAGGGAGCGATGCCATCGCACCTAAACAAAGCTATCGGTGTCGTCAAAAGGATATTCGTATTTGAAAGAAAACAATGACTTATGGTAAAGTGGTATCCCATAACCAGAATTTTAGCTAACCGCTTGCCCGCATGTAGATTGGGCAACCGTACGTATCAGTGAGAAAAAGGATTCAGTGGAGGAGCATTCTCTTCGTGATTCTTTAGTAAAAATAAAGGCTCTATTTCTTTATCAACCACAAAGGAAGAGTACATTACTGATGCTACCTATTGCACTCGTATGCGGATGATCTTGCACTTCAGATCACCTTTGAGGTAAATACACCGTGACCGATCCTGCAATTCACGCGTGATAATTAGTGCTCAGTCTTAAAATTTATATCTAATCTAAGACTGCTATTCCCATAAAATATCATTTCTTACGAGAGAGTATGTTGTCTCCAATCGACACCTCAGTCCATTATATTCCATCCATAGAACAAATTGTAGACATTTTACTAAAACCTCTACCCAAGACACCATTTGAACATCTCGGGACCGGTTAAGTGCCATCCCGCCTCACATGTAAGAAAGTCCATCCCGTCAGGGAGTTCTATTGATTTCTCTGTATATCCGACACTTCATAAAATTACCGCAAAATATCTTAGGGGAGCGCGGTTTTGATAATAATACTGCCGCTGAGAAAGGAGGGTCCGACGGATGTTTGGAGCCGTCCAAATAATAGCGCAAAATTGGCCTGTGGTTGCCATCAATGCCAAGTGGGATCGCTTGAAGGGTTATACTTGGGAGCAAATCTTGCTCATTGATGCAAGAACATCATGGTAAAGATCAACATGATCAATAGTGCAGTGATAATGGAAGAGGAGGAGCAACAATGAACGTTGTATCTTATTCAGAATCCCTGATGACTGTCATATTTGTTTGTGGACAAGAAGAATGCACGTAAGAGGAGGACAAATCTTAGGCATTAGATCCGAGCGTAAGATCCGACCATCATTGGATCAGGAGAACCGACGCTCATTAAAGAAGTACGAAGAGGAAAATGCAAAATGTCGTAAATATACTGGTCCGACTCCATTTTGGAGTCTTGTGAATCGGCCACAATTTTGAAGGCTCGACCCTTCATCATGGCATGCGAAATCACGGCGGTGAAATCAGCTGCGGCGAAATTGCGAAGTGCTGAAATCGCAAAATCCAAAATGGCAAAATGATCCTAGCCATTAGATCGCTGCATGATCCGGGTCGCCGATCTGGAGGTGAATATGAAGACTTATCATCAAAAAGGACAAAATAAGCGCGGACCGATAGATCAAGAGGTGGATGCGCATAAATATCATCGTGAGCACTACAAAGTGGACTCCATCTTTGAGTTTCTGTAATGCTGATTGGGAAATCCAAAGGAAAGAGGTTCAAACTCATGATACATGAGATTACAAAAAGATCTCGATCATAAGATCACCAAGGATTGTGGACCATTGATCTAAGCTCCATCCCAAATTCTCACCTATCAGCTACAAATTGGAGGAAGAGAACTCTATCACAGAATCGGGCGTAGGATGGAACTCCTTAATGCATAAGATCTTAGACCATCAATACCGGTTATGACCATTGATCTAAGCTCCATCTCTGGAGCTTTGGCTATCATGACTTGGAGTGAAGAGAACATCCATCTTAGGAAATAATAGCGAGATGCAAGATCATGAAAAAGATCCGGACCATTGATTCATCAAGATTGTAGACCATCGATCGTATCGGCGAAGATCAAGTGAGTTCAGGCCGTACTTTAGCTGTACCGGTCACCGCTGTGGTCATGTGAGGAAGGACTTAATGAAAATGATCTCCGCCTCAAATTCGGGATCGCGACTCAGAAAGTGTCGACATCAATCATACGAATGTCGAATACCAAAAAGGTGAATTGTCTCTATAAACGGTGGTCACCGCCTATGGTCACGAGAAGGAGCTTAGAGAATCCAAGCCCTTTCTCGTGAGCTCGACATGAAGAGTCGGCGATGTCCTAGATCGTGAGAATCTCCGACCAGATAGTGTGAAACGCATAAACGGGCGACAATATCCTTCCGTGAAGTTAAACCAATGGCGGTGTAAACGGGCTAAGGCCCTGAGGGCTTACGTTCCCTCATAAGAATCGCTAGGAAACCATTGATGGCTTCGCCGTAAGATCTAAAGAGACTTCTCGGCAGGACTGCCAGGAGTTGAAGAGTCTCTGTGGGAATATTCCAATGAATGAAGACTATTCTTAGAGGGAATTGACAACTGGATGAGCATTGATAAATCGCGAATCAAACGTAAAGGATAGTCCTTAACTCCGCTGTGAGAGGACCGAGAATCCCAGAATACCCGGCTGATGCTGGACGCCGCTGGCTCCGCAAAATCCAACAGAAGTACGAAGAGCTGGGCGGCGATCAAGGCTGCAGAAAGCACCAGATGCGGGAGGAGATCGGGTGAGGCTACAGAGGGTACGCGCATTGCATGCAAGCAGCAATGCGGCTTGGCAAGTACACCTGTGAGAGAAAGAGGATGGGTTGTTATTGTCAGTTTGTTGTTGTGATTGCTGTTGCTGAAGGCAGATTCATGCGCGAAGAAGGAGGAGAGTGCAATAGCTAAATTGAATAGAAGAGGCATGCAGGAAGTGCTGGAGATAGAATGATGAAGACAGGATTTGAATTAATGTGAGCTTGTAGCCTTCTAGTCAGCCCCAGAAACGGTGGAGCTGGTGCTTCCTTCCAGCTGGTGCTAGAGAAACCGTGGAGCTGTAGCTTCCTTCTAGTTGGTTCCAGAGAAACCAAGGAGCAGGCTTCCTTCTAGTGGGTGCTAGGAGAAAACAGAGAGTTATTCTTCTCAAGCCAATGGTTCTCTCAGCAAGTTGCATCTTGCAAAAACAGAGGTTGTAGCCTCACAATGATTTGGTGCTCATATGTATGATAATGTAAAGAATGTAGATAATACTTATCATATAAAGAAGAAGAGGTTTTTACCCTGTATGGGTTTCCTTGGGAAATATCTATCTCTGTGTTTCTCATATATGCGACTGATGTTGAATGTGTCATTGTTTATATCCCCGCATTATTGTGATCATCATTGAGTTCCTTGTAAAGTTTTTAAAAGAAGCATAATTGTTTAAGCACGGTAACAACTGATTCACCCCCCCTCTCAGTTGTCCAACAACTCAAACCCTAGATCAAATAAATAACATCACACATGAAAAATTGAAATATAAACAACATATTGAAATGAATACTAAAAACATGCACATCATCCATTTTCTCACTATGAGAGGACATGTTAATGTAAATTATTGTACATAGATCAAACCATATACCAAATAAATGACATCATGCATGTTATCGTGGGATTTTTACTTGTGCAAATCCCAGCACAAGTCCCCAAATCTTGCGTAACTATGGAAGATCCTACCACTATCACCTTAGCAAGAAATTCTCTCGTTTTAGTGATGTAAGAGGTCCAGCATAGGGGAGGCTTCTCCGGTGTCCTCAAGGGATCAAAGTAGCAAGTATAGTAGCCAAGCCTAATGCCCCCTTTCTTGATCACCTAAATATTGGTCTAGGTCAATGTAGTAGAAGAGATATGATGTTGTTTGAGTACCTACCCAGAACATGAACACTTTATAGAATATGTGGTTATTTCCAAGTCCAAACATGCAATTAATACCTCTTTAGGAAACTAGCCATGAAAATTTGATATGGATGTTATGAATTTGCAGCAATGAACAATAGTACAAGAATAGTGAATAAATAATAACAAAAGAAACAATTATTGGTCAAAAATGCAAGAAATGACAAGGAAAACTTAGCATAAATCCATTAGAGCAGTACCCAATTGTTAAATGCAATTTCTGAAATAGTTAGGCCACCAACAAATGAGTTTATGCAACAAATTAAAAATTTATCTGGTGATTGAAACTAACTTTTGTAAAAACAACAAGTTTATTATCTAGTTAGTCAATGTTAGTGTTAGTAAAGTTAGTAGAGGGCTGAAGAGATATGAAGAGAGATTTTAGATAACAATTTCACCACAATAATGTTTATAAATCATCACCTTATGGATATTAAGTCTTTGTAACATAAAATGCAACAATACTTGAAGATTAATCTAGTAGAAACTAAGAGGCAGGGTTTAAAATCTAAGGTGCTAACAAATTAGGGTGTTAGGTTTTAAACCTTAAAGAGAAGGATTGCAAGGGTGCAGGCACATTTGGGCTCTATCAATCTTTCCTTCTTAATGCTTCAACTAGGTCAAAATCAAATGTCTAGGGATAAAATCCTAAAGTGCTAGAATTGTAGGGATTTAGGATACTAACCCTAATAAGAATGTTTCAACAATTTTGAATAAGAATAACCTTGTGAGAGGAGGAAGCAATTATTATCCTCTCTTAGGGTTTTACCAAGAAATATGTCTAGCATAAAGTAGGAATATTCACCATTAAACACAATAACATAAAGATAAATTGCAGAAAATTCACTTACTTTAGTCAAGATACCATGGGAAAAAACCCTAATTACAGAAATTCCTCTTCAAAAATCAACAAAGCATCCACAATTTTATCCTCCAAGCATAGCACATAAGTAGAGAAAGAGATAATAGCTCTAACAACGAGAAAATTTCAAAAGTATATCTCACATGTGTGAGGAAAAATGTTATCATTAAATGAAATGTGAGGGGGATTATTTATATGAGGCCACCCTCATACAATTTGTCCACATAATTTCTCAATGACACAAAACAAGTGTGGATGACCCCTTAATTTTCCTCTAATAATATGCCAAAATACAAAATACATCAAATAAAACCCTAAAAGGGTGACGTTATGCCCTAGGAGGGTGAAATAATGCTCAAATGTGTGACTTCAAGCTTCAAGGAGTGGGATGTTAGGCCTCCCAAGGCCATGTGGCATGCTCTAATGTGAAAAAGTATGAAGCAAGGTGTTGGAGCAGGATATTTTGGGTAATTTTTTGGAATCGCACAAGAGAAAATCATGTGACAAGTCAGCAAAGGAGAAATGTGCGCGAAAGACAGTTAATGCATATTCAAGAGCTAGCACATTGAAGGAGGAAGTTATTTAGGAGTTTTGGGACATTTTTTCCACATTGTAATGGGCCAATCCCCAAGGTATATGTATAAATATGTGTGGGTGTTGGGTAGAAAGTAGTTAGAGAATTGATGAAGTAATGAATGAGAGTGGGTAGTGATTGAGTTAGATATGAGAGTGAAGTGACAGATGAGAAAAGGATCTAAGTGTCCATTTTATGCGTGAACATATAGGTAATTTTGGGTAGAACTGATGTATTTTATTTGAGCACAGTGCACACCAGTTGTGAGGATTGAACCTAATTGATTAATATAAGAATCCAAACCTTATAGACGTAGCCTAGTTATGGGTAAACCACATTAAATATATGTTTCATGATGTATGCTCTGATGTGTTTCTTTTATTTTCTATTTATGGTGAACATATAATGCATGGATGGTTAATATGAACATGTATTTGATGGTTTTGTGCATATATTGAATTATTAAGTAAGATGAATATGTCATAGGTTATTATGCTTTCGCACATAAAGTATGTTGCATGTTGAATAAATGTTAAGTAAGAATGAATGTTAGAATGATTCCCATTCCCTTCATTATTGCGGAAGCCTGGTTCCTGTACTCCCCATAGGTACCTTAGGTGATACATCACCTTCTTGCGAGTAATTACAAAATGGCCAGTATATTGGGATTTGTTGGTGATTTAATGATGAACCCTGGGTCTTCTCTCTATGTGCCAACAAATGGTTTTGTTGTCTCGATTGGGACCTGCAGATGAGGGTGATGTGGAGGCCTAATAAGGAGGAGATTGGAAAATGGTTGGATGCGAAGGAGAATGATTTTTTGGTAGATGAGAATAAGAACCCACAGATTAGTGTAGAGAAATGGATACAACGATATGTGTTTACAAATTTGCATGAAATTTTCTTCATTAACTTTTCCAATATTTTAGTAGAGTGGATCCAAAGATTAATTGAATAGATTGGAAGATATCATACTGTTGTTTTGATAAATTAGACTCCTCATTTAATTAGGCAAGTCAATTCTATAATAAATCATGTATCAATCATAGTAGATTACTAGCTGGAAAGTGTGTTGGGAGGTTACATTATTGAATTTTCCATAGATTGTACTGATTTGCATAACATTGTTGAAAGGGAATTATTTAAGGGACCATGTGGAAGATACCTAAAGATAGTTTATACTTGGATTAAGATGTTATTGTGCAAAAATAGAGTTATGAAAATGGAATTTGATTTCTAAGCACCTTCACGCACATAGGGGAGATAGGCATATGACCAGAGGATGGTGTAAGCGTAAAGAGGGATGAAGAGAAGGAATGAAGAATAGATTGGCTAAGGATGTCGAGAGAATAAGAGTGTGTGATAGACAAATAGATTGGAGTGGAATGTGGATAAAAGAGAGGGAAAACACAATGAGAACAAGGAAAGAGACAATGGTGTGATACTCTGTGCATAGAACGAAGTTTGTGAACAAAAGAAAATATTTGTCAAATTAGTCCAGTAGAAGAAGATCACTCTTAGATCACATTCTATTTTGAACCCAAGACCCCATGTGCATCACCAAGAACTTATTTAAGATCAAAAGCTTTGTCAATTATAGTTAGTTAAGGAATCATAGATAATAGTAGAAGTCAAAGTAGCAGAAGTAGTAGGCTGATTTAGAATCAATTAGTGTTATCATGAAAGAATACCATGTAGAACATGATGGCGGGGGTAGATCCTACCTTAAGGATGTTTTTCTTCCATGGAGCGGGGAAAAAGGATCCATAAAAACATTTGTTTGATTGTGAGACAATATGGACTATAAAGAATGTCCAATGTGATGATGCAAAGATTGGGTAGTTGGAAAAGACATTAAGAGATTATGCATTATTATGGTACATGAAATATCAGACTATGACACATGCATGATAGAATAGAACCTTGGAAGAGTTTAGCCAAGCTTTATTGAAAGAGTTACAGAAACCTAAATCCCACTTGGAGTGAATAACATAGTTGAAGGAGATCAAGAAGATAGTAAATGAATCAGTCTGGAACTACAATCAAAGATTTAAGATACTAAAGGATCGGTTGACATTCCAAATTCTAGATGAACAACATAGAAAGTGGTTTATTGTAGGTTTGTTGTTTCATATACATTTCCCTTTGATGCAACATAAGATCATGTCATAGTCAGAAGCCTTAGAAATTGCAATGAAGTTAGAAGCATCCTCGGTAGGATTAAATGGCATGGGGATGGAGCAAGTGTAGTCACAGTTAGCAACATTGACTATTTAGTTGCAGGATCTTGTGAAATCTAAAGAAAAGAGTGAGGAGTTTTGTTGCACCACATGTATAATGTAATGTCCCTCTCCAAATAGGATCCCTAGAGAGGAGGCTTAATGGTCTGAACAAACTTGTTAGACTATAGTCAAGGCCATGCAGGGGTAAATAGGGTGACTAAAGGTCACTTCATCTGAGGGTGTTATAATTCAAAAGTGACATTGAGATAAAAGTGACTAAAAGTGATTTTAAGTCAAAGTGAGCTAAAAATAGAACATAGAAGCTAAAAATATGTCAACAACGAATTATGGTTTTGGGAAGCTATAAAGGAAGGGTAAAGTAACCTAATTGGTCATTATGTATATTTTGACTTGTCATTGAGGAGAGAGGCACATCTTAGGAGATATATATCAGTGGATTCCAGGAGGAATAAACCAATGGTTGATTTTGGTGTTGAGAGACACACCCTAGTCACCAGGGAGATCACACAAGTCTTCCATCCTTATTCAACAACAATTGTAGGTTCCAAAAACAAGGACACACTTATTCATGGTGAGGGTGTAGCTTCAGAGGAGGTTTACTGAGTTGACTTTTCTCATCCAAGGATAATCCAAGGATCTGCTTCTAACCCAGTATAGAGCAAGGAAAGGCATATATATTTCATGATTTCTCGTAAGATTCCAATGGAGAAATCATCTAGGCACATTATCTAGTTTTTGATGGTATGACAATTTGGGAGGACACATTTGGGGTTTTTGAGTGATCATCGGATCATATCTAGGAAAATCCTTCCGACCCATTTCCCAGTAGCCTAGGGATCTTAGTTTGACACCCTTATCAGTTGATTCTGACGAGGGAATATCTAGGGTGCATTTTCCAGCAGCAGAGGGGCACATTTCACTAGGGGGATCCATATGGGGTCTAAACATATCAACAGAGGGAATATTATCAGCAGATCAGTCACTACAAATGAGAGGGAGAGAAGGGCACATTGATTTGGATAGTTTCCATGAAGATCTGAGGGGTTTAGCCACCAGGGATAACATTCCAGTCTTGTAGCAGTTGTTGTATGAGTTTCCGTAGCTCACAACAAATATTACATCTCATCCATTGATCCCACAAAATTCTTCTATTATCGAGTATTATTTTTTTAGTTTCTTTATTGTATTCCGACTAAAATCCTTTTGTCACTGAATTAGCCAAGTGATTTATTTTGTTTAGCTGCATTCGACATTGTACTCCACAAAGATATCATAATATATGGTTTACAGTATTTTGTCTCATTTAATATTTGTATGCTCATTTATATGATTTAAAAAATTAACTGTATACATACACATCTAAAAAACATCAAGAAATCCCCAGTGTATCAGATCAGATAGTAGATATATCATATTAGCAATGTTTCCCAGACTAGCTAGTTCTAGGATATTGTTTTAGTATGCTTATTTTATTCCGGCTCTGATTCCATTATCAACAAAGGGTCGATTTTCAACAGATAAATCACCAAAACTGAGAGGTAGAGTAGGGCGCACTGATTGGGACAGTTTCCAGGCAGATTCGAGGGGCTTAGCCACCAAGGTGAACTTTCCAGGTTTGAACTAGTTGTCGTATGAGTTGTCGTATCTTTCAGGAGATCTTACATATGATCCATTGATCTCGTAACATTCTTCTATTATCGAGTATTATTGTTTCAATTTGCTTATTGTATTTTGGCTAATATCCTTTTGTCACTGATCTAGCCGAGTGATTTATTTTATTCAATTGCATTCAACATTGTACTCCGCAGAGATATCATAATATATGGTTTACAATCTTTTGTCTCATTTACTATATGTATGCTCATTCATATGCTGCAAACAATTAATTATCTACATACATACAATAGACATATCAAATTAACAACATTTCATAGAGTATCCGGATCTGGGATATTACAGTGGGATCAAAGCTTTCTTTCTACTATCTTGTGAAGAAAGTGCTTCTCATGACCTCATGATTCCAGGAACATGTGAAGAATACCCAAAGGGCTAAGGAAATATTGTGAATGAGTACATTCAATACCATAGAGGTCATAAAAGAGACCAGAGAGACATGAAAAAAAGGGACTACACTCCTTTCCACACTCAGTCTGATACAGATCCAGAGTTAGAAGACATAGATCATATCAGTTCTGACACAGAGGTAGAGATAGAGAGGAGTATGGGTGAGAGATGAGAGACTCCATACGGTAGGGGGAAAGGCCCCAAGAAAAATCAGGACATCACGTAGGACATCCTGAATGACCTATGCAGAGGACAACGGGACATGATGAAGACCATAACACAGATGGACATCAGTACATAGATGATCCATCATAGAGTGATCACTATAGGTGGCAATGTTGTAGGAGGGGTGAGTGGTTTAGGAGGAAACCAAGGAGGTGGGGACAGTGGCTCCAATGGATGTCACAGTGGAGCGAGTGCACACCCCTCACCTATCTGATCCTATACATAATCTCGAAGGAATCACCAACATTTATATCCATAGTCCTAGGGGGGACGGTCATTGTGAAAACCACAGAATGTAGGAGGATAGTCAAGTCAGGGACAGTCAGTTCCATAGGATCCATTAAAATAGCAGAGGAGATACTACTTGGAACTACGACTGGAGCTCCACGCAGACATGATTTTTCTAGACTAGTGTTTGATCAGGTATCAAAACATACCCTGAGAGGAACATGGGGGCAATGGGAAGTCTAAAAACATGGATTTCATCAAGAAAGTGGGGAAGCTGAACATTCCAAATTTTGATGGATCATCATGATTCTCACCTCATGCATGGGTACAAAAGCTTCACACATATTCCAAGATTAACCCAATGACAGAGTGAGAAGACTTCATCTTCGCCACCTTGCACATGGATGGGGAGGCCCACGAGTGGTGGTACCATGGGATGGTGACCTTGGGTCGCAACCACATTACTTCATACTTAGAGTTCTCTGAGAGGTTGATAGAGAGTTTTTACAGGAGATATCCAAAGATATATTTTAGGGACCTTACACAGTTGAGACAGACAGGATCAATTGAGGCCTTCATCACATAGTTCCAGTGGAAGACAATGGTCGTATCCAATATATTAGAGCACATATTGGTGATGTTTTTCACTGATGCATCGACAGATCCATTGATCGTTTGGGTTAATGATTTCAAGCGTCACACCCTACAGGAGGCCATTGTGCACATGAGAGACATGGGGGACTCAACACTGAAACCCAAAATTGTTACCAAACCCTTTGTACCATAGAGAGACAAGCATTAGAAAAATACTCAAAGGGAATGGAAAGGTAGGCCCAAGTTGGAAGATGACACTAGATGAGAGTTGATGAGGAAGAAGATATGCTTCTCTTGCAAAGGCCCTTGGGTTCTAGGCCACAAGTGCATGGGAAAGGGATAGATCCATTATATTGAGGTGGAAATAGACAATGTGGATAGTGAGGAGGAGGAGTAGGACATTTTATCTACTAGCTCAGAGGAGGAGCCATCATAGGTAGAGGAGCAGCCTCCATGGAGACCACCAACACCGGTAGGGACCCACCCACTGGTAGCACCTCAACGTCCTGAGTAGGATAACATATGGAAACTAGCAAAGGGAGGAGTTATAGAGACCCTTTCTAGTGTTCCTAGGAATGACACCCTTCAGATCAAAGGGACTATTCAGGGACAATGGGAAATATCCCTAATCGATGGTGGGGCCACCCACAACTTCATTGATTCTTCATTGGTATCAAGGTGGGCACTTTAGATAGAGGAGTTTGAGGAATTTGATGTTGTAGTAGATGATGGCCATATAGTGGAGTGTCTAGATAGAGTCCCAGACTTGGGGATTAATTTAGGTGACTACACTGTGAGAGACACATTTTATGTAGGTGACCTATCATAAACAAATGTGGTGTTGGGAGTCCAGTGGTTGATCACAATTGGAAAAATCACCACCAACTACCAAACCTTGGATATGGGATTCAAGGACAGTGATGGGAAGAGGATCGTTCTAAGGGACATGTCGACAGGGGCACCCAGGATAGTTTCATCCAAGACGATGGAGAGGATATTTAGGAATGGGGAGGTAGCATATGATGCAGAGTGCTTGGTCACTATGCAGAAGGATTCATACAATCAATAACAGTATCAGACACAGATCATAAACATGTTGGGGAGGCATCACCATGTTTTTCATTTGATTCCACTAGGGAGACCACCTGACAGAGGTTTTGAACATACTATTGAGCTGGAGGAGGGGGAAAAAACTATGTTAACACCACCGTATCCTCATCCTAGGAGGTTAAAGGATGAGATAGAGAAATCAATTAAGGAATTTCTAGCGATGGGGCACATCAGACCTAGAATCACTCCATTCGCTTATTCAATTGCCTTAGTTCTGAATAAGGATGGCACCATGAGGATGTGCATTGAATACTGGGACTTGAACCAGAAAACCATCAAGAACCGGTATCCTATCCCTCGCATCAATGAGTTGATGGACGAATTTCATGGGGCATTTTTCTTCTCGAAGATTGATCTATGCTCTGGATATCATCAGATCATCATTCGAGAGAAGGACATAGAGAAGACAACATTCATATGCCACTTTGGTCATTTTGAGTTCTTGGTTATGCCATTTGGGATAACCAATGCACTGGCTACATTTCAATCTTGCATGAACCACATATTCAGGGAACAATTGAGGAAATCAGTTTTGGTTTTCTTCGATGACATCTTGGTCTACAACAAGACATGGTAGGATAATATGAGACACTTGAATGAGGTTCTAATAATCATGGAGACACAATCACTATACACCAAAGAGTCCAAGTGTGATTCCGATATGACAAAAAGACTTTACTTGGGCCACATCATCAGTGCATAGGGTGTCCAGGTGCACCAAGAGAAGATCAGATCCATTTTGGATTGGCCAACGCCCAGGAATGTGACATAGTTGAGGAGATTCTTTGGTCTATGCATCTATTACAGGCGGGTTGTTAGGATTTTTTATTATCTTGGAGCCCTACTTACAGATCTCACCCATCATGGGGATTTATTCTAGACAGAGGAGTTACAGAAATCCTTTGATCACATGAAGGAAGTCATGGGAACATGTCCAATGTTAGCATTACTAAACTTCAATTTATCATTTGTATTATAGTGTGATGCGTCTGATGAGGGTATCAGGGATTTTTCTATGCAAGGAGGACAACCCATTTTGTTCGAGAGAAGGAAGATCAGTCACTGTGATAGGGTATACTCCATTCATGACAAGGAAATGTTGGAAATCATGCATGCATTGACCAAATTTAGACAATATTTGGTGGGCAACAAATTCATGGTCAAAATAGATCACAATAGCTTAAAGTATTTCCTTGAGAAGAAGGAACTCAGTGAGCGCCAACATAAATGGGTGACGAAGGTGTAGGAATTTGACCTAGATATGTATTACATCAAGGGGAAGAAGAACAGTGTGGCCAATACACTATCTAGGAGACCTGTGACATGTTCTTTGATACAGGTTTCAGTAGATTGGAAACCCCACTTGTTAGTGGAATATTCGAAGAACAATTTTCCTTGTGAGGTATTGGATAGATAGCTTCAGGATGACATGTACAAGGTCATTAACAATGCCATATTATACAAGGATAGAGTCTACTTAGTACCATATTCAGGACTCAAGAAGAAGATCCTAGAAATAGTTCATGATTCACCATTGGCAAACCATCAGGGGTTTTTAAAAACCTATAGGAAGATCAGACAGAGGTTCTCATGGAAGGGCCTCAAGGAGGATGTTATGAGATACTTAATTGAGTGTGTGACTTGTCATAAGAACAATTCATAGCATATGCTTCGAGTAGGACTACTTCATCCACTTCCCATTCCAGAGAAGAAATGGGAGAGCATATCGATGGACTTCATCATAGGCCTACCCAAGGTTCAGGGTAAGGACTACATCTATGTAGTGGTCGATAGATTGACCAAGTTTCCTCACTTCTATGCCATACCATTGTAGTAAAAACGACTTCATGGGTTCCTGAGGAACATCATGAGTGACAGGGACAGTCGGTTTATTGGAACATTCTGGAGGGAGTTGTTTAGATTGGTGGGGATAGAGTTGACACCCAACACCAACTATCACCTTCAGGCAGATTGGTAGATTGAGATAGTAAAAACATGGGTTGAGGGGTATTTGAGGAACTATGTGGGTGGAAAACATAGAACATGGGTCAGATGGATACATCTAGGAGAGCATTACTACAACACTACTTTCCACATGTCCATTGGCATGACACCCTTCCGAGAATTGTACGGTTATGATTCTCCCACTTTGGTAGACTTAGTTTTAGGGGAGAGCAGAGCTCTCGAATCCAAGGATTGGATCACTGAGAGTCAGGAGATTCTCAATTTACTAAAAGAGAACCTATAGACAACATAGAATCAACAGAAGATGAGTGCGGACATGCACAGGATAGAGCACAACTTTGACATTGGGGACTTGGTTTTCATGAGACTCTAACCCTACAGATAATCATCTTTGAAGAAGAGTGGGGATGAGAAGCTCAAGAAAATATTTTAAGGACCTTACAGGACCATGAATCGGGTAGGCAAGGTTTCCTATGAGATAGATATTCCATAGGGGAGAAGGATCCATAATGTGTTCCATGTATCTTTCCTCAAGAAGGTTGTGGGACAATTCATCAACACATCAGAGGATCTTCCCCCATTAGATGAGGAGGTACAATTGGAGTTGGTTCTGGAGGAGCTACCGGAGTTCCAAGAGCATAAATGGAGGAGCAGGGTCATCAAAGAGTGTTTGATTAGATGGAGAGGAATTCAAGTAGAGGATGCTACTTGGGAGAGTGAGTAGGTGTTGCAACACCCTAGATTGGTATTGTTTGAGGATAAACAATTTTGGGAAGGGAGGATTGTAATTTCCCTTTCCAAATAGTATCTCCAGAGAGGAGGCTTAATGGTATAAACAACCCTGTTAGACTATAGCTAGGGTCATGCAGGGGTAAATAGGGTTACTAGAGGTCACTTTGGTTGAGGGTGTTATAATTTGAAAGTGGCATTGAGATAAAATTGACTAAAAGCGTTTGTAAGTCAAAGTGAGCTAAAAATGGAACAAAGAAGCTAAAAATAGGTCAATAACAAATTAGGGTTTCGGGAAGCTATAAAGGTAGGGTAAAGAAACCTAATTTGTTATTATGAATGTTTTTAATTTCCATTGAGGAGAGAGGTGCATGTTAGGTGAGATAGCTCAGTGGATTCCAAGAGAAATACACCAATGGTTGATTTTGGTTTTGAGAGACACACCCTAGTCAGTGGGGAGATCACACAAGTATTCCATCAGTCTTCAACAATAGATACATAGGTTCCAGCAACAAGGGCGCACTTATTTAGGGTGAGGGCACAAATTCTGAGGAGGTTTAGTGAGTTGACTTGTCCCATATTGGGAGAATCCAAGGATTCCCTTCCGACCTAGTTGATATGAGGGCAAGGCACATCTATTGCATGGTTTCTCATCAGATTCTGACAGAGAAATCATTTGGGGAACATTTGCAAGACGTTGAGGGTTCGACAATTGGGGAGGAAACATTTGGGGTTCTCGATTGATCATCATATTAGATCCATGGAAATCCTTCCAAACCATTTCCCAGTAGCCTAGGGCGCTCAAGTTTAGACCCTTATTCGCCAATTCCGATGGGGGAATCATTGGGTCATAGTTTCCAGTAGCATAGGGGTGCATTTCCCTAGGAGGATCCATACGAGGTCCGAACATATCATCATAGAGATCATTTTCAGTAGATCAGTCACCAGGACTGAGAGGGAGAGTAGGGCACAGTGATTGGGATAGTTTCTAGGAAAATCTGATGGGTTTAGCCACCAGAGCAAACTTTCCAGTCTTGTAGTAGTTATCATATGATTTTTTGTAGCTCACAGACTACATTACATATCATCCATTGATCCCACAACATTATTCTAGTATCGAGTATTATTGTTTTAGTTTTCTTATTGTATTTCGACTAAGATCCTCTTGTCACTGATCTAGCTAAGTGATTTATTTTATTCAACCACATTCGACATTGTACTCCGCAGAGATATCATAATATATGGTTTACAATATTTTTCTCATTTACTATATGTATGCTCATTTATATGTTGTAAATAATTAATTATCTACATACACATCTAAAACACATCCATAAACCCTTAGTGTATTAGATTAGACTGTAGACATATCAGATTAGAAACATTTCATATACTAGCCGGATCTAGGATATTGTTTTAGTTTTCTTATTGTATTTTGGATCTAATTCCATTATAAGTAGAGGGATGATTGTCAACAGATCAGTTACCCAAACTGAGAGGGAGAGTAGGGCACACTAATTGGGATAGTTTCCAGGAATATCTGAGGGGTTTAGCCACTAGAGAAAAATTTCTAGTCTTGCAACAATTGTCATATGAGTTATCATAGCTCACAAAAGATCTTACATCTCATCCATTGATCCTGCAACATTATTCTAGTATTGGGTATTATTGTTTTACTTTTGTTATTGTATTCTACCTAATATCTTTTTGTCAATGATCTAGATGAATGATTTATTTTATTCAACCACATTCCACATTGTACTTCGTAGAGATATAATAATATATGGTTTACAATATTTTGTCTCATTTACTATATGTATGCTCATTTATACGTTGTAAACAATTAATTATCTACATACACATATAAAATACATCCAGAAACCCCAGTGTATCAGATCAAACAATAGACATATCAGATTAGCAACATTTCCTAGACTAGATGGATCTAGGATATTACAGTGGTATCAGAGATTTCATCCTTCCAACATGTGATGAAAGTGCTTCTCATGACCCCATGATGCCGGGAATAGTTGAAGAATACACAGAGGGTTGAGGACATATTGGGGACAAGTACATTTAGTACCAGAAAGCTCATAGCAGATACCGGAGAGACAGGAAGAGAAGGGACTACACTCCTTTCCACACCGAGTCCGATATAGAGCCATAGTTAGAAGAAAGAGAGAACATCAGTTATGACACAAAGGCAGAGATAGGGAGGAGTATGGGTGATAGACGAGAGACTACACAAGGTAGGGGGAACAGCCCCAAGACGCATCCACACATTACGCAGGACATATTGAATGACCTAGCCAAAGGACAGTGGGACATGATGAACGCCATAATACATATTCCCATCAGCACACAGATGATCCATCATAGTGTGATAACTATAGGTGTCAATTTCGCAGGAGGAGAGAGTGGTTCAGGAGGATACCAAGGAGGTGGGGATAGTGGCTCCATTGGATCTCAAGGTGGACCAAGTGCACACCCTTCACCTATCTGATCCTATACATCATCTGGGAGGATTCCTAGACCTTTATATCCATGGTTCAAGGGGGAACAGTCATTGGGACATCCAGGGCATGTATAAGGAAAGTCAGGTCAGGGAAAGTTAGTGCCATGGGATCCATTCGAAGAGTACAAGAGAGACTACTTGGTACTAGGATCGGATTTCCATGCAGACATGCATTTTCTAGACTATTGTTCAATTAGATACCATAATAGACCCTCAATGGCATAGAGGGGCAATGGGAAAACTCAAAAAATGGATTTCATCAAGAAAGTGGGGAAGCTGAACATTCCTACTTTTGATGGATCATCACGATTCTCATCTCATGCATGGGTACAGAAGATTGAAACATATTTCAATATTAACCTAATGACAAAGTTAGAATCCATGAGCTTCGCCAACTTGCACTTGGATGGGGAGGCCCACAAGTCATGGTACTATGGGTTGGTAACCTTGGGTAATAACCACATTACTTCATACTTAGAGATCACTACGATTTTGATGGAGAGGCATGACATGAGAGATCCAGAGCTGCATTTGAGGGACCTTAGACAGTTGAGACAGACAAGATCAGTTGAGGCATTCATCACAGAGTTCCAAAGGAAGGAAGTGGTTGTATTTGATATATCAGAGCACATATTGGTGATTCTTTTCACTGAGGCATTGATAGATCCATTGAGGGGTTGGGTTAAGGATTTCAGGACTCACACCCTACAAGAGGCCATTATGTGCATGAGAGAAATGAGGGACTCATCATTGAAATCCAAGACCGTTACCAAACCCTTTTTACGACAGAGAAACGGGGATCAGAAAAATCCTCAAAGGGAATGGAAAGGTAAGCTCAAGTTGGATGATGAGACTGGAAGAGAGTTGATGAGGAAGAAGCTATGCTTCTCTTGAAAATACCCTTGGGTTCCAGGCCACAAGTGCATGGGAAAGGGAGAGATCCATTATATTTAGGTGGCATTAGAAAATGTGGATAGTGAGGAGGAGGAGAAGGACAACAGATCCACTAGCTCAAAGGAGGATCGATCATAGGAAGAGGAGAAAGCTCCATAGAGACCACTGACATTGGCAGGGACCTACCCACTTGTAGCACAACAACCTCCTATGAAAGATATCATACGGAAACCAATAAAGGGAGGAGTCACAATGACCATTTTTGGTGTTCCCAGGTATGACACCCTCCAGATCAGGGAGACAGTTCACGTATAGTGGGAAATAGCCCTAATTGATGGTGGGGCCACCCACAACTTCATTGATGTTTCATTGGTATCGAAGAAGGCACTTCAGATAGAGGAGTTTGAGGGATTTGATGTTGTAGTATAAGATGTCCATATAGTGGAGTGTCTAGACAGAGTCCCAAAATTGGAGATTAGTTTAGGTAACTACACTGTGAGAGACACGTTTTATGTAGTTGACCTATCAGAAACAGATGTGTTGTTTGGAGTGCAGTGGTTGATCAAAATGGGAAAAAACACCACCAACTACCAAACGTTGGAGATGGGGTTTAGGGATAGTGATGGGAAGAGGATCGTTCTGAGGTGCATGTCGACAGGGGCACCCGAGAATTTTTGGCCAAGAGGAAGGAGAGGATGGAGATGACAAGCAATTTCTGAAAGGGAGGACTATAATGTCTTTTTCCAAATAGGAGCTTCAAAAAAAACGCTTAATGGTATAAACAACCTTGTTAGACTATAGCCAAGGCCATGCAGGGCTAAACCTGGTTACTAGAGGTCACTTAATCCGAGGGTGTTATAATTCAAAAGTGACATTGAGCTAAAAGTGACTAAAAAGGATTTTATTTCAATGTGAGATACAAAATAGAACATAGAAGCTAAGAATAGGTCTAAAATGAATTACGGTTTTGGGAAGCTATAAAGGAAGGGTAAAGAAACATGATTCATCATTATGCATATTTTGACTTGTCATTGAGGAGAGAGGTGCATCTCAGGAGAGATAGCTCAGTGGATTCTAGGAGGAATACACCAATCGTTGATTTCTATGTCGAGAGACACACCCTAGTCACTAGAGAGATCACACAAGTACTCCATCTCTCTTCAACAATAGCTACACAGGTTCAAGCATCAAGGGAACACTTATTCATGGTGAGGGAACAACTTTTGAGGAGGTTTACTGAGTTGACTTGTCCCATCTAGGGAGAATCCAAGGATTCCCTTCCGACCTAGTTGAGAGTAAGGAAAGGCACATCTATTTCTTGGTTTCTCGTCAGATTCTAACGGAGAAATCATCTGGGGAACATTTTCCATTTGTTGAGGGACTGACAATTGGGGAGGACACATTTGGGTTTCCCAAGTGATCATCAAATCAGATCTAGGGAAATCCTTCCAACCCATTTCCCAATAGCCTAGGGAGCTCATCTTGAGACCCTTATTAGTCGATTCTGATGAGGGAATCACTAAGGAGCAGTTTCCAGTAGAAGAGGGGTGCATTTCCCCAAGGGGATCCATATAGGGTACATACATATAAACATAGGGTCAATTCTTAGAATATCAGTCACTAGGACTGAGAGGGAGAGAAGGGCACGCTGATTGGGACAATTTCCAAGCATATCTAAGGGGTTTAGCCACCAAGGAAAACTTTCTAGTCTTGTCGCAGTTTTCGTATGAGTTTTTGTAGCTTGCAGAAGATATTATATCTCCTCCATTGATCCCACAACATTCTTTTAGTATCAGTTATTATCTTTTTAGTTTTCTTATTATATTTTGAATAATATCCTTTTGTCACTGATCTAGTTGAGTGATTTATTTTATTCAACCTCATTCGACATTGTACTCCATAGAGATATCATAATATATGGTTTACAATATTTTGTATCCTATTTGTATTCTCATTTATATGATGTAAACAATTAAGTATCAACATACACATCTAAAACACATCCAAAAATCCCTAGTGTATCAGATTAGACACTAGACATATTAGATTTGCAACATTTCCTAGACTAGTCAGATCAAGGATATTGCAACTAATATAAGGACATTATAAGAATGAATGTTCAGCATTTCAACAATATTTGAACACAAGGGATCTGGATCCACTAGGTTTATGGTGCGATATTTGAAAAATGATGGTTCACCACCCTCATAATTTCCCATTAATGCAAAAGTACCAGAGTACTGCAAAAAATCTATTTTGTAACTTTTGCAAATCTATCAGACAAGAAGAGAAGTATTTTCACGTATTTGATTTGATGAGAGAGCACATTGCAGATGCATATAGAGTCCATGGAGAAGAATCTAAAGGAGGAGAATTGTAGTGTAATACGCCAAGTGGTTATAATCAAGCAAGAAGAGGAGAATTTGAAAGATAAAGAAAAGCGCGAGGAGGTTTGGTGTACCACATGTATAATAGAAGGACACCTTAAGAATGAATGACCAACTTTTCAACAGTATATGAATACAAGAGCTCTGAATCCACTAAGTTTATGGTGCAAGATTTGAAAAATGGTGGTTCACCACCCTCATAATTTCCCATTAATGCAGAAGTACTAGTGTACTATGAGGAATTTATTTTGTAACTTTTACAAATTTGTCATACATGAAGAGAAGGATTGTCACACATTTTATTTGATGAGAGAGCACATTGAAAATGCAAATAGAGTCTAGGGAGAAGAATATGAAGGAGGATCTATGTAGTATAATACTCCAAGATATTATAATCAAGCAAGAAAAGGAGGATTTGGAAGAGGTAGAGGACCTATTATATATTATAACTATAATCTTCTAGAACATTTAGAGCGAGGTTTTCTTAATTGTCCACAGTTAATTGGGAAATGGAAATAAAATAGGAACACAAATGTACAGATGATAGAAACAGAGGCATGCGACAAACAACCTAAGATAAAATAAGTTACCCATGGAGCTACCAGAACCAGAACTGATGTGATAGATCAAGGAAACATGATTCAACAGTGGGTAAGGAAAGAAACATAGCCTCAACCATTTTTTGACCCTAGAAAAGAGAAAGAGATGCATATGAAAGCAAGGAAGGAAGTAATAGGAGAAGAATGGATAGAATCTATGTTTACCATGCCACCTTTGTATGACATATTTCTAGTATATGAGATGCCACTAGTCTATGACCATTTAGAAAGGAAAGTTGACAAGGTAAGAACTTTGAATAGTTTTCTAAAAAGTTGTTTAGAGTTAATGAAAAATGAGTCTTTTTTGAGTATGTTTCACAGAATGATTGATTTTTTTGCCCAAGAGAAAGAGATACCCATGACACATACAAAAATTAACCTGTTCCACCGCAAGAAGAGAACAAATAGGGAGTTTCGACCTAATACGTAGATAGGAAACTACAGCGTGGAAAATATCATTCTACATATAGGCTTTGATGTGAATGTCATCTTGAGGTAGACTTGGAAGATGATGGGATAACCAAATTTGATTTGGTCAGCCATTTAGTTGAGGTTAGAAAATCAATATAAGATAATCCCAATTGGAAGGTTGAAAGGGATAAGTGTTAACATTGATGGAGTGTTCAGTGTGGTTGATTTCAAAGTGATCAAGATAGTATATGGGACCACCCCTTACCTAGAACTTCTTGGACTTGATTGAGCCTTTGAAAAAAATAATATCATTGACCTGGATAAGAGGCAATTGATATTTGAAGTAGAATACTTGAAGGTTACTATGTCGTTTGATCCTATTGAAGGGACAAGATATGTAGAAAAAATAAAAGGAAAAGAGTTTGACAACATCTATAACATGAATGCATTGATGGACGATTATGTGAACCCTACAAATGATGGAGTTCTTAGCTAGATAAGTATTAGTTCATGTGCATCAGATTCATAAGAATCTTTAGAGATTTGGCAACAAAGATTGAACAAACTGTCCACAAGGAAATGTGCTTAGATTACCCATGCATTGTAACATCCTCATCCACCCATAGGACGGGAAATGCTACTCCAGAACACTCTTCATGCTCTGATACCAATTTCTAACATCCCCAACCACCCACAGGTCAGGCCATGCTACGTCGGAGAACACATACGTTCTTTGTGTATAACATACTGTAACAAACCTTAAGTCATGTTGAGCTATGCCACATACATATTTCGAACTGCATACAATTAAAATATATACACATACATAATTATTGCAGAAGCTTTATATATAAAATGTGAACAGAAAAATATGTTATGTAAATGCATGGATTCACACTGGAATAACACTAAACATAGACATGCAACATATACATGCAATACCCATAATCATATAGACAATTATAATCACGCATAGGATAAACCCATAAGAATAACACGTGAATAACAATGCAGCATGTAAATTTATCACACAATTGACACTTATCTTTGTGATAATATCACCAACTATGTCCAGACCTTCCACGAACCTCCCAGCCTTAGACCACACTATTCATCACTCTCAACAATGAGTCACCCCCAAGCTGGGACTAAACTCCACTCGGGTAAAGGGGTTCCTAACTAGGCTAAAAGCTCATGATCAAGAGGAAAGACTCCGTCTTAGATGCTCACTCAACTAACAACATACAGTCCCTCATTCCCCACATGTCTGTCCCACCTAAGGAAGTGTGCCCCTTATCTGCTCAATAGTCCCTTGGCTACCCCACTTCTCTTCCAGGGCTTCAACAACAGGCCAGACAGGAAGTCTCAGAGCCCTACAACTATAGTTCAACACCTTTAGGAAATCAATCCCCAATAATTCTCTACCATAGAGAATTGCTCACGGGCTTGACAACCTGCCTCTTGAATATCCCATGGGCATGACAACCCACTTCTTCAATCTAGCTCCCAAGATAACCAACTACACAAACCGATATGGCTATGGACACGGTTCAAGTATGGTGATAGGAATGTATTGAGGATAACTAAATGTGTGAGTGAAAAATGGTCTTGGAATCACGACTGAATGATCAAAGGAATCATGGAAGAGATGATGGTAAGAATGATGGGGCTGTCCTGAAATGAGATAAATACGAACAATGTGTATGAATGTTTCCAACTTAACACTTGTCATGTTGGGAGCTAATTTGGCCCACCTAGCCCCAACTTTAGAACTTAGGATAAAATAATTACCCATACCTTATGATTTAAGGATATTAATATAATATTCCTTTTTGGCTTAAGCTCCCTAGCTCAGCCCTTTTCCTTAACTTTCAGGCCCCTCCCTTTCCCTAATTTGTGGAGTTTATTCCCCCATCTCTTTTATCATGGTTGGTCTGCACACAGTGATGTATCTTATGTTAATGGTGAGATGTATACAAATATAGGCGCATTGGCCTTTAGAATCTAGGCTCTTTGGCCTAATTCAAAACATAAGCATCCTAGCTTATGATAACTGGTTCACCAGCCTATAAAACACAACATATACATAAAGGCTCCCTGGCCTCAATATCGCGCGCACTTAATATGCTGTGTGTGGTATCCTGAAATGTGCCCAATTCATCATTTTACTGCAGAGCACATGCATGCACTACACCATGGAAGATGCATGTCAAAATATATAAAACATCTCACCAACTTAAGTACATTCACATTTACATTTACAATTGGGGTTCTACCTGGGGATATTACAATCCCCTCCCCTTATTTATGCACTATCCTCAGTGCATCATGTATACATATATAACAAAATATTCAAAAATCCTAAGTACATTATATACCATGTACCATTCAAACTCTTTAAATTCTCCAAGATTTAGCTATTGAAATCTTATTACCCATCTGGTGCTCTACTTTCCATCACCAATTCTGGTACTTATACTGTAACTTGAAGTCAATTGCTCTATTCCATAGAGCTAGTTTAGGAAATAATTCAACTCATTGTTTCTTATTACATGCTTCAATTAAACTTCATTGAAGCAACAAATGGATGTAGATCCATGATGTTCCACCCAGCCTTATATCTCACTGCTGATAAACTCTCAGTAGCATACCATTCCCAAGCATGGGATATGACTCCATCAGGACAATGGCTTCCCAAGATAACCGTGGCCCACAATCAATATCAACATAGTCTAGTCCAAGGTACCAAACCTCAACAACACTCCAATTAATGGTCTCTCTTCCCCACATGCCTATAAAACCCAAGGTAGTATGCACTTTAACTATCCAATAGTTCATTGGTTTCTCATCTTCCCTTCCAGGGCTCCATCACAGGCCGGACAGGAAGTCTCAGAGCACCGTGGGTCCAAGAGTTCCCACTTTAATCATTATCCTCTCATCTCAGCAGTACTCCAACCAATGGTCTCTCTCTTCCCCACATGCCTGTACAACCCAAGGTAGTATGCACCTTCACTATCCAACAGTTCATCGGCTGCTAAACCTCCCTTCTAGGGTTCCAGTACAGACCAGACACGAAGTATCAGAGCACCATGGCTCCAGGAGTTCCAACTTAATCAATATCATCTCATCTGCATCAAACACATGCAGTTGTCATGAGAGAGCATTATAACAACTCCATTTTAGAAATCAAATTAATTTCATAATGAATTTTGACTTTTCCCAAAATATGAAATTCTATTTCATAATTTTTCATCGTTATTGGAATAATAGAATGTAGTTTTCCTTATGGTTTTCATCAAGCACCATGCTAAATACTATTTTTCATGCAATGATTATATATTGCATACAACCAACAAATTGTCAGTATTTTCTGTACATCATAATTCAACATGTATAACACCTTATGCCATGATCTTAGAATTGCCTGCACCTAGCAATTCAATCAAAATTACCAAACAATTCAACCAAATAGAATTACTCATCATTCTATTCATATGCATATTCATAATTAATAACAGTAAGTTCATTTCTTCAATTTTCTGAATGGAAATTTTCTGTAGTCACTATTCCTGTGACCACCTCACTTGCAACTTTCATGTTGCAATGTTTACTAGTTCCTGAAATGTTCTTAACTTCATGAGTTAGCAACATTTCAAACATTAGTATAATTATTTCCATGCAAAATAATATATATATATATGGACTCACATAATTCATTCAACAAAATGCATTTAAGTATACAATTCCATCATGTATGAGTGTAGCTCTACCACTTATTAGGAATGAGTAACTCTTAATGCCTAATTACTCAATGCACCTTTGCATTGATTTTCAGAATGAGCTTAATCTAAGTCATGCATCTCACCATCTGTAAATTGGAAATCTGGCCAATGTCTTGACCCATATCCACACACTTCCCATTGTCTTCCCAATTACTTGAATGCCTTCCTTTTCAACCTGAACACTACACCAAGAATACAATTATGTAGTGTTTATTAGTGTTAGAAAAAAGGTTTCAGTCCAATTTTTATTTAAAGAAGGAATCTCATTGGGTATTTTTTTGGCACATAACCTTTCTATAACCATACCTTTCCATATCCAACCCTGTCCTAGTCTCATACATGACTAGATTTCTTAGCATCATATCTATAACAAGTTCTTCTCTTTTATTTTCTGTGGTTATTGTCTAATAACCAAATTAACATGACATGCTGCTATGTCAGTGTGTGCATTCAAAATCTAAAAGATTTGATAACTATAACAGGCCTCTAGCCTTTACCACACCTAGTGGTAACTTAATCCTATCAATGCACTTTAATTAATACCATATAGTGTAGTATAAAATTCAATTTGGGGAAATTCTTACTTGGATTTCCCTTTGGAAATTATACAACAAAATTTCCCAAAGAGAATACTTACCTACATGGATGCCATTAAACAAATTCAATGCTACATGATTAGTCGATGACAATTGAAGCTCTTATTCCTCCTTAATAGGCTTATAATGCAATATTCCAGCCTTATGTTGCTTCCATCCATGTGCAACAACATTATCAACAAAAATTGCAAACATTGAAGCATTATCACCCTATGGTTGTCCCAACAAGCCATAAAATACTTGTTGCTACAGTAATTGCAACAACTTCTTTCTTACTATATCACGTTTCCTTGTTTATCCCAGAATTCTTCCATTCTCCTGGATTCATGAACCTTCAAGTGATCTTCATGGTAATTACTGTGCATGAATATTTATGATCTGAGCACTTTCTATCCAAAACACTCTTGGTTGCCTTTGCTTTTCCATCCAAATACTAAAATGATATTAACCTTCAGATTTTATTTATTTCTTGGATCCATCCATCCCAAGTCATACTTGGATGAATTATGATTCCAATATTGTTGTCTTATGGACTTTGGATCTTCAACATCCATTTATTATTCATATCCCTCTGATCCCACTACTACATGACCCAATTCTATTTCTAGTCATGATTTCTGAGTAACCTTGGATAGTTAACACCAACTTCCTTCTTGAGGTATTTGATTTGTCCTCCCCTTAACTGATCATATCAGTGCTTGGAATTTCTTATTGTCTATTACTTTCCCTTGTCTTGACCAATCTGACTTCAACCTACCTTACAAAATCCAATTCTATCATGCCATAAATAATGCCCTTCATACCATGCTTCCATTGCGCACTCTGATAACCATAAGGGAAGCATTTCTCTAATTTCATAGCTAATCCATGGCTATGATGCACTCCTTATCCAATATGAAACAAGCCTCTTTCTTTATATGATTATTGTCATTCAGGTAGTCAATTCCTTTTTTAATATCTTTGACTCCCATGCATTGCTTAATATGTATATTGGTTTCTTTGGGAGTGTTCACTAATTCATTCACTACATGATCTATTCCTCTACCCAGATTCCATTGAATACTTGACTAACATTAGAGGACTTCCTGTAGTGGCTTCCAAATACTTTATGGTTGCGCCAAGATTCATACCTTAACCTTTTGTAGTATTGGCTTTTTATCAACTTCTGAAATATTTTGTCATATCACTCTTTTCCTGAGTACCTCTGCTTAATTTTAACTAAAATTCAACCTTCTCACCTGTTAATAACTCAAAGTTTTTAACTCTACAAAATACTTTTAGATAAGACCCAAGTCTTGAGAATTTAGCAAGAACTACATCATCGTTGAAGCTTGATAGTTTGGAGGACCGGGAAAACCATTGTGGTTTTTAAAAAAAATAGACGCGTGGTGCCTCCAGAGATACATTGGGTCGAAAGGCGGTTTTCCGAAACCACTTTTTCCAAAGTCCTGATGTCCTGTGTTTCAATATGTCAAAACCACCACTCGTGGGACAAGCGATGGCTAGTCAGATCACCCCATTTCACTCGTTCGGTATTTCATAGTCGTGTGACATCAAGTGAATGCCACCATGAAACGAACTCAAAAGATAATCATTTGAAATGGATTAGCGGAGCATGGAAAACTAACGTACTTGTACATAAGTCTATCTGTGATTTATGATTGGGATTCTATAACTACCAATTCTCAAGTATGGAGACATCATCTTATCCATAAATGGAGTAGTCTCCAAATTTTCTCGACCTTATGATCTCTGTAAAATCATTTTGGTGCCCACAAAATTGAGGTACATGGACAACGCTAAATTGAGTGAGACTGGTTATTTAGGAAACATGGTAGATTTTTCTACGAGTAAGAAGGAAAAGGTAATTCCACATATAATAGCGACTAAATTCCACACGGAGTCTGCTATAGACTCACCATTGGAATTGAGGCTAAACCCTATTATGAGGGATCTAGTCATCAATAGGCAAGTTGTGAAGAAGAAAAGGAGCAAGCGATATAAGAAGGAAACCACAGCCGAAACGGCTGAAAGTGTTGGAGGGAATCAACTGGTCTGGTTAGATACCCTAAAGGAGGAGATCACTAAGATGAAATGAGTCCTCCAATAAAATTAAGTACATTTCAACAAATTTTGGTCAGCTCGTAGTAGAGGAAAGGGACCCAGAGATGGTAAATATTATTTTAAATCATTCCCATTTTGC
>SNQJ01S0004624.1:182188-198194 GCA_010110895.2 Picea sitchensis | reverse complement strand
TTTGAGAGACAAGTTCTGATCTGTTACCGACAAAGGAGAGAGAGAGTGGCACATATCTTGGGAGAGGACTTTCTGTTTTAGCATAGAGATCTCTTGGCATTGTATTGGCTATCTATATTAAGGAAGTTTTGTTGGGTTTTCTTCCCCTAGAGGGTTTCCTAGGATAAATGTTGCGTCTCTTGTGATTGTGTATTTCTCAGTGATCTTGGATTATGCTATTGTTATCTAATGAAATGCAAACATCTATAATAATGGCTTAAACATTAACATGTGCTACCCTTGGAGAAGGAGCGCTCTACTTGTCTTGAGTTTTTTCTACAGTCAACAACTAGGGTTTATCTGTTGGTTTTGGAGTAGGCTTTCCAGAATTATTCTAAGTAAAGGTTAATGTGCTTAGGGATGGCATATGTGAATGCCTATGGTTGGGTGACAATGATGTGACATTGTCTATGGTTAAACGAGGATACCAAAATTTCAACACCAGTATTCTAACTTTTGATATGATATTATAATTCAATCCATATACAAATTTATTAACCCACAAATTCTCTGTATTTAAATGGAGTGCACATCTCGACAAGTCCATGGATCTAGCTTCATACTTTGGTACTAACCTGTTGCTTTACCTCAAGGGGTTAAAATCATTTAACTATCTCTCAATGAGCTCCTATGAGATCCAACATTCCTTGAAAGACTCCTCAAACAGTTCCCATGAGATCTTAGATACATCCATTCCCAATTGTAGTAATAAAGTCTTCCACCAAATCAAAGTGCTCCCTTTTAACTGGAAGATACTCATATGCACTTTAATATTAGAAGTATAATCTTTCGGTGTGAAACACATCACCATGTTCTCTAACTAGGATTTAGCTACTTGTTAAATTTCAATAGAGCCCCAAAATTATTGAAACCTTGTTTTTTCCAATTCTCTCTAAACATTTACACTTGTAAGATTTTACGATCTTTTCGCATGCACCGAAACACCTCCTTCCCTTCAAGTTTGTTCATCAATGCATTCGTCATTCTTTGAAAATAATGCATCATAATTATTACTTCTTCAGTAGGCACATGTCCTTGTTCGTGAACATGTTCTTCTATTCTTGGTGAAAAGTGTAGAGACGTAGGTTGCAGTAGAGGACATGCACCCCAATCTCTCCTTCCTCTTCTATCCACGTTTAACCTGACATGAGGAAACAATTTAAATTTTATTAATTTTATTTTCAAATATTTTGATTAAATGATAAGAAAATAATGCACATAAGTAAGAAAACGGGTCATATGCCCTAGCGCGCTGAACCACAATCTAATACCACATGTAACATCCCTCCCAATGTTAACCTCTCAATATGACAATTATGCAAATGTGAAATCAAATAAAAGATATATTTGATAAATGTTTTTAATTAACCTTGTAAAATGCATGAGGTTGTGCAAAAGCCTTGTAAGGTTTGTAAAAGTGAGATTATTGATATATATTTTTTTACTACAAAACTATATTATCCAATCACTTAATGCTATATGGATGACATCAACTTAACCACTTAAAATCCAATTATTACACAAATTATTATCTTTGTTATTTATTTAAAATATTTAATCAATTTGACATAATTTATATTACCATTGTAGTTGTATCAAAAGATAATTATGGCTTATCCAAATAACATCCCAAATAATCCTTTACTTGTATATTCTACATATAATTATCTAAATATTCAACTTATTATCCATAAGGCATTACCTTCATTTGAGTTTGGAGATCCACCATTTTGACTTAAAACAACTTTTATTTTTTCCATGGACAAAAGCGTAATTTTATTCATCCGAAGAGACAAAATTACATTCTGTAGGTGCTTCAAGGAGCACAACACCTCTTGGGTGTAGTATATGTGTCGGAGAAAAATAAAAGAGTTTTTAGAAAGTCTTTGACTTTCTGCCGAGTAGAGAGTTCCCCAAAAAAATCGGTTTAAGTTACAAGTATTGTACCCAGTGGGCCATGAATCTGAGTTGCAGATTGTGAATCTGTTGATCTGCAGTCTTGTGTAAGTTTCTTCCAAAATTTGTGTTTCTGATTGCATCCAAAATGGATTTTTTTAAGTTGTTGTTGCTCTTGCTGTGAATCCTGTTAATGTGTTGTTGAGTCTATAAAAGGCCGGTGGTAAAAATCTTGTGAGTTTCCATTCTTATGCTTTGTGATGTCCCAATGTCTTAAAGCAAGGAGGAGCCATGCTTTTGAGAGTGCATCCACTACCATGTTCCTGTTCCTGTAGACACGGGAGATAGTCACAGTGTCAAAACTTTCTAGTAGGCGATAAGTGTCCTCCATAATAGGGAGGAGGAAAATGTTATGACACTGCTGGATTTTCCTTGCCCATTTCACTAAAATCATGGAGTCTCCAAAGATCTGGATATGCCGCAAATATTTTTCTTTTGCAAAGGTAAGTTGTAGTTTTAAGGTCAAAAGCTCTGCACAGTTGTTGGTACCCTGTCCCAGCCCTAGTTTTGTGTGAAAGGAGTGAGTTTTAGAAAGATGTAGTACAAAACCACCCCCGCAAAGTTGGTTCTGTGAGGCCACATCAAAGTAAGCCCACGACTTCGATTTGACTATTTTTTCTGGAGAGAAGGACTGTATGCTTGTCCCTTTTTTTTTGCGGGAAATGTGAGAGTATTGAGAGGCTTTGTGCAACAGTTTTTTTGGGACAAAAGCTTTGTCAAGGAAAAGAGCTATGTTTCGGGCCAACCAAATGCCCCAGATTAGGATGGGGGGGGGAGGGCTTTTAGTTCTCTATATCTTGGGTCGTGAAACCAATCTTTCCAAGCTTGTTCTCGGCTTGGTCCTTCCCATGAGCATGTTTGTCTGATGCTGGCTGAAACTTCCATCCATACTCTTTGGGTAAAAGAGCAGGTAATAAATAGATGGTAAATTATTTCATTTTCCGAGTGGCAGAGGGAGCATCTTCGAAACTGTTTCTTTTGTAAAATATCCCATGTAGGGATTTTCCCTTTTAGTGCTGCCCATAGAAAGAGTTTATCTTTTTGTGGGCACTTTAACTTCCATAGTCCTTTCCACCACTAAGATTGTTGTTGTTTAAAGAGATCTAGGTTTAGTGCGATATAGCCCAATTTTGGGGTATAAACACCTGAAGGATCCTTTTTCCATACCAGTTCATCCTCTCTGTCAATAAGTCCGAGGTGTCCAATTTGAAGTGCTTCAATGTATTTTTTGTAGAGTATTGAGGAGGCTCCAGTTAACCCTAGGTCAACTGCTTTCTTCCATCCTTGATTCCACGATGTTGTTGAAATTGGGTCAACGAGGTGGGAGAGTAAGTATATGTTAAAACAACTTTTACTTATAATATTAAAAAGTATTTGGTGAATAGATACCGAGGAGTGTTTATATTTGTTTTAAAATTTATAATATTCTTCATAAAAATTAAAAGTAATTTATAATTAATAATAATTACTCATTATTAATAATTAATTTTTAATTTGTATTATAAAATTTATTATATATAAAACTCAATCTAATAAATAGATAAGTTCTTGCTATATAAACAAATAGTTCAAGCTCTCAATACATATATTGAGATGGCTTATTATTATTATTATAATAGCATATAATATATGTAATATATTGAGATGGCTTATTATTATTATTAATATAATAGTATATAATATATAGTGCCAAATAGTTGAAGCTCTCAATACATATATCGAGATGGTTGCATATAATATATAGTGCCAAATAGTTGAAGCTCTCAATACATATATCGAGATGGTTTATTATTATTATTATCAATATAGATACCATGTAATATATATAGTGCCAACTTTCTACATAAGTAACATGTAATATATACAATGCCCACCTCTACATAGGTAGCATATATAATGGATACCTCACCACATTCCTTATTGCTGGGGAATCGCTTGGGAATCACTGAGGTTTTACTCAAAAATACTCAAAGGTAATTAATTAAAACAAAATTGAATTAGAAGTCTAAAAATGTCTATGTAATTCTATTGTTAACGGGACCATACATGACCCTCAAACGCACATTACAATTCCCACATCACATTTCATTTGTTACCCAATATACCAACGCTATAACTAACTTTAACTGCATGAAAGAAACCGGGGTTAATGCACTGTTATACCTTGTAAACTTTACAATTGGCACAAAATGTATATAAACAAATATTGGTTTCTATTCCATTATTTTTTTAAATATCTCATATATTTATTTCTCAATAATAATTTTCTTAGGCACTCATAAAATACAATGAGACAATGATCTTGGAGACTAGATCTAATCCTAACATGTTACATAATTTCAATACAAAATTGTTATTGAATCTTTGAGATTATGTCTACCGCATATCGCCTATCACTTATAAATGTAGTAAGCTCAAACACAAAGAATCAATGGTAACAACAACACTCATGGAAACGAAGCAATATCCCTAAGACCGTGCACATTTAATATTGAATTTTCATTAGAAATGGAAAGAAATTGCAGAGTTATAGAAATATAATGAGATGAAATAAAACATTCTTACATACCTTTATTTACTGAAATTTTCATTGATAAAACTTTGAATTGTGAGCTCATATTCTTCGTAGTCTCTTCCTCATGATCCCCTAGTTGCAATGTGGTTGTATGGAAAGTAAAACGCTGGCAAATGAGAAGAGATTAAAATCGTCAATAGTACAAAGAAATCTCCATTTTAATGACTCTTTTCAATAAACTAGACTCAACAACAATCACTTATAGAAAATTTGGCATTACAATAACCATTCAACATTATGGAGCAAAAGTGTGAGCATTTTACTAAGAGTTTTTTTTATAAGTGTTGTGGCTGGAGCCATTTGTCCATTTCATGCAAAAATATGTAATTTTTTAATTACTAATTACTTATTATTCACCCACCCATGTGTCACTCATATACAAAAGTGCACAATTAATTTCTCTTTTAAAAATATAAAATAATGATTATTCACCACCCAACTACTACTCTTCCTATTTTTACTCTTAGATGTTCTCTTGATTTCCTCCACTTTTACTTTTCTAGTGAGTGCACATGTCATCACTACTTTGTTCAAATAAATTTCTTCATTAATATTTCACAACTCTTGTATCTTTTCCGAGTGCCCATTTGAATTTGAATGTGAATTTCTTTTTCCCTTTTCATTCTCTTCTTTTATGGGTGCACTAGTAATTATTATTTTTTAAATAAATTAAAGTAATTTTTCTATATTTCATTCACATTTTCTAACAACTTTTAAATAACTATTTTATTTTTCCTAACTTATATGCTCAATCAATCATGCATTTATTTAACTTTTCCCATTTTAAATAAAATGCATATTCTAGTAAAATATTTTCCCATTTATACATAATAATTATAATTGATATGAAGGGTTCCATTCTTCTTCATGCTCTTCAAGAACTATCTTTTAGTTAGTACCGTGGGTGTCGTCATGACCCCACAAGATGTCTGCCTGGATCTTGTGATTGTACACCTCCTGAGTGTGTGCGACACTGCGACGATTCTCACTTGGCTGCTTGGCAACACCGAAGATACTTCGCCCAAACTACGCCTCTTCACCTAGAGCATACACATACTTCATTCTAGGCTACAAGCGAGTCACACTCCTACTATGTGCAACTCACTTGTATACTTTATAGACAAATTGTTACTATCTTAACACTTAGTCGTTTAAGCATACATTCACGAAACATTGGAAACAAAGAGAACACTTGTGAAATAAACAAGAGACACACAGATATTGCAATACCCATAGGCCGAACCCCATTGTAAATTTAAATGCAATTGTACATAAAGGATGATGAACCAACATATATAATTTGGGGTCAGAGTGCCTTTGTATGAATGTATTTTGAGGCCAGAGTGCTTGTATGGTTATTGGGCTGGTGAGCCAGAAGCTGAAAGGCTATCAAGCCTATTTTTGTAAAATGCAATCTCACTTAGTTTTAATGAAAACACATCACTGCTGCATATCAACAATGTAAAAGAGTATGGTGGGATAAACTCCACTAGAATGGGAAAGGGGGGTTAAGAGTTTGGGGAAAAGGGGCTAAGCTAGGGGGATTAAACCCAAAGGAATATTTTATTAACATTCCCCAAAATGTATAAAGTATAAAGTGTGGATATTTAAATATATCCTAAGTCGTTATGTTGAGGAATGTATCACCTTATGAGGGAATCCATGTGGAACCAAGCTAATTCCCAACATGAAAAATGTCAAGTGGGAACATGAAAATATAATTGGGGAAATTTATTTCCTTTGGGGGGATCTTCCCATTATCATTCACACCTCACTACCTCCATAACACTGCCATCTGTACCTTCATGCTATGAGTACCCGTACTTGTATATGTACCAGGACCTTGGTTAGTTTTGGAGATGGACTGAATATGCAGGTTGTCAGGCCTGTAGGACATTGAAGAAGCCGACTGTCAGGCCCGTAGGACATTGGAGAAGTGGGCTGTCAGGTCTATGAGCATTCTCTCTAGGTGAGAGAACTACTGGGAATTGATTTCCCAAGGTTGCAAACTACAACTACAGGGCTCTGGGACTTCCTGTCTGTCTGGGACTTCCTGTCTGTCTTGTTGCTGAAGCCCCGAAAGGGAAGTGGGGTAGCCACTTGACTGTTGAGTAGAGAAGGGGAACACTTCCTAGGGTAGGACAAACATGTGTGGAATGAGGGACTGTAGGCTGTTAGTTTGAGTTAGCACCTGTGTCTGAGTTTGTATACTATTAAAGAGACCTTAGCCTGGTTAGAAATCCTTTACCCAGGTGGAATTTATCCCCAGCTCGAGGGTGACCCACTGCTGAGAGTTTATGAGTGGTGTCATTTAAGGCTGGGAGGAACGTGGAAGGTTTGCACACAATTGGTGTTCTTCTTACTAAAGATAAGTGTTTACTGCATGTTAATTTATGTGTTATGTTAATATTTATTCAATTTTTCTTATGGGTTTTTCTGTATATGCTGTATTTGTATATAGATGTTGTTATCTACATTAATATGAGAAATTGCAGAAGTATATCAATCACTTAAATGGTATCAAAGTTCAGAATTTTTTTGTGTAGCATTTCCCAACTATGAGTCTGGGGATGCTACAATGTGGTATCAAAACTGTCATTAAGAGAGTTTTATGTGGCGTGGCCCAGCCTAAGTGGTTGGGAATGTTACATAAATAGTGTGGGCATAACACCCGAATAAGTATTATTACTGTGAAACAATTACAATATGAGTACTACTAGCTTGGTTTACAACTTGGGTAGAGTCACATAACTCGCCTCACCTCACCAACTCATACATAGATTTTCCCCACTAGCTTCATTGCCACAAAAAATTTCACAACCCTTATGGTGTGCCCCAGATGTGCGCCCACCAAAATTTTTTCATCCCTTCTTTGTCACAAGACTTCACCAAGCTAACAAAAACTTTGGATCTGCCCCATATCATGCCTCACCCAGACCCGTGATAAGACTTCACCACTTCCCTTATGTGTCCCACTCTTGGTCACTTGTCTTCAATGTCTTAGCAACTCTGCCACATTTTCTTGATTTCTTGCTTGCTCATTGTGCTCCTTCACATATTACCTCTTTCTCATGTGCCTTGTGTTCTTTATATGGAATCCAATCATCTCCTTCACAGACCATTGAATCGTTTGGGTGTCGTGCCCCTTTGTGGACCGACACACCCCTTTGTGGACCTAAGAACACATGAACTCATGCGCTTGTTAACCTTCACATCCTTTCAGATCGACGTGCCCCATCACTTGGGCACACTCCTCACGTTGATCCACCCCATCCACATGGTGCACCCTTGCCTTGTGCGTTTCCTTGAACTGACCGTCGTGACTCTTTATGGGTGTGTTGATGGGGTCATCCAACCTCTCCAACACACCCATGTTGCTAAGAGTAAGCGGGTCCACTCCTTGGGAACACATGGAAGTCACCCCATCCTTACCCAAACACAACCCAAGTCTTCATCCTCCGTCGCAAGGCAAGTGAGGCGCGTGGCCCCTTGGTGTGCACATCACCATCGTGTGCCTAAGGTGCTCCTACCCACACCTATATGATTTCATCCGCCCAAACGATCACATGCCGATTGTGTTCTCTTGACCAACTTACCGACGAGTCTTCCCAAGGAGTGCACATGCTTGGTGGGTGTCGCAAAGGGCTTTACAATTTCCATGTTGCATGCCATTCAAGTACCCAATTTTCTTTGAAGGGAGAAAGGGTACAATGGTTGACACCACATTAACTCAACTTGTTCTATCTTTGTCGAAAGACTAATGGTCACTAAGGATACGGATGACACCTTGATGTGAACCCCTTAGATAAAATTCACGAGTGATCGAATCCATGGCCTACCCTCACGACAATGTGCAACCTCTAGGTAAAAGTACCATAAAATTTTCAACCTGAAACATGGAAAATGAGTGCTAGTATGTGGAAATAGGTATGTTGTCCCTTCTCTCCTAGTGATACTACATATATCTTCCATACAACCCCACTACCCATGTGTGCACTGATTGACAAACATATTCCTTGTGTTTGTGATTGAAATCAATACATTAAATAGTCCCATAATCATAAATTAAAAACATATAATTGATTATAGACGCATCATAATGTCCTGACACAATCTGGAGTTCGTACGATGTTGACACAATCTCATGTCAATGTGTCCTTGTGGCTTCCCTATGACACTTGGAAAACCATCAATAACATCTAGCGATTAATGCATCTATATACATATACAACATTTCGATGTTTCATAACCGTGTGGATCAATACCATCAATTACATCATATCACTATACAATTGATTAATTCATGATTGTCATATAAACGTTAAAACAAGACTTATTTAGAAATACCATTACATCAATTAAAGCCAATCCAAGATAATTATAAGAGTTTAAATTCATCATCATGACATATATCAATAAACCAAGTCATTTTGAAATCAAAATTCCCTCAAATAATATGTTCTAATCAATCAAAGTAGTCAAAGAAAAAGAGGGCACTATGTCTTCCTTCTCTTCACTAATTTTTGTAGTCCTAGTTTACATTTTTTTATTTCATTATGTCTCTTCATTGACTTTTACAGTTGTCTTCATTTTCTATGATGCTGCTCACAAATTCAGGGGAATGGTAAAAATAATACCTATACCCAAAAGAACAAAGAAATATATCAAGACCAACACATGTTCATAGAGAGGTACAAAGAGGAGAAAATTATCACAAGTGAGAAGGTATAACATGGAGTGGATCACCCTGAGACACTAGAACAAATGGACATAGTAGATTTAGATCCACTGCTCTCGGTAAATTGTTAATTATGTGTTACTAGTTAAAAATTGTTTAATTTATTGAGTTGTTATTTTATTATGTTCTTTTAGACAACGAGGAGAGTTTAGAGGAATCAAAGGTTATCGATATTTTTAAAAACTTATTATCTCCATTATATAACATCTATAAATGCTAGAAGTCTTTCTGTATAGCATCTATAAATGCTAGAGGTCTTTAATTGAAATCACTCATGTTCTTACAGAGTGAGGCTGCTAAGGGTTCAAAGGACAAGGAGGGTACCAATGAAAGGTCACTGATCAACTTTTTATTTAGATTAATTATGTTATATTGGTAGATATTTATTCATGCATTGTTGTAGATGAATTGTTACAAGTTGTTATTACAAACATAAACAATACATGGTTATTTATCAGTTTGAATTGAAATTTCATAATTGTGTCTATGTATATATGTTTTTTTGCTTATCAGACAATGAACTTGATTGAATGTTAGAACATATATTGATTGCACAATATTAAAAAATAGATGCAAAAATAGTTGTCTTCATTTTCTATGATGTTGCTCGCAAATTCAGGGGAATGGTAAAAATAATCCCTATACCCAAAAGAACAAAGAAATATATCAAGACCAACAAATGTTCATAGAGAGGTACAAAGAGGAGGAAAATATCATAAGTGAGAAGGTATAACATGGAGTGGATCACCCTGATACACTAGAACAAATGGACATAGTAGATTTAGATTCACCGCTCTCAGTAAATTGTTTATGTGTTACTAGTTAAAAATTCTTTAATTTATTGAGTTGTTATTTTATTATGTTCTTTCAAACAACGAGGAGAGTTTAGAGTAATCAAAGGGTATCAATATTTTTTAAAACTTATTATGTTCTTTAATTGAAGTCACTCATGTTCTTATAGAGTGAGGATGCTAAGGGTTCAAAGGACAAGGAGGGTACCAATTAAAGGTCACCAATCAAATTTTTATTGAGATTCATTATGTTATATTTGTAGATATTTATTCATGCATTGTTGTAGATGAATTGTTACAAGTTGTTATTACAAACATAAAAAATACATGGTTATTTATCAGTTTGAATTGAAATTTCATAATTGTGTCTATGTATATATGCTTTTTTTGCTTATCACACAATGAACTTGATTGAATGTTAGAACATACATTGATTGCACAATATTAAAAAATAGATGCAAAAATGGAAAATAGTCAATTCTAATAAACTTCATCAATAATAGAATGATAATAATTATAATCTCTTTAATGTTAATTAATAAATAATGTTTAACAATTCCTGATATACTAATTGATAAATGTAAATTTTAATTATCAATTAATTAATTGGAAGTAATTATTAAGGAGCATAGTTAATTAATTGATAGTAATTAATAGTTTATATTAAATATTAATTAATTAATTAAAATTAAATAAAAAATTGAAATACGATGCACACATGTTGCAAACACGATGCTAAAGGTGCATGTTTTCATTTTGTATCAATCAAACTGATACAACTATAACATTAGGAAACACAAAAAGGATGCCCCTGAATACGTTGTATGGGGTGCAACTACTTTGAAACAAAAAAAAAACACATTGGTAGACGACACTAATTACGACGACATAACATTGCATGTTTTCATTTTGTGTCAATCAAACTGATACAATTATAACATTAGGAAACACAAAAATGATGCCCCCAAATGCGTTGTGTGGGGTGCAACTACTTTGAAAAAAAAAAACATTGGTAGACGACACTAATTACGATGACATGGCTTTGTATTGTAGCAATGCTAGAAAGTGTGTCCAAAAGTATTGTACAATCCTTGATAATAAACACAAAATCCAATAAACCCAAAAAATAGAGGTTAGAATACTCAATAAAAGAGATAAAAGACTAACAGATACATTTGTACTTAAATAGAGTATATGTATGAAAAAATGTGATCTAAGAAACCATAGTTGAAATTGAACTTGTTTGTGAGAAAAAAAGAAAGATAGGTTGAAAACCAAAGACATTAATTACCAAAACAAGGCCATCAATAAGAGGAGATGATAAGAAAGGAAAATGGTAAGTGAAAGATGTCAAGAAGAGTTCACACTACATCACTTATTAGTCCCTACTTTAAGGTTGCAGGGACTATTGCAAACGATTTTCTGCACTAGTATTAATCTATGCCCAAACTGATGTAATATTTTTTCTAGAACATGTAAAGTTTTAGTTCAATGTATTAACAAAATATTTTCCCTCACGTATCAAAGACCAACAACACATTTTGTTTACCAATTAGACAATTTGAGGTCTTATTTGGCCTCATATCAAGGCCATTTCAATGTTTCTTTGCTTTTTGTTGTTTTTAAACTTAATCTTTCCGGATATAGACTTTACAGATGAACTAATGCTATGTATTGAGTTCACATTATTTCTTTAACATTTTCTGTTAAGATAGTATATCTTATGTTTTTTGTTGAACCGTTTTATTGTACATAGCATATCTTAAGTTTAGGTCATAACCTAAGTTCTTAGTTCAACCATCTTAATCTGCTGAGTGTCTCTACGTTGCATGATCAAGACATGACATGAACATGCTCAACACATGACACAAACAAGGCTCCTTTTAACATGAGCCTTGCTCCTCTTCCACCTACCACTGATTCACTGAGAACGATTCACTCTAAATCCAAGCCATACTGTGAGAACTTCCATTATCACTTACCCACCATGTTGTGAGAACTTCCACTGTCACTCGCTAACCATGCTGTGAGAACTTCCACTGTCACTCACTATGCTGTGAGAACTTCCACTATCACTCTCTCACCATGCTCTAAGAACTTCCACGATTACTCACTCACCATGTTGTTCATACAAGGGAATTCTCCATGATGCCACTATAACTGGAGCAACTACAAGGTAAACCTGTAGAAAATAGCAAACAACAAACAACAATTATTATTAGTTTTTGTAAATCTGTTAAAAAAAAATAGTAAGAAATCATTTTCTTTTTGTACATCTTGAGAATCCTTTACTTATAAATAAATTTTTACATCTTGAACAAATTCTGTTACATATTAACATAAATCTATAACATTGAAATGTTTTAAGGAGTTTCAAAATCTCTAGTGACAACCCCTCCTAACACTATTCATCACATCCACACATTAAACATCTCTACCTATTATAGTATGAACTTCACACAAAGAGAGGTCATCTCCCAACACCATTCATCCCATCCACGTACTATATGTCTCATCTATGAATTAAATGTCTCTACCCATTATAGTATGAACTTAACACCAAAAGAGGTCAAAAAAATAGTCATAATAAGAAATGCAGTGTTTTACTAATTCGTTGTGTACAGAGGCCCTTCTGCAAACAAAACAAATTTTGATTTTTTTAAGAAGAAAAGGAAACTTAGCATAATTGAGTCATGAGTTAAAGGAAAAGATTATGCATTTTGACTCTTCCTGCTTGATCTATGATGTTAACTAAGACCATGGTGATACTCTTAATAACCCACATAAACTAAATATCATTAGCAAGGAAGTGGTAAAACAACTGACCATCTCTTTTCATCTGATCCATGGTTAAGGTATTAGCCCAGTCACATGTTTTCCTAAATTGGTTTGACAATTCCTCTAATATGATATTCATGCAATTGGATTAGTTGAGATTTATGAAAAATGGGAAAACGAGAATGATGCAGAAATGATGATCAAGGTAAAACTATCCATTGAATTTGATGAAAATGTTTTGTTGTCAATTTTTAAATATTGTACCACTTTTGAACCTTCGTCGACAACTGCGTATTTTCTTCAGGGAGTTGGGCGAGTATTTTATGCTGGGGGAGACTTGGTGTCCAATCTTTTCTAACATTGACATCTTTACTTCTTGGGCATAGTTTCAGAAGTGTTCATTGCTAGATGTCAAGCTTAAGTAGCAATATATGTTCATTGATTTATGATTTTGTCTATTATTTTCCTGTTCATTTTTCTTCCCCAAAATCTGCAAGAGTTATATATGTGAAACATAAATATCAATGATATTACTCTTATAAAATATTCAATTCCACATAGACTTAGTTGTTTTATCTATTTTTGTGTATGTGTGCTTTATGTTACAAATCATGATCCATCAAATATTTTGTAGACAAACATACTATGGAGCTTTTCAACAAAACCTATTGGATTTACTATCACAACCATACATACAAAAAATCTGGTGAGGACTGTTATGTTTTAGTTTTGATCAATTTTCATTTTTCATATTGTAAAAATGACTACATTTTGTCATTCAAGACTCATGCTAATCTGTCTAGAGAAATTAAACTATACGATACATACCTAATTCCTCTTTCCATACCATATTCTTCTTTTCATTTTCATTGACTGTAGTCAACTCCAAATTGACCATCACACATTTTGCAGACCATTGAACTTTAATACAGACTCCAGCTGAACCATGACACATCTTGGAGAAAATGGAAAAGCTTGCAAGAGGCTCTCAACCATTGTGTATATATGCATAAGAAGTCAAAAATGAGAGAAGAACGAGCCTTGCATGCCATGATAGGTCAAGAAAGAACTTCCCATTTATGTTTGTGCTTCTTAAGTCCCTATCTCCATTCATTTACCCGAGCCTAGAAAATGACGTACCCTTCCATTCACCGACATTATTTATATATGTCGGTGTTTCATGCCCAAAAAAATGACTACCGGAAATGCTACTCTCTTGCCAATGCTAGTTGTATCCAGTGCCCAGTTAAACAATCTCTATGTATCTAAAGACAAGTGTGGTTAATAGAAGTTCAAATAACCACGTACTAGTAAAAACTCAAAACACTCAACACACACTAGTAAAAACTCCTATAGAAAGCATGTTCTTTAACATTCATCATTTTCCAACAAATTCTGTAACAACCACTTAGGAGGGAGTGATCTTCACACATGGAGGGATGTTATTAACTATCACGACCGATGGGGGCTCATGTATCATTATGTTGCTTCCATGAAAAAAAAGACTCCCTGCCATACAATGCATAATAGTTTTTCACCTTGGGCTTCAAACTTGCATCATTATTGTTACAAGCCATCCTTGCCTACATCTACTGTCCTTGCCTACATCTAAGTGTTTGGTTAGATAAATTACTTTTATGGCTTCCATATGTCATCTGACAAAGAATATGTGTTGGACCAGATGAACAAGTAGGTGTATCTATTGAAAATAGAAATATTTCACCCTTGAAGAGCCTTGGAAGAGCAACCTGGATGAAATTTAAATCCTGGTAAAGAAAGAGAAGTTGTCAAGGCATTTAATTACCATCAATTTTTTCTTAAACCAACTACAACTGGACATTCTTCGATGCCAAAATTGATGTTGTTCGATGAAAAAATGTTGACATGTAAACACTTTTTTACCTCTTTTTACACCACCTATTATGGAATGATAATGGTTGTCTAATGCATGCATCTGAAAGAGACTACGGTTGGTTGAAGTGTAAGCATGTTTTACCTATTTTTTACACCACATTATGGAATGATAATTGTTGTCTAATACATGCATTAATGCATACATTTGAAAGAGAGTATAATGCATGTATTTAAAAGACAATATACTGGGGATACTTAGCAAGCAACATGGCCTTGTAAAACCCACTAGTCGCTTATGCAAATGTAGCTTAATAGAGATAACGTTTGTCCAACCTTAAAAAATATAGTAATCTCACACTTTAACATTTACTTTCATGTTCACCTAATGAAGTTTTGCGCTAATGGGTGGTGTCTGGGTGGGACCCATCATTTATGGTTCAGAGCACTGACAACCAATCAAAAGCTTCCACACATTTGATGTAGAAGGTAAATAAATACAACCCTCCTTTGTGTATATGACATATCAGTTGTCTAGTTAGAATTGAGAGCTCATTTAATGAGAATATATTCGCCATCCTCTCAAGTAGTGAAAAAAATTGAATCTTTCTCAACCCTTTCAAGGGGTTCAAAACTGTCCTAGAAGCGTAATTCATAAAACACCCTTAAAAAATGTAAAGTTTTGAAATTACTTGTCATTTATGAAGGACAACAAATATTATAAAATGTCGAAACAAGGGTCATATTTTCAATATTCCATCAATATCCTGACTTTCAATGCTTGGTTGGTCAATGAGCATTGGTTCATCACACAATACTTGCCTTTGGAATCTAAAGACTAAAATCATCTCTAGTCTACTTGGCTCTTATCTATTCCATGATAAGGTGCACCCTTCCACGACGTACCCTTCCATGACATTAAATCCATCACATAGCTCACACCTAAATAAATATTCTACCATTGTATTAGTGTATGCCCTGTTTTATGTGTCACTTAATGAAAACTTCCCAAAGAAGTTGAGACACAATGTCTTTTTGAATCCCCACTTGAATTCATGTGTTATCAACATTGTTGATTTTTGTCGATATGAGAAATGACATCACATTTAGTTTACACACTTTGTGTTTTTGCATCCCACACTCTCCTTAATTCCATTTTCTTTGTTATCTTTTCCTTTGACACTCACCATAATGCCATTTCCTTTGTTATCTTTGCCTTCACTCTTGGCTCCATAAAAAAACAAAACAATTCGTCATAGGTTATGGATGTAAATTGTA
>SNQJ01S0004624.1:158135-177210 GCA_010110895.2 Picea sitchensis | reverse complement strand
TTTGGGATAAAATTTAAAAAAAGGGGAAATAATTGTTTTACTATATTATGCTGATTAAAAATTTATTCATTAAAAAGAAAAAGGGAAAAAGGGTAAGTTTTTGCACATGCCTTTTTGAATTTAAATAAAAAGGGGAAAGAGGGAAATCTAAAATAATTAGGAAACTAGGAAAAAAAAAGGGGAACATAAAAAGAAAGGGGAAACACAAGGAAAAAACAGAGAGTCTAACTTAGTAAGGTATCTAGCATTTAAGAACTTTTTAATTTAAACTCAACTAGTAAATTAATAAGGGGGAAAGTCATTAAAACTTGTAAGGGGATATCGGGACACCTAGGAGCAATTCTAGGAGTGCCTTTAGGTGAGTGAGGGAAATAAAGGTAATTAATTAATTAATGAATTTAATTTATGGAGGAATTAAGGGGATGAGTGACACTTGTACGAGGAGGATTTTTATGGATTAAATTATTAAACTTTAAATTAAATGGGATTTTGGGAAAGTAAGAGACTTCAAAACTCTATATAATGGAGGGAGGAGAAGGATGATGGATCTCTTCTGTTTGCATAACGTTATGATGTAGAAATTTATACTTGACTGACTTAGCTTGTGGGAGTTGGGATACCCAGCTTGGTGAGGAGTGGTAGCTCGGCCTTACGAGGCGAGCTGGGAGCTAGCTGATTCTCTGGTTAGTGTGCATGGCCCCTTTGTGGATCGAGGGGCTAAGGGGGAAGAAGAGTACCCCTAGCATTGGCTGGGAGGTACCAGTGAAGTCTCATTGGTCGACAAGCGGGAGTTGCACAAAGCGCGCGGGACATCAACTCAAAGCGGGTGATTGGGCAACAATACGCTTCCTTTATTTTCATGGTAGATTGTTAGTATGATTATGCTTTTAGTTATGCATGTTTAATTGGGTAAGTAAAGTGATTTTCTTAGCATTCTAGTTGATGACTGAAATTTTCCCCATAGCCTTTAGCTCGATGTTGATTTCCTATGGCCTTCGATCCCTGCATGTCTTAACCATCCTGTGGTTTATTGATTGTGATGATTGCGACTTATTTTTTCCTTCGTCCCTAGCTCACCAGTCCACGCCTGAGCAGTCGTCCAGGAGCTTGATCTACGGTCGTCGCTTCGGTGTTAATAGACCTAAGGATCTCATACCTTCGGCTGTAATACCTTACCTTTGCGTGATGTAACCACGATTTTGCTGTGATAACTTCACCACTGCGATTTGTATCCATGTAATGGTTGTAACACCCTACCTCTATGATTGCAACCTTGAATTTACCTGTGCATTCGACCGTGTAGAACAACGATCCTATATTCCAGTCTGTGGTGAGTAATGTACCACGTATTCTTTAATTGGCAATGCGATTACAACGTCTGGCAGTTACGATTTTATAGATGACAATGCAGTTATATTTACTTTCTTTTTTTGACAACCCATGAATAATGTACTCAGTAGTCTGCAACATAGGTAAATTATAATTACTTCTTACAACAAATCATTAGCATTTTGACAACCTCTTCATTGAATAGACAACCTTGAATTTTTTAGATTGCCTTTAATTAACTCAGACCAGACTTGTCCTTTAGTTTTAACCTTGATTAAACTGACTTGTCAATTAGATGGTAATTGTAGGTTATGGTTTTAGTATTGATTAAATTAGATTTGTCATTTAGATGGTAATGATGGACAAATGGTAATTAGACTTGCTAAATTGGTTGTATTTAATGTGAATTTGATTGTAAATTAATGACTAATTTATAATTTAGACATGTGAGTTAGATTATACTTAATGTTAATTAGATCGTAAGTATTAACCAGTTAGACTTGAAAAGGGGTTGGGTTGTTGACGAGGTCGTGTTTAAGCTCGCGCCTTTCCTTGATTGTAGTCATCTTTCCCCTAGGCAACCCGTTGCTTGGGGTATGTGTGTAGTCTTCTTGTTAGTTTTCGACTCCTAGCGCGTCGGGGTTATCTAGAGTCCTTAGTCCAGATAGGATGTGTGGCACCAAGGTTATTGAAGCATCTATCACCTGGGGACGACATGATTCCTGATGAGGGGATCATGGCACGTCCTATTGGATAACAACGATTGATAACTTGGCCGAAGTTGGCGCCTTCAGTGTGAGTGTTGTCAAGCGTTGTAAGTGGGATTTTGGCACATGAGTTGAACACCTCCATGCGTTGGGTTCGCGCGCCTTGAGTTTCTAGTCTTTTTCGTCAAGGCCGTAGTGTCGGGATGGGGATGTTGTCCCTTAGGTTGTAGGTGTGGTCATGTTTTTGTCGGGCGGGTAGTCTTTTGATTCCCTTGTTGCTCTACGCATGTTTCGCCCAGTTACTCTTGCGCTAGTGCGTGGAGTCTTAGTTGTCTGTTGCCTAGACTGCGTGCTTGCGTTCGTTGTCAATGGTGTGGTTAACTATTGTTGTCGTCACCTTCTTGCCTAAGAACATTTTTTTTTTTTGCACTTCTACTTTGCTTGTAGTCGTAATGAAGGGGGCGTTACACATAACAAAGCATGTTCAGTCATATTCAAGCAGGCAAAGGATATTTTTTATGTTTCTTGGATTTGATAAAGACCAAAGTAAACTTCCAATTGTTTCAACTAGTTATCCAAGGATTCAACATTAGTTTGTCCATCAAACATGGGTATTTCAAGCTTCTCTTCAACTTTGAAAGGAACACTAGAAGATGAAGAAAAGTTGATGTCATTACCTGAGTTTCCAAGCGTCTCACCTTTGGAACCTTCCAGGCCAACCTTGTATTCTTCACGCCGAGTCTCTACTGAGTGTGCATCCTTACCCTTCATTACTAACAGTTGTCTCGCCAACTTTTTCAATGTAGCAATGCCTTGCTTCAACCGAGCCAATCTGACCTCCGAGTTTTCCTTGTCATCTCTTTCTCGATGATTCCCCACCATTGATGGTCCTTTTCTTCTATGTAGGTTTGACAACAATGCTTGTCCATTGTTTCAGTATTGGTTATGGGTGTTTATAATGCAGGTGTTCTCCGAGTATTTGGAACCTAATTTGATACAATATGATATGTAAACGGTAGGCCTATGGCCCTTCCGTTTTGTCAATGCATATACTTTAGTGGAATTAAATTTTGTTCTCTGTGTATGGGCTCAACTCCAAGCTATAAGCAACAATTTCAATGCATGACCCAATACAATTTATAGTATAGTATGTAATTCAAGTATATGATAAGGATGATGTGCAAACTACTTTTCCCAACGAATGCTGTGTATAAGGCAAGAATTTTGTATTTCTCATAAATACTCTGACGAGAATAAACTAGAGAACACGAAAGTAGTGTTGGAGGGAGGAATCAATGTTTTATATGCCCATAATATTTCCCAACCAATGTTGGTCAATTTCCAACTCTCATGGAGTCCCTCAAATGCATACAAAATATAGTGATGGCAATAGGTACCAAGGTTGTTCTTCAGAAAGGGTGTCCTGGCAGCCAAGTTAATGTAAATCACTATTGTTTAATGGTCCATAAAACAACATATCCATTTCCCCACAACCAAAATTGAGCAAGTAGAATTTTTTGTTTGAAGGAAGGGTCTACAGTCAACTAATACAAACAGATCAACAAATGATTGGGTGTGAAACAAATTGGCTTGTTGCTAATTGTGTGTGTGAAGCGATATTTCTCTAACAAGGGACATAGGTGCAGTTTCAAAACCATCTATTTTTGGTGTGCAAAAGAGACTATCCAAAACCCAAACACAATGGTTTACTATCCATGTTTTCAAATAGTAAGAGAGGTACACTTTAGAAATTCACCCAAGGGAAGATATGGGTGGTTCAACTTTCAAAACACACAAAGATAATTGCATGTTGAGGCTCCACACTCAGTGATGGGGGTTGGCTGGAAAAACAGACTCATTATAATGGCTGGGCTAAATCCATGAAGGAAATAACAACCTCAAGAGGTAAACACCCATACAAATCGATGATGTAGCTCAAAGCGTTCTTAACCAAAATCATAGCACAAAACCCACATCATAGCCGTGATATCAAAACATTTACACACATATTTCACATTTTTCAGAGATTTTTATTATGCTCAGAAGGAAATTACAAATGGGTGAGCTATACACTCTATGTATTGTTACTCACTATGAAGACCAAAATTGTAGCATGCCATGGCTCAAAGACACCTTTGCTTAGAATGAACAAACACATTAGCTCTTTCATCCACTCAACTTCAAGAAAACTCCCCTCTTCAAGCTCTAATTAATGCTATTGTCCTTCCCTATTTCTCCTTGCATCTCCCCTCCATTGATCTCTTCGCTACAACCCTTATTTTTTTAATGGGATACCTTTGGAAATCCAACCATCACAGTTGTGCGTTTCACCTTCCCATTGTGCCAAAAGACAAAATAAAATGAAATAAACCAAAACGTATTTATTTACAAAATTTACAAGCATTTGTCAAGATCCAATTCAGATCAGTCACCATTAACAAACATTTTGAACAATGGGGCCTCAATATGATAGGAGAAATCAACCCATGTTCCTCCAAAGGGAACACATACATGTTGAAAACTACTAATTGCTTCAGTCAGTGGTCAAAATCTACCCTTTTAATTGTTGTGAATGATATGGTGGTGATTCAATTCATAAAACAATGAATTATTACTAGGTTTAGTGCATCAGAAACAAGTGATGATGATTCCTCACCTGTCCAAAATAGAATTGGTACTCGATTTAAATTGGAGGAAGAGAGGATCAAAGAAAAAATAATTTTGTGGCCCATCAAAATCTTGTTAAGTGCTAGTTTCAAAAGCATGCACTAGATGACAAGGAGTTTCAAATTTATAATCTTGTCCTCATGTGGGATAAGGTTAGTGAACCGAAAGGGAAACATACAAATTTCTAACAAATGTGGTTGTGACCATATTAGTTTACAAGAAAGACTAGCCCTTGAACTTATAATATCCAAAACATGGAGGGAATCAAGTTCTCCCTTCCAACAAGTGGCCAATTCTTGAAGCGGCATTGCAATTAGCTTGCCCTCAAGATAGACTAGCTTGTGCATATCAAGACTTCATTGTTTTCATAGATTAGTGTTTACTGTGATGTTTTCTTTCAATCATTTTATTTCATACATGGATTTCATAGAGTAGCTTATTTTCATGCTTTCATTTAGTTGCAAATTTATTCTATGCTTTATGAATTTCATGATTTCTTAGAGTAGTTTGTTGATTTTGTGCTTTAGTTTTCTTTCCTAGAATTCAATGTTCTTGCCTTGAAAAAAATTGAGATAGCTTGTTATCAATTATGAGCTTGACGCAAAAATGAACTTGATTGTTCATCATAGACATCAAAGGTGAGTCATAATTAATGGAAGACTCAATTATTTTCCAACTAACCCCTTGATTGTTCTTGCACATTGACTTGATTAACGAGACAATTTACTAAAGGAGCCCAATCACACTTACTAAATTAGCATATTATGTGAAAGGTGAAACTCGGAAGTTTAGGGTTGGAAATCTAAAGGAGGTACTTTGAATACCTAGGTATGACCAATATTTAATAAATCCCAATAGAAGGTAATCAAACCCATCGAGTTTATCAAGGCTTGTTTTTTCCTCCCACCCATGAATCACTAAGTAATATATACAAATAAAACACAATGAGAGGAGGTTAAGTTAAAGAAAGGTGATGTAGGAAACCTCTATCAGGGCTATGCCGCTTGATTAGAAGTCGAGAAAGGAATGTGATGTTGTGGAAACTCCATTGTGGTATGGACGCTCACAGGTAATGGAGCAATACTCGAGGGAAATTCTATTCCACGCCTTTGGGAATTTTTTGCACCCCAAATCTAAATAGGACCTCGGATAATGGTCTTAATCTTGATTATTGACTCATACCATAATTAGAAAATCTCATCAAATTTCTTCTTTGGCTCACGTGTTAAGTTTTCCCAACTAGTTCACAAGAGTAGTCATTGATTCCCTTATAAGGAAAGCCTACGACGAATTTGATTATGTTTCAATCCTTAGACTTCCATGAAAAGCATACAAAGTTTCCTTCACTTCATGTCCATCGCCTAGTGGCTTCTATAAGAAATTATTAGTTTTCTTGTTGTGTCGTCATTTGTTGATGTCCTCAATAGACCCCAAACACTGGCATTTGCAGACCCTATTACTTGAATTGCACTCGAATGCTTATGACAATGGTTTACTTGATCTTTGCCTTGAGGTTAACTTGATGACTAGTTTGGGATTTATTATCTTTTTGAACCTTCTTCAGTTGCTCTATGCCTTGGTGAGTGTGATGATTTAAAGCATGTATAATGGTGATGATTTTACTAAGATGTTGAGTTGGTGATGTTTTCCTTGATGGTTATGGATGATTAGTGAATGGTTTATTATGATTGCAAATGATTGCCTATATGAGTCATTAAAGGAATACATTTTTAAATTTCAAATGCATAATGGACCACGACATATAAAATCATTCACATAATGAATGAATGCTCAATCAAGATTTTGTTGCATAGGCATTAATTGACCCACAAAGGCTAATGGTATTTATTTGCATTTTTAAAATGCATCTATCATTGGACCATGTCAATTAACATTCATAGGATATTATGAATATTTTCTTAAGCTTAATAATGCATCATCTTGACTAATACAAATAAACAAATTTAGTTAACACAATTGACAAAGGGGAATAATGAACATGAACAGAATTAGAAATAAGAAGATCCAAGCAGTAAGAGGGCACAACAATGGATATGTTTCAACTATCGACCATTTACCTTGCTAAATTTGGTATTGAATTGTGGAACAAATTATTCAATGTCATAAAGCAGACATGAGAACAAAAAAAATTCTTATATCCTTATGAAGCAAGTAGAATGTTGTATTACTATTGAAGTGAGACAAGCTCAATCCTTATGTGTTATCACTCAATCCTACCATTTTATTGTTAATTCATCCTTCTAAGTTTTTCCAATATTATATTTCAATGTTTATAAAATGTTATTATTTTTAATATAATAATCCCTATCACTTTTATTCTTAATATTTATCTCAAATTTTTTACCTCTTTGGAATATTGATAAATATTTTCCTTTTCATTTAAAACTTTTATAATTATATCAATATCATCAAAAAAATAATAATTTTCTCTAGATTTATAGGTGCAATCTCCCTATTGACTCCCTTCTTTGAGTCTTTTTAATCTAAGGTGTACACCCACTGTTTTGGAGTAAGTTACATAGAGCATAATGGATGTGCAAAAGATTAAGTATGCACCATGTAACCAAGACATGTGTACACAATGTCAAGGATCAAACCATGACATTCAAGTGAGTGACAATTATCCCAAAAGATAATGATTAACTACTAACAGATTTGGAAACTTCTAGAAGCTTCTTTAATTAACTTTGGAAATCTCTAAATAATCCACTTGAACCATTGTAAAGAAATATTGATGATTAGCGATTCTTATTACGAGTTTCTTAGATCTTTAGTGTTTTAAATTCACAAATTTGATGATTAATGATGCTTATTATGGGTTTTTGGGTTCTTAGTGTTCTAAACTTAGGATATTGGGGGATATAGATTTAGCTTGTGACCACTTATATTATCGTATAAGTTTTTATGAGTTTTATGTAAGTCATGGTGCATATTATACTATATATGTTGCTAAAATGGAGTAATATGAATGGATGAGAGATGTTGTTAATATTAATTTATGCTTTTCATGATGTTTATATATTTATAATAATGAATATGGTTATTTTATTTGTTATGATTAATGCAAAATGATTTTTTTTTCCAAATAAGAAATTAACCCGCTGGGAATCCATCTCGATACTTCCCCACATAGTGGATGATATGGGAGTGGAAAGCAGCAGTCCCAGGGACTCATAGCTAGGCTTGAACCCATGACCTCTCCCCAAATTGGGAGAGTGTGCGCACATCTTGCCAACTGAGCTATCCCTTGGGACTAATGCAAAATGACTTGTTACATGTTTTTAACTTATTACATATGTTTTTGTTAATAAATGAACTTGTATGTTTCACATTCTTTTCACACACTCACCATATATTATATTTAATCATATGAATTATTATATGCATCTCAAGTGAGATTTCTCTTTTATAAAGGGAAGAAAATTATAGCGCCATTGATTACAACAATTTTTTGGAAAACTATGCATACCTTGGGTTTCCATTTTGCACTACAAATTGTTTATGATGTTTTTGTTGTCTAGACTAACAATTAGATCCTTCTATTTCATGACATATTTTGTTTGGAGAGTTTAAAGTGAAATGTAACTATAATATTAGATTCAAAATGTACACTTTTTATTTTATTTTTATGTTTTTAATTAAGATAAATGTGTCTTTTTTGTTATGAGAATATTACAATGAATTATAATTAGATTAAAATAAAAACATTTAGTATTATTTAGGGTTAAATAAATTTGATTGAAATGCTATGATTGAAGGGGTATTTATTCTTATTGAAGGTGTATTTATTATAATCTTAAAATTTTATGTATATAGAGGTAGTAATTGCTTGATTTTGTGATTACTATGTTTTTTATATTCAATCTCAATTTTGAATAGTTTTATCTTATGCTTATTGCAACAATTATAATATTCATTGAATATGGTTGTAAGTTTTATAAGGGAAAGCAAAAATTTCGCAACATTGATGAAGATTGACCATTGGAAATTCCAAAACAAGGAAAGTCGCCCAAAAATGGAAAAGGGGCTATGGTAATAAAACATGTTTTGAATATCAAATTCTCTTCGAGTTCTATATAAATATTACATGTGACTTGAATTAGGATTATTCTAACGAAATACATGAATTTGTTGATAGGTTGAAGAACACGTCCAAGGAAACTAATATGAGTGATCCAGGTGGATCTTGGTGGTCATCCACCTTTTCCACTGAATCAACATTTCAAGTGTATGGTTTTGATAAACCATGATATTCACCCTTTTATGGGGAATGGAATGTAATGCCATATTCATTTGTTAATTACAAACATCATGTAATGATTTCCTAGTGGTCTTATGTACATGCTTACAACATAGCGTTAATGCATCAGATTCCATTAGAACTCTGCAGTTAAGCGCACTTGGGCTAGAGTAGTACTGGGATGGGTGTCTGCTTGGGAATTCCTAGTGTTTTACATGCCTATGGAATTTTATAAACTTAGACTAATTTATCCCACATGCATCATGGGAATTGTTCTCCTCTCACTTTCTCATATATAATTGAATGCAATGGAGTGTGATGTAAATCTTGTTGCTACCCCATTCTGCTAGTTTGTGTTCCACAATGTTTCTCTATCTTATTCATTAATATAATTTGAGTTTATAGAGGTTGCATTGCCTCATGATATAGTACTAAAACACTATGTTGAAAATGACATTTCATTAATTTATTATAATTTACACAATCTTGTTAAACATATCAAGGAGCATCTTTAAAGACCAATAAGCCATAAGATATGACTCTTTTTTTGGTAAATAATACTAAGTATTAATCATTTTTCAAAATATCATGCCACTTTATATCATTTGTTGTAGGTCTTATCTATTATTGTTTGGTAAAGGGAAATCGATTTACTACATTCATAAGTTAATTGTTTCACACACATGTACACATTATCATCTAAATGAGTTTTATTTAATGTAATTTGGTCTTAGTAATTTTGTTAAATTGTTACCAATCTTATGGACGTCACAACAATCACATATAATGTTTAACTCAACATAATGACAATAAGTTTCCATTGATTTATCTAGGTAAATTTTTTATGTTTGACACAAATGAATTTTATATATTATTTGTTATTATTGATGGACTAGATACGATATTCTGGACTGGATAGTTTTTGTTTAATCTTTATGCTAATCATTGAAGCTTTGATTCAAGGATGAGGGGAGGATGAGGGGCCTTGGAGTATTCTAGTTCTTGTCTCATAAGGAAAAGCATGGACGTGAAAACCTAATATCTCAAGATTCTTTTCCAAGACTTCAAAATCCTCTTTGTCTTCCAACAATATCTTTCTCCATGTGTCCTAAAAATGTTATAAGGTGTTGCAATGTGGTCCAATAAGTTAAAATCTATTATAATGTAACTAAAAACAATATAGTAGCCATGATGTCAAGAACATAAATTCTCCATACAAGTTGATCACTAATCATAATAACATTGATTTGGTTTTTACTAAATGAACTTGTTAAAAATTGAAAATGTAACATTTCCAAATAAAAATCATTTATTAAATTTAAAATCATATCATAATCGACATACTCATAGAAAAACATTATCAACAAACAAACTCCTCCTCAAGATCCTTTTCATTTTCTATTAACTAGATTTGTCTTTATTTTCAAAAAACAATATATATGCACAAAAGATACAAACCTTGAGGTCCTCTTAAAAAAAGTGATAAAGTATTTTAATTTATTTGTTTTGAAGATCATTAAATAATTTAACCTAAATACAAGTTAATATATCCTAATGGATACATAAAAGAGTTTCACTACTCGTTGGACAATATCTTTTTGGCATCCTTGGTACGAATATGCATGGCATTTTCCCATTAAACTTTATTTCTTATTTGAATTTAATGTTATTTTTAACATTTATATTTTTTAGTTTTTTCATGTCAGTGAATGCATTACACGTATATTTCACCTGTAACATTGAAATAAAGTTGGATGAAAGAGATGCTTCAATAGATCTTGAGGTGATAACTTGTTTTCCATGTTTCATATAATGTTTTACTTGACAAATTGGCTTATTTAAATAAATCCTTGAAATTTGTTAAGAAAAATTAATGATAAATTATATCGATTTCTAATGTTTTAGGTTTTTTTGGATTTCTATAATAGTCAACTTGTTAGGGCTAAACCTTTGAATTATAGATTCTATGAGAGGACTATATTTACAACCATACCTGTAATGATTTGATAGCCACTTATTTGAGGTTAATGATATTCCAATAAATACCCATTATGCAAAGGTCAATTGTAAATACACACCTACAACCAATCTTTTGAGAGAACAAATTGAGAGGATGCTCGTCACTTTAAATCTCATTCCCAAGGTTATACCAGGTATTTTGCATGCAATTATACATTACACAAGCAATGAAATTAAAATTATAAGATGGTAACTTTTATCCATATTAAAAACACACGTAATTTTGATTTAAAAAAAATAATATTAATCCATTGACACTTTTGTTGTCGATTTTGTATATACTGATGTTATATATGTCATTTCCATTGGCATAACAAATACCATTTACCTCACAATTAACGATGTCATTCTATCAAAACAAAGCTAATAAAATTCAATGGTAAATGATGTTAAAAATATCGATACATAATTTTTTTTTGTTTTACTAGTAATGTTTTATAGACATTTTTGAGAATGAGATGTAAAAAATAAAAATGAAATCACATGTATTTCGTCGTATTAACAATGAAATTGACATCATTTAAATAACACCATCTTAATGACATTTTTGGGTGACACTATTAGGCAAATTAAGTTTTCCAAAAAGTGGTATTTTGACCTTTAAAGCATCAAATCAACATAAAAAAAAGACCTAAATGTAGTAGTGACATTTTTCCCAATTTAAAATGTGTCGGGAAATTGAAGTCTTTAGAAAGATCTAGCAAATTATTTGTGGAGAAACATGAATCAAAATCATTGAGGATATAATAACAACTAAATATACCCATCAAACTACTTCCTCTACACCTTCCTAAGAGTTCTAACTAGACTCCAATATAAGCTTCTTTGCTACTTTAATAATAGTCACATCTAAGAAAATTATAGTGATATTCGGATAGAGACATTAATAGAGCAATCTTTATCATTTCTTTATTTCCGTTACGAAATTTTTTCTATACTATATTATAAATCTATATCATAAAACATCAATTCTTGTTTGAGTCATAGGTCAATATTGTCCCTTTGATATCTTTTGTAAAAGATAAGAGAGAAAAACATTGAATTGTTTTTTCATAAAATATCAATTCTTGTTTCTGTCATAAGTCATAGAGGTTACAATATTGCAATCTGCACCTTCCTCAGAGTTCTGACTAAACTCCAAGATAAGCTTCTTTGCTACTTTAATAATAGCCACATCTAAGAAAATTATAGTGATATTTAGATTGAGACATTAATAGAGCAATCTTTAGCATTTCTTTATTTTCGTTACAATTTTTTTTCTATACTATATTATAAATCTATATCATAAAACATCAATTCTTGTTTGACTCATATGTCAATATTATCCTTTTGATATTTTTTGTAAAAGATAAGAGAGAAAAACATTAAATTGTTTTTTTATAAAACATGAATTCTTGTTCGTGTCATAAGCCATAAAGATTACAATATTATGCTTTTGATATCCTTTACATATATCCTTTGTAAAAGATTTGATGTCCTTTACATATATCGTTTGTAAAGGATAGGAAGAGAAAACATTGAGTTGCTTTCCTTTTTAATATCAAACTATATATCAAACTATAAAATAAAAATACTTGCAATGACATTATGATGACATTAAGGATGCATTTTGACTGCATGAATTTTTAAAGTTGCATGTTTAATGTATTAGTCAAGGTCTAAATATACAATTCCATACTAAAAAAGTGACATACATGAATTTTTAGAGTTGCATGTTTAATGTATTAGTCAAGGTCTAAATATACAATTCCATACTGAAAAAGTGACATGTAAAATATGGGTCATAATTTTAGGGTCCCAAAGTTATATTATTGGGGAACATTCTTATGAATGAACAAAAGTTCTAATCCTGCTTCCAAGAAAGGCTTCAGAGATTGACAACCTTATTTATGCTCCTCTTTTCAACATCTTATAACATCTTATTCTAAGGGTAAAGTGAATCTTAATGTCCTATTAATACAAACACTTGATATGCATTTTTTTTTTCATATGGAAGATACTCAAAACGACCCCTTAATATTCCCAATGAAAGGTGACTATCCCCCGTCCCCAAAAAAAGTAATCACTACAACTTACCGTACCTGTAACAAAGACAGGGTAGCAGACAAGCTTTTCCATAAGAGTACAAGCTTACGTGCTGCAGGTAAGGTACTTCATGGACACTATTTTAGTTTTTTTTTTTTTTTTTTTAAAGCAAAAATGATTTTTTTGAATTTTTCTAACATGCAAGCTTTTAAAATTCCATGAAATCAAACGTTCTCAGTAGCAAGAAGCTTTTGCTAAAAATACTGTCTATCCTTCATATATTAGAATTTGGCTGTATAGATACTCAAATGAATTAAAATCTACTTGAGCTTACCCGAGTTAAGTCTAAGCTTCCGCTGCAGAAAGTCTGGTACTCACAAGGGACAGTATGAAGAGTAGCCTCCTCGTTCCACCGCAATTTGTCTCTGAGTTCAACAAAGAGAGGATTGAGCGCCATAGCCGTCGCCTTCTCCATCTTTTGAAGGCTTGTTCTGACCGCCATAACTGAAGGCTTGTTCTGACCGCCATAACTGAAAAACTTCTAAAAGGCCCATTTTGAGATGCTCCGGCTCATTCACCCTGTGACCATGGTGCTCTCCTCCTCCTCTTATGCAATTAAAGCTTTGAAGAAAGCGGAAAAAGGAAAAAAAAAAAAATGTTTCCTGCCATTAACTATTAACATCTCCACCATTGCCTTCATGAAAGCGTACGTATCATGCCATCTGTATAATCTTGCCCTGAAACAACGTCATTTTCAACCATTTAGATATTTAGATATGTAGCAGAACACCCATGAGTATAGTTTAACTGTAAAAGAGTTTATTTAAAACCTGCGTGCCATGATGGAGAAAACTGACATTGTACGTAAGCCAAAAGGAGCATTAAAAGGAGAGTTAATGGCACCTTTTCATGCCCAAATCTTTCAGCTCCTTGAGAAATTTTATTTTGAGAAACTTGTCCCTTATTGCAGTTTTGGAAATTTGAAAATTCATTGTCAAGATTTTGGAGAACTTTGTTTGCTAAATTAAATTCAGCTTGGATGTTGAGAGGTAGATTACTATTGTGCCCCATATGAAAAGGCTTCTCTAATGCTCGACCTTGACTTTGCCCATGAAAAAACCCATAAATTCAGAAAACTTAGAACATTAGCACATTATAAAGTAGAAATACTGGCTGAGCAATGAATGAGTTACGAGTAGACAGTTGCAAGAAAAACTGGATCTTTTTGTAGCATTTGCCAAACTCCATTGTTATTGATCTTCTTTAGCACCCTTCGGAATCCATAGATCCATACTCTGGCAGTTCAACTTTCAAATGTATGTTCTTATGATTTGATTTGCTCGGAATGAATTGCATTTGATGATTTATCCAATGATGTAATGAGGGTTTCTTCGTATGTGCAGGTAATATTGAAGCAGACTGTATATTATATAAAGAAAGACTCACTCTTAATTGAAGGAAGCCAGGAGACGATTTATTTGTGGGATGATACAACCGATGCACTATGATCATTGTGTGATCAAGTCAATGGATTTAGTAAATTTCCAACATTGCACATATGAGGCCCGAAGCTACCAAGTCCTCTGCAGAAACAGAAACCAGATGGCAAGAGCTTCCGAACTTGGCGTCGAAGGTGTCAAATGATTTCATTAGGGCATCTGAAACTCGAAATATCCAAGCTACATTTAGGAACATAAAACCCACAACTTGTACCCAAAACTTTACTCCATCTAACATGTAAAATTTAATAACAATCTATAACTTTATTATTTAGTACTGATTAATTTTATTATTATAACAATATTATTTAGTACTGATTAATTTTATTATTATAACACTACCATAGAAGACATAATTTTTTTTGTTTTGTTTTCATTTTTATTATTTTGTAATGATTTCATGTATGTGCCAAGATGAAATGTCAAATGCATCATTGGTTTCAAAGAAACCAATTTTATCAGACACAAAGGTGTAAGTCATCAAATATATATAAATATATTATTTTGCAATGATTTTCATGCTTGTGCCAAGATGAGATGTCAAATGCATCACTGGTTTCAACGAAGCCAATTTTATGAGACACAAAGGTTGTGCCAAGATGAGATGTCAAATGCATCACTGGTTTCAACGAAGCCAATTTTATGAGACACAAAGGTGTAAGTCATCCAATATAGATGCTTGTGAAATGTTTCAATGGTTTCAACAGAGCCAATTTTATCGGATAATGAGAGGTGTAAGTCATCAAATATGGAAGTTTGCCAAATACATCAATTATTAAATTGTTTATTTTATTTTATTTTATTCTATGTATTAAAATTGTAAATGAATTCTATGTCATTTAACTATTCACAATACAACAAAATAATAATAAATGTATCTGGAAATGTTTTTGTCATTTAATCATTCATAATACCTACATAGCAACAAGTGTATGCTACCTTGTAGCCTTTAACCATTCACAATACAACAAAACAATAATAAATGTAACTGTAAATGCATTTGTCATTTAACCATTCACAATACAACAAAACAATAATAAATGTAACTGTAAATGCATTTGTCATTTAACCATTCACAATATCTGTATATCAACAAGTATATGCTACCTTGTAGCCTTGTTGATTTATGATTTTGTTTAAAATACACTTGGTATGACTCTAGAACCACATCTAAATGTATCTGGAAATGCATTTGTCATTTAACCATTCACAATACCTGCATAGCAACAAGTATATGCTACCTTGTAGCCTTTAACCATTCACAATACAACAAAACAATAATAAATGTAACTGGAAATGTATTTGTCATTTAACCATTCACAATACCTGTATAACAACAAGTATATGCTACCTTGTAGCCTTGTTGATTGATGATTTTGTTTAAAAGACACCTAGTATGACTCTAGAACCACATCTTATGGTATATACACCAAGAATATGCTAAATATATAATTGAAAACATAATCATAGGTCAAATGAGAACTTGGTGTCATGAACACATTTTTTTGACCATAAAAACAATTTCAGTAGAAGGTTTTCATATAGGGTGATACATTTTTTTTCATGATCTCCAATGCAACTTGTTCTCACATTGTTGCCATTTTCTATCTAGTATCATTTGAGATGGCCCTATATTGTTCTTAGTGGATAATTCTATGAAAATACATTCCAAAAAAATAGTTGCAGATGGATGCTAGACTATGAATTTATCTTTCATGTAATGTAATTCATGCATACTATTAGAGGGAGGAATTTCATTAAAGTGAAGATGAATTCATAGTTTCACATCTAAATACTACACTCTATGGAATGTTATTTGATCGTGTTATTTGTTAACAACAATATAGGACCAACTTAGATGATAACCAAACAAAAATTAGTAACCATGGGAAATAAAAATGTCATTTGACCGTGTTATTTGTTAACAACAATATAGGACCAACTTAAATGATAACCAAACACAAATTAGTAACCATGGGAAATAAAAATGTCTTTTGACCGTGTTATTTGTTAACAACAATATAGGACCAACTTAAATGACAACCAAACACAAATCAATAACCATGGGAAAGAAAACTACATTGGAGCTCATGCAAAAAAAATCACATTTCCTTATATGAAATCTTACCGTATATGCTCCTTTTATGGGAAAAAGAGTAATTGCAATGCTAAACTCTCCTTTGAACCATGATATATAATGTCATCATATTCAACTATGTTTCCCATTGTATCTTCAAGATATATTGAGGGTTCCTAGTGGATCTTTCTTAAATATATTTGAATGATTTATTTTTTATATTTTTCTTCTCACGATGTTCATATGAATATAATTGTGAATATCTTATTGTCTGCATCCTATAGCCCAAGTGTTAAATTGATATTGTTAGGAAGAAAAACCTTGAATAACAATTTGTTCTCCCATGAATTAGACTTAAATTTCTTTTTGGTAAAAACACTAATGTGACCCCCATTATTGCCCCATTATTGTGGATTCTCTTGGAAGACACTTTTTTATTATATCACAAACAATAGAGAGGAAGACTGTAGCACCTCATACACCACCATCAAACGTTATATTCCACTGCAAACCTAACCTACACTTAAAATTTTCAAGCATTTAAAGGGACGATTATTTGTATTTGATAATTTTGTAAAGATTAGTTGGAAAAATAATGTATGCACATATTATGTAAACATGTAAGTGTGTGTGTTTGTGTGACATTCAATAGAGGAACATTGATATATATATATGCATGACACTAATATAAACAAATTTTTTTACACCATTATATAATTTTTTTATGGTGGTCTCAATGGGACCATTGCCATAAAGTTTGTGAATTATCTTTTTGGAAACAATATATATGATGGTTTTTTCTTGTCCTTATAGATCATTTATGACGTTTGTTTTTGGAATGTAGTGATTTGTTACTATGCCTTGCTATCAACAATCACCTTTAAACAATGGTTAGTCAATTGACTATCTTGAAAGAAATTTTGATGACATTTTCACCTATCATTATAAGTAAAAAATATAGTATTGATATAAATCATGGGGCTAAAACACAAAAGCTTGTGTTAACTAGAATATTATGGGATTCAAGTGATGGAAATCATATGTCGATTTATTAATTCCATGCATTCTTGATGCATGTGATAAATTAGAGGATGGAAGACATTTCCCCTCTTCATCTTGGTATTCATAAATCCATATAACTCTTGTTAAAAGTAGTTAAAAAAACTATTATTGCGGTTAGAGATGGTCAATGATGACAGATCAAAGTGCATCCATATTCATTCAAAGAACCAGTATGTGGATTATTGCACCAAAACCATTTTCTTGCAAGGTATCATGATGACCATTTTGTTGAAATGATTCACAACTACCATTAGAGAGTCATTTCCCCTATTAATCATTGATCAAACTCCAAGGAAGTCCATTAACACCAATGCTCAAGATTTGTTATGGACTAAAAGTGGAATATACTTTTCCAACTTTCAATATTGTTAGTTCTTTCAAAATCATGTACTAAGGAATAAGACATTAATAAAGGTTGAACATGTGTTAGGCATGCATTAATTATGTAATAAGGCATACAACATTAATGAGACCAACCTTGTGTTAGTTAAGGACATATGCATGCTTATTATGTTATGAAACCTTGAATATATTAAATAAGGTTTCCCTCATAGGTGTGTTGTGTGTTAATTATGTAATGAGTCCAAAGAAATTAAATAAGGATGACTTGGTGGGTGTGATTATGATTAGATGTACTCGGTCTTATATGTACAAAGGAAACTCATCATAAAAATCATTTTAAAATACTTTGGGACTGTATTGACATAAACCCCCTCGAAGTGGAATGAAGAGTGGCCTATCGAATAGTTGATGTTCTACTATAATCATACTATTCTCCTTCCATTTTATACTCCATATTATATGCGTTTGATTGCTTATTGTGTTGTGATATTGGCAATTGTTCATAATCTANCCCCCTCGAAGTGGAATGAAGAGTGGCCTATCGAATAGTTGATGTTCTACTATAATCATACTATTCTCCTTCCATTTTATACTCCATATTATATGCGTTTGATTGCTTATTGTGTTGTGATATTGGCAATTGTTCATAATCTAGTTACACATGAGTTGAAAGGAGAAGTGGTATTAAAACAACATGGATATTACTTTAACTCATGAAGACATTTCACATTCACTAGGTATTGTCTGAGTCATTTCACTCTCAATTTTGTAGTACTAAAAGATTTTGTCCTACTCCATTCACTCCCACTTGGGTCTATACAATCATTGTCTACGCTTATTTTCCATTGGCTTCCCTATCTGGTGTCTCTTACTACATTATTATTTTGTTATATTAATCTATTATATTGTTGGCTATAAAAATTTGTTTCATTTATGTTATTTTTTCCTGTTGTAGTATGCTTCTTGTCCTACATAGTGAATTAGAAATTTGTTTGTAAGTAGGGAATTTTCATTAGCGAAGAAAGTCACGACCAATTGAGAAAGGATTCTAGAGGCATTGTTGCCAAATTTTTTTTTTTTTTTTTTT
>SNQJ01S0004624.1:54493-90122 GCA_010110895.2 Picea sitchensis | reverse complement strand
TAGATTATGAACAATTGCCAATATCACAACACAATAAGCAATCAAACGCATATAATATGGAGTATAAAATGGAAGGAGAATAGTATGATTATAGTAGAACATCAACTATTCGATAGGCCACTCTTCATTCCACTTCGAGGGGGTTTATGTCAATACAGTCCCAAAGTATTTTAAAATGATTTTTATGATGAGTTTCCTTTGTACATATAAGACCGAGTACATCTAATCATAATCACACCCACCAAGTCATCCTTATTTAATTTCTTTGGACTCATTACATAATTAACACACAACACACCTATGAGGGAAACCTTATTTAATATATTCAAGGTTTCATAACATAATAAGCATGCATATGTCCTTAACTAACACAAGGTTGGTCTCATTAATGTTGTATGCCTTATTACATAATTAATGCATGCCTAACACATGTTCAACCTTTATTAATGTCTTATTCCTTAGTACATGATTTTGAAAGAACTAACAATATTGAAAGTTGGAAAAGTATATTCCACTTTTAGTCCATAACAAATCTTGAGCATTGGTGTTAATGGACTTCCTTGGAGTTTGATCAATGATTAATAGGGGAAATGACTCTCTAATGGTAGTTGTGAATCATTTCAACAAAATGGTCATCATGATACCTTGCAAGAAAATGGTTTTGGTGCAATAATCCACATACTGGTTCTTTGAATGAATATGGATGCACTTTGATCTGTCATCATTGACCATCTCTAACCGCAATAATAGTTTTTTTAACTACTTTTAACAAGAGTTATATGGATTTATGAATACCAAGATGAAGAGGGGAAATGTCTTCCATCCTCTAATTTATCACATGCATCAAGAATGCATGGAATTAATAAATCGACATATGATTTCCATCACTTGAATCCCATAATATTCTAGTTAACACAAGCTTTTGTGTTTTAGGCCCATGATTTATATCAATACTATATTTTTTACTTATAATGATAGGTGAAAATGTCATCAAAATTTCTTTCAAGATAGTCAATTGACTAACCATTGTTTAAAGGTGATTGTTGATAGCAAGGCATAGTAACAAATCACTACATTCAAAAAACAAACGTCATAAATGATCTATAAGGACAAGAAAAAACCATCATATATATTGTTTCCAAAAAGATAATTCACAAACTTTATGGCAATGGTCCCATTGAGACCACCATAAAAAAAATTATATAATGGTGTAAAAAAATTCGTTTATATTAGTGTCATGCAAATATATATATCAATGTTCCTCTATTGAATGTCACACAAACACACACACTTACATGTTTATGTAATATGTGCATACATTATTTTTCCAACTAATCTTTACAAAATTATCAAATACAAATAATCGTCCCTTTAAACGCTTGAAAATTTTAAGTGTAGGTTAGGTTTGCAGTGGAATATAACGTTTGATGATGGTGTATGAGGTGCTATAGTCTTCCTCTCTATTGTTTGTGATATAATAAAAAAGCGTCTTCCAAGAGAATCCACAATAATGGGGTCACATTAGTGTTTTTACCAAAAAGAAATTTAAGTCTAATTCACGGGAGAACAAATTATTATTCAAGGTTTTTCTTCCTAACAATATCAATTTAACACAATTTAACACTTGGGCTATAGGATGTAGACAAGAAGATATTCACAATTATATTCATATGAACATCGTGAGAAGAAAAATATAAAAAATAAATCATTCAAATATATTTAAGAAAGATCCACTAAGAACCATCGGTATATATTGAAGATACAATGGGAAACATAGTTGAATATGATGACATTATATGTCATGGTTCAAAGGAGAGTTTAGCATTGCAATTACTCTTTTTCCCATAAAAGGAGCATATACGGTAAGATTTCATATAAGGAAATGTGATTTTTTTTGCATGAGCTCCAATGTAGTTTTCTTTCCCATGGTTATTGATTTGTGTTTGGTTGCCATTTAAGTTGGTCCTATATTTTTGTTAACAAATAACATGGTTAAAAGACATTTTTATTTACCATGGTTACTAATTTGTGTTTGGTTATCATTTAAGTTGGTCCTATATTGTTGTTAACAAATAACATGGTCAAATGACATTTTTATTTCCCATGGTTACTAATTTGTGTTTGGTTAACATCTAAGTTGGTCCTATATTGTTGTTAACAAATAACACAATCAAATAACATTCCATAGAGTGTAGTACTTAGATGTGAAACTATGAATCCATTGACTTGATAACACAATGATCATAGTGCATCGGTTGTATCATCCCACAAATAAATCGTCTCCTGGCTTCCTTCCATTAAGAGTGAGTCGTTCTTTATATAATATACAGCCTGCTTCAATATTACCTGCACATACGAAGAAACCCTCATTACATCATTGGATAAATCATCAATTGCAATTCATTCCGAGCAAATCAAGTCATAAGAAATCAAATGCAATTCATTCCGAGCAAATCAAGTCATAAGAACATACATTTGAAAGTTGAACTGCCAGAGTATGGATCTATGGATTCCGAAAGGGTGCTAAAGAAGATCAATAACAATGGAGTTTGGCAAATGCTACAAAAAGATCCAGCTTTTCTTGCAACTGTCTATTGGTAACTCATCCATTGCTCAGCCAGTATTCTAAGTTATCCATTGCTCAGCCAGCTTTTCTTGCAACTGTCTACTGGTAACTTTATAATGTGCTAATGTTCTAAGTTTTCTGAATTTATGGGTTTTTTCATGGGCAAAGTTAAGGTCGAGCATTAGAGAAGCCTTTTCATATGGGGCACAATAGTAATCCACCTCTCAACATCCAAGCTGAATTTAATTTAACAAACAAAGTTCTCCAAGATCTTGACAATGAATTTTCAAATTTCCAAAACTGCAATAAGGGACAAGTTTCTCAAGATAAAATTTCTCAAAGAGCTGAAAGATTTGGGCATGAAAAAGTGTCATTAACTCTCCTTTTAATGCTCCTTTTGGCTTACGTACAATGTCAGTTTTCTCCATCATGGCACGCAGGTTTTAAATAAACTCTTTTACAGTTAAACTATACTCATGGGTGTTCTGCTACATATCTAAATATCTAAATGGTTGAAAATGACGTTGTTTCAGGGCAAGATTATACAGATGGCATGATACGTACGCTTTCATGAAGGCAATGGTCGAGATGTTAATAGTTAATGGTAGGAAACATTTATTTTTTTTTTCCTTTTTCCGCTTTCTTCAAAGCTTTAATTGCATAAGAGGAGGAGGAAAGCACCATGGTCACAGGGTGAATGAGCCGGAGCATCTCAAAATGGGCCTTTTAGAAGCTTTTCAGTTATGGCGGTCAGAACAAGCCTTCACTTATGGCGGTCAGAACAAGCCTTCAAAAGATGGAGAAGGCAACGGCTATGGCGCTCAATCCTCTCTTTGTTGAACAGAGAGACAAATTGCGGTGGGACGAGGAGGCTACTCTTCATACTGTCCCTCGTGAGTACCAGACTTTCTGCAGCTGAAGCTTAGACTTAACTCGGGTAAGCTCAAGTAGATTTTAATTTATTTGAGTATCTATACAGCCAAATTCTAATATATGGAGGATAGACATTATTTTTAACAAAAGCTTCTTGTAAGTTACTGAGAACGTTTGATTTCATGGAATTTTAAAAGCTTGCATGTTAGAAAAAATCAAAAAAATCATTTTTATTAAAAAAAAAAAAAAACGAACATAGGGTCCATGAAGTACCTTTACCTGCAGCACGTAAGCATGTACTCTTTGTTACAGGTATGGAAAAGCTAGTCTGCTACCCTGTCTTTGTTACAGGTATGGTAAGTTGTAGTGATTATTTTTATTTTTATTTTTATTTTTATTTTTATTTTTATTTTTATTTTTATTTTTATTTTGGATGGGGATAGTCACCTTTCATTGGGAATATTAAGGGGTCGTTTTGAGTATCTTTCATATGAAAAAAAAAATTACATACCAAGTGTATATTAATAGGACATTCAGATAGGACATTCAGATTCACAATTACATACCAAGTGTTTGTATTAATAGGACATTCAGATTCACTTTACCCTTAGAATAAGATGTTGAAAAAAGAGCATAAATAAGGTTGTCAATCTCTGAAGCCTTTCTTGGAAGCAGGATTAGAACTTTTGTTCATTCATAAGAATGTTGCCCCAATAATATAACTTTGGAACCCTAAAATTATGACCCATATTTTGCATGTCACCCTAAATATGGAATTGTATATTTAGGCCTTGACTAATACATTAAACATGCAACTCTAAAAATTCATGCATTCAAAATGCATCCTTAATGTCATTGCAAGTATTTTTTTTTATAGTTTGATATTAAAAAGGAAAGCAACTCAATGTTTTCTCCTCCTATCCTTTACAAAGATATTTATAAAGGACATCAAATCTTTTACAAAGGATATATGTAAAGGATATCAAAAGCACAATATTGTAATCTCTATGACTTATGACACAAACAAGAATTCATGTTTTATGAAAAAACAATTCAATGTTTTCCTCTCTTATCTTTTACAAAAGATATCAGACAATATTGACATATGAGTCAAACAAAAATTGATGTTTTATGATATAGATTTATAATATAATATAGAAAAAAAAATTGTAACGAAAATAAAGAAATGCTAAAGATTGCTCTATTAATGTCTCTATCTAAATATCATTATAATTTTCTTAGATGTGGCTATTATTAAAGTAGCAAAGAAGCTTATCTGGGAGTCTAGTCAGAACTCTTAGGAAGGTGTAGATTGCAATATTGTAACCTCTATGACTTATGACACAAACAAGATTTGGTATTTTATGCAAAAACAATTCAATGTTTTCATCTCTTATCTTTTACAAAAGATATCAAATGGACAATATTGACCTATGACTGAAACAAGAATTGATGTTTTATGATATAGATTTATAATATAGTATAGAAAAAATTTCGTAACGAAAATAAAGAAATGATAAAGATTGCTCTATTAATGTCTCTATCTGAATATCACTATAATTTTCTTAGATGTGGCTATTATTAAAGTAGCAAAGAAGCTTATCTTGGAGTCTTCTTAGGAAGGTGTCGAGGAAGTAGTTTGATGGGTATATTTAGTTGTTATTATATCCTCAATGATTTTGATTCATGTTTCTCCACAAATAATTTGCTAGATCTTTCTGGAGACTTCACTTTCCCAGCACATTTTAAATTGGGAAAAATGTCACTACTACATTTGGGTCTCTTTTATGTTGATTTGATGCTTTAAAGGTCAAAATACCACTTTTTGAAAAACTTAATTTGCTTAATAATGTCACCCAAAAATGTCATTAAGATGGTGTTGTTTAAATGATGTCAATTTCATTGTTAGTACGACGAAATACATGTCATTTCATTTTTATTTTTTACATCTCATTTTCAAAAATGTCTATAAAACACTATTAGTAAAAAAAAAAAATGTTATGTATTGATGTTTTTAACATCATTTACCATTGAGGTAAATGGTGTTTGTTATGCCAATGGAAATGACATATATAACATTATTTTATTTAAAATTGACAACAAAAGTGTTAATGGATTAATATTGTTTTTTTTTAAATCAAAATTACTTGTGTTTTTAATACGGATAAAAGTTACCATCTTGTAATTTTAATTTCATTGCTTGTGTAATGTCTAATTGCATGCAAAATACCTAGTATAACCTCGGGAATGAGATTTAAAGTGACGAGCATCCTCTCAATTTGTTCTCTCAAAAGATTGGTTGTAGGTGTGTATTTACAATTGACCTTTGCATAATGGGTACTCATTGGAATGTCATCAACCTCAAATAAGCGGCTATCAAATCATTATAGGTATGGTTGCAAATATAGTCCTCTCATAGAATCTATAATTCAAAGGTTTAGTTCTAACAAGTTGACTATTATAGAAATCTAAGAAAACCTAAAACATTGGAAATTGATATAATTTATCATTAATTTTTCTTAACAAATTTCAAAGATTTATTTAAATAAACCAATTTGTCAAGTAAAACGTTATAGGAAACATGGAAAACAAGTTATCCCCTCAAGATCTATTGAAGCATCTCTTTCATCCAACTTATTGAAGCATCTCTTTCATCCAACTTTATTCCAATGTTACAGGTGAAATATAGGTGTAATACACTCACTAACATGAAAAAACTAGAGAATATAAATGTTAAAAATAATATTAAATTCAAATAAGAAATAAAGTTTAATGGGAAAATGCAATGCATATTCGTTCCAAGGATGCCAAAAAGATATTGTCCAACTAGTAGTGAAACTCCTTTATGTATCCATTAGGATATATTAACTTGTATTTAGGTTAAATTATTTAATGATCTTCAAAAGAAATAAATTAAAATACTTTTATCACTTTTGTTTGAAGAGGACCTGAAGGTTTGTATCTTTTGTGCACATATATTGTTTTTGCGAAAATAAAGATAAATCTAGCTAATAGAAAATGAAAAGGATCTTGAGGAGGAGTTTGTTTGTTGATAATGTTGTTATATGAGTATGTCGATTATGATATTATTTTAAATTTAATAAATGAATTTTATTTGGAAATATTACATTTTCAATTTTTAGAAAGTTTATTTAGTAAAAATCAAATCAATGTTATTATGATTATTGAACAACTTGTATGGAGAATTTATGTTCTTGACTCATGGCTACTATAAGGTTTTTAGTTACATTATAATAGATTTTAACTTATTGAACCACATTACAACACCTTATAACATTTTTAGGACACATGGAGGAAGATATTGTTGGAAGACAAAGAGGATTTTGAAGTCTTGGAAAAGAATATTGAGATATTAGGTTTTCACGTCCATGCTTCTCCTTATGAGACAAGAACTAGAATACTCCAAGGCCCCTCATCCTTGAATCAAAGCTTCAATGATTAGCATAAAAAGTAAACAAAAACTATTTAGTCCAGGATATGGTATCTAGTCCATCAATAATAACAAATAATATATAAAATTCATTTGTGTCAAACATAAAATTCTTACCTAGATAAATCAATGAAAACTTATGGTCATTATGTTGAGTTAAACATTAAATGTGATTGTTGTGACATCCACAAGATTGGTAACAATTTAACAAAATTACTAAGACCAAATTACATTAAATAAAACTCATTTAGATGATAATGTGTACATGTGTGTGAAACAATTAACTTATGAATGTAGTAAATCGATTTCACTTTACCAAACAATAATAGATAAGCATACAATTCTAGAAACCCAAGAAATAAAATCTACCTACAACAAATGGAAAATGGTTTTATGATGTAAATTCATTGCTTGTGATATAAAGTGGCATGATATTTTGAAAAATGATTAATACTTGATTGTGTAAATTATAATAAATTAATGAAACGCCATTTCCAACATAGTGTTTTAGTACTATATCATGAGGCAATGCAACCTCTATAAACTCAACTTCTATTAATGAATAAGATAGAGAAACATTGTGGAACACAAACTAGCAGAATGGGGTAGCAACAAGATTTACATCACACTCCATTGCATTCAATTATATATGAGAGAGTGAGAGGAGAACAATTCCCATGATGCATGTGGGATAAATTAGTCTAAGTTTATAAAATTCCATAGGCATGTAAAACACTAGAACTTCCCAAGCAGTCACCCATCCCAATACTACTCTAGCCCAAGTGTGCTTAACTGAAGAGTTCTAATGGAATCTGATGCATTAACTCTATGTTGTAAGCATGTACATAAGACCACTAAGAAATCATTACATGACGTTTGTAATTAACAAATGAATATGGCATTACATTCCATTCCCCATAAAAGGGTGAATATCATGGTTTATCAAAACCATACACTTGAAATGTTGATTCAGTGGAAAAGGTGGATGACCACCAAAATTCACTTGGATCACTCATATTAGTTTCCTTGGACGTGTTCTTCAACCTATCAACAAATTCATGTATTTCGTTAGAATAATCCTAATTCAAGTCACATGTAATATTTATATAGAACTCGAAGAGAATTTGATATTCAAAACACGTTTTACTACCATAGCCCCTTTTCCATTTTTGGGCAACTTTCCTTGTTTTGGAATTTCCAATGGTCAATCTCCATCAATGTTGTGAAATTTGTGCTTTCCCTTATAAAACTTACAACCATATTCAATGAATATTATAATTGTTACAATAAGCATAAGATAAAACTATTTGAAATTGAGATTGAATATAAAAAGCATAGTAATCACAAAATCAAACAATTACTACCTTTATATACATAAAATTTTAAGATTATAATAAATACATTTTCAATAAGAATAAATACCCCTTCAATAACCCGTAAATAATACTATTTATCTTAATTAAAAACATAAAAAATAAAATAAAAAGTATACATTTTGAATCTAATATTAAAGTTACATTTCACTTTAAACTCTAAAAAAAAATATGTCATGAAATGGAAGGATCTAATTGTTAGTCTAGACAACAAAAACATCATAAACAATTTATATTACAAAATGGAAACCCAAGGTATGCATAGTTTTCCAAGAAAATGTTGTAATCAATGTCACTATAATTTTCTTCCCTTTATAAAAGAGAAATCTCACTTGAAATGGATCTAATAATTCATATGATTAAATATAATAAACAATTTATATTACAAAATGGAAACCCAAGGTATGCATAGTTTTCCAAGAAAATCTTGTAATCAATGTCACTATAATTTTCTTCCCTTTATAAAAGAGAAATCTCACTTGAGATGGATCTAATAATTCATATGATTAAATATAATATATGGTGAGTGTGTGAAAAGAATCTGAAACATAACAAAAACATATAATTTTCTTCCCTTTATAATGAGAAGCATCTAATAATTCATATGATTAAATATAATATATGGTGAGTGTGTGAAAAGAATGTGAAACATACAAGTTCATTTATTAACAAAAACATATGTAACAAACCAAAAACATGTAATGAGTCATTTTGCATTAGCCCCAAGGGATAGTTTAATTAATAAGATGTGCGCACACTCTCCCAGTTTGGTAAGAGGTCATGGGTTCAAGCCTAGCTATGAGTCCCTGGGGCTGCTGCTTTCCACTCCCATATCATCCACTATGTAGGGAAGTATCGGGGTGAGTTCCCAACGAGTTGATTTCTCATCTGGAAAAAAAAAATCATTTTACATTAATCATAACAAATAAGATAACCATATTCATTATTATAAATATATAAACACCATAAAAACATAAATTAGTATTAACAACATCTCTCGTCCATTCATATTACTCCATTTTAGCAACATATATAGTATAATATGCACCATGACTTACATAGAACTCATAAAAACTTATACGATAATATAAATGGTCACAAACTAAATCTATATCCCCCAATATCCTAAGTTTAGAACACTAAGAACCCAAAAACCCATAATAAGCATCATTAATCATCAAATTTTTGAATTCAAAACACTAAAGATCTAAGAAACTCGTAATAAGAATCGCTAATCATCAATATTTCTTTACAATGGTTCAAGTGGCTTATTTAGAGATTTCCAAAGTTAATTAAAGAAGCTTCTAGAAGTTTCCAAATCTATTAGTAGTGAATCATTATCTTTTGGGATAATTGTCACTCACTTGAATGTCATGGTTTGATCCTTGACATTGTGTACACGTGTCTTGGTTACATGGTGCATACTTAATCTTTGCACATCCATTATGCTCTATGTAACTTACTCCAAAATAGTGGGTGTACACCTTGATTAAAAAGACTCGAAGAAGGGAGTCAATAGGGAGATTGCACCTATATAAATCTAGAGAAAATTATTAATTTTTGATGATATTGATATAATTATAAAAGTTTTAAATGAAAAGGAAAATATTTATCTATATTCAAAAGAGGTAAAAATATTGAGATAAATATTAAGAATAAAAGTGATAGGGATTATTACATTAAAAATAATAACATTTTATAAACATTGAAATATAATACTGGAAAAACTTAAAAGGATGAATTAATAGTAAAATGATAGGATTGAGTGATAACACATAAGGATTGAGCTTGTCTCACTTCAATAGTAATACAACATTCTACTTGTTTCATAAGGATATAAGAATTTATTTTGTTCTTATGTCTGCTTTATGACATTGAATAATTTGTTCCACAATTCAATACCAAATTTAGCAAGGTAAATGGTCGATAGTTGAAACATATTCATTGTTGTGCCCTCTTACCGCTTGGATCTTCTTATTTCTAATTGTGTCCATGTTCACTATTCCCCTTTGCCAATTGTGTTAACTAAATTTGTTTATTTGTATTAGTCAATATGATGCATTAGTTAAGCTTAAGAAAATATTCATAATATCCTATGAATGTTAAATGTTAATTGACATGGTCTAATGATAGATGCATTTTAAAAATGTAGATAAATACCATTAGCCTTTGTGGGTCAATTAATGCCTATGCAACAAAATCTTGATTGAGCATTCATTCATTATGTGAATGATTTTATATGTCGTGGTCCATTATGCATTTGAAATTTAAAAATGTATTCCTTTAATGACTCATATAGGCAATCATTTGAAATCATAATAAATCATTCACTAATCATCCATAACCATCAAGGAAAACATCACCAACTCAACATCTTAGTAAAATCATCACCATTAGACATGCTTTAAATCATCACACTCACCAAGGCATAGAGCAACTGAAGAAGGTTCAAAAACATAATAAATCCCAAACTAGTCATCAAATTAAACTCAAGGCAAAGATCAAGTAAACCATCGTCATAAGCATTCGAGTGCAATTCAAGTAATAGGGTCTGCAAATTCCAGTGTCTGGGGTCTATTGAGGACATCAACAAATGACAACACAACAAGAAAACTAATAATTTCTTATAGAAGCCACTAGGTGATGGACATGAAGTGAAGGAAACTTTGTATGCTTTTCATGGAAGTCTAAGGATTGAAACATAATCAAATTCATCGTAGGCTTTCCTTATAAGGGAATCAATGACTACTCTTGTGAACTAGTTTGGAAAACTTAACACATGAGCCAAAGAAGAAATTTGATGAGATCTTCTAATTATGGTATGAGTCAATAATCAAGATTAAGACCATTGTCTGAGGTCCTATTTAGATTTGGGGTGTAAAAAATTCCCAAAGGCATGGAATAGAATTTCCCTCGAGTATTGCTCCATTACCTGCGAGTGTCCATAGCCACAATGGAGTTTCCACAACATCACATGCCTTTCTCGACTTCTAATCAAGTGTTCATAGCCCTGAAAGAGGTTTCCTACATCACCTTGCTTTAACTTAACCTCCTCTCATTGTGTTTTATTTGTATATATTACTTAGCGATTCATGGGTGGGAGGAAAAAGCAAGCCTTGATAAACTCGATGGGTTTGATTACCTTCTATTGGGATTTATTAAATATTGGCCATACCTAGGTATTCAAAGTACCTCCTTTAGATTTCCAACCATAAACTTATGAGTTTCACCTTTCACATGATCTACTAATTTAGTAAGTGTGATTGGGCTCCTTTAGTAAATTGTCTCGTTAATCAAGCCAATGTGCAAGAACAATCAAGGGGTTAGGTGGAAAATATTTGAGTCTTCCATTAATTATGACTCACCTTTGATTTATATGATGAACAATCAAGTTCATTTTTGCGTCAAGCTCATAATTGATAACAAGCTATCTCAATTTTTTTCAGGGCAAGAACGTTGAATTCTAGGAAAGAGAACTAAAGCACAAAATCAACAAACTAATCTAAGAAATCATGAAATTCATAAAGCATAGAATAATTTTGCAACTAAATGAAAGCATGAAAATAAGCTACACTATGAAATCCATGTATGAAATAAAATGATTGAAAGAAAACATCACAGTAAACACTAATCTACGAAAACAATGAAGTCTTGATATGCACAAGCTAGTATATCTTGAGGGCAAGCTAATTGCAATGCTGCTTCAAGAATTGGCCACTTGTTGGAAGGGAGAACTTGATTCCCTCCATGTTTTGGATATTATAAGTTCAAGGGCCAATCTTTCTTGTAAACTAATATGGTCACAACCACATTTGTTAGAAATTTGTATGTTTCCCTTTCGGTTCACTAACCTTATCCCACATGAGGACAAGATTATAAATTTGGAACTCCTTGTCATCTAGTGCATGCTTGTGAAACTAGCACTTAACAAGATTTTGATCAGCAGAAAATTTATTTTTTCTTTGATCCTCTCTTCCTCCAATTTAAATCGAGTACCAATTCTATTTTGGACAGGTGAGGAATCATCATCACTTTTTTCGGATGCACTAAACCTAGTAATAATTCATTGTTTTAGGAATTGAATCACCACCATATCATTCACAACAATTAAAAGGATAGATTTTGACCATTGACTGAAGCAATTAGTAGTTTTCAACACGTACGTGTGCCCTTTGGAGCAACATGGGTTGATTTCTCCTATCATATTGAGGCCCCATTGTTCAAAATGTTTGTTAATGGTGACTGATCTAAATTGGATCTTGACAAATGCTTGTAAATTTTGTAAATAAATATGTTTTGGTTTATTTCATTTTATTTTGTCTTTTGGCACAATGGGAAGGTGAAACGAACAACTGTGATGGTTGTATTTCCAAAGGCATCCCATTAAAACAATAAGGGTTGTAGGGAAGAGATCAATGAAGGGGAGATGCAAGGAGAAATAGGGAAGGACAATAGCATTAATTAGAGCTTGAAGAGGGGAGTTTTCTTGAAGTTGAGTGGACGAAAGAGCTAATGTGTTTGTTCATTCTAAGCGAAGGTGTCTTTGAGCCATGGCCTGCTACAATTTTGGTCTTCATAGTGAGTAACAATACATAGAGTGTATAGCTCACCCATTTGTAATTTCCTTCTGAGCATAATAAAAATCTCTGAAAAATGTGAAATATGTGTGTAAATGTTTTGATTTCACGGCTATGATGTGGGTTTTGTGCTATGATTTTGGTTAAGAACGCTTTGAGCTACATCATCGATTTGTATGGGCATTTACCTCTTGAGGTTGTTATTTCTTTCATGGATTTAGCCCAGAAATTATAATGAGTCTGTTTTTCCAACCAACCCCCATCACTGAGTGTGGAGCCTCAGCATGCAATTATCTCTATTTTTTTTGAAAGTTGAACCACCCATATCTTCCCTTGGGTGAATTTCTAAAGCGTACCTCTCTTACTGTTTGAAAATGTGGATAGTAAACCATTGTGTTTGGGTTTTGGATAGTCTCTTTTGCACACCAAAAAGAGACGGTTTTGAAACTGCACCTATGTCCCTTGTTAGAGAAATATCGGTTCACACACACAATTAGTAGCAAGCCAATTTGTTTCACACCCAATCATGTGTTGATCTGTTTGTATTAGTTTACTGTAGACCCTTCCTTCAAACAAAAAATTCTACTTGCTCAATTTTGGTTGTGGGGAAATGGATATGTTGTTTTATGGCCCATTAAACAATAGTGATTTGCATTAACTTGGCTACCAAGACACCCTTTTTGAAGAACAACCTTGGTACCTATTGCCATCACTATATTTTGTATGCATTTGAGGGACTCCATGAGAGTTGCAAATTGACCAACATTGGTTGGGAAATATTATGGGCATATAAAACATTGATTCCTCCCTCCAACACTACTTTCATGTTCGCTAGTTTATTCTCATCAGAGTATTTATGAGAAATACAAAATTCTTGCCTTATACACAACATTCGTTGGGAAAAGTAGTTTGCACATCATCCTTATCATATACCTGAATTGCATACTATACTACAAATTGTATTGGGTCATGCATTGAAATTGTTGCTTATATCTTGGAGTTGAGCCCATACACAGAGAACAAAATTTAATTCCGCTAAAGTATATGCATTGACAAAACGGAAGGGCCATAGGCCTACCGTTTACATATCATATGGTATCAAATTAGGTTCCAAATACTCGGAGAACACATGCATTGTAAACACCCATAACCAGTACTGAAACAATGGACAAGCATTGTTTTCAAACTTACATAGAAGAAAAGGACCATCAATGGTGGGGAATCATTGAGAAAGAGATGACAAGGAAGACCCAAAGGTCATATTGGCTCGGTTGGAGCAAGGCATTGCTACATTGACAAAGTTGGTGAGACAATTGCTAGTAATGAAGGGTAAAGATGCACACTCAGTAGAGACTCGACATGAAGAATACAAGGTTGGCCTGGAAGGTTCCAAAGGTGAGACGCTTGGAAACTCAGGTAATGACATCAAATTTTCTTCATCTTCTAGTGTTCCTTTCAAAGTTGAAGAGAAGCTTGAAATACCCATGTTTGATGGACAAACTAATGTTGAATTCTTGGATAACTAGTTGAAACAATTGGAAGTTTACTTTGGTCTTTATCAAATCCAAGAAACATAAAAAATATCCTTTGCCTGCTTGAATATGAACAAACATGCTTTTCTATGTGTAATGCCCCCTTCGTTATGACTACAAGCAAAGCAGAAGTGTGAAAAAAAAAATTGTTCTTAGGCAAGAAGGCAACAACAACAACAGTTAACCACACCATTGACGACGAACGCAAGCACGCAGTCTAGGCAACAGGAAACTAAGACTCCACGAACTAGCACAAGAGAAACTGGGCAAAACGTGCATAGAGAAACAAGGGAATCAAAAGACTACTTGCTCGACGTAAACATGACCATGCTTACAACCTAAGGGACAACATCCCCATCCCGACACTACGGCCTTGACGAACAAGACTGGAACCTCAAGGCGCATGAACCCAACGCATGGAGGCGTTCAAGTCATGCGCCAAAATCCCACTTACAACGCTTAACAACACTCACACTGAAGGCACCAACTCCAGTCAAGTTATCAATTGTCGCTATCCAATAGGGCGCGCCATGATACCCTCATCAGGAATCATGTCGTCTCCAGGTGATAGATGCTTCAATAACCTTGGTGCCACACATCCTATCTGGACTAAGGACTCTAGATAATCCCGACGTGCTAGGAGCCAAAAACTGACAAGAAGGCTACACACATACCCCAAGCAACGGGTCGCCCAGGGGCAAGATGACTACAATCAAGAAAAGGCGCGAGCTTAAACATGACCTCGTCAACAACCCAACCCCTTTTCAAGTCTAACTGGTTAATACTTACGATCTAATTAACATTAAGTATAATCTAACTCGCATGTCTAAATTTTAAATTAGTCATTAATTTACAATCAAATTGACATTAAATACAACCAATTTAGCAAGTTTAATTACCATTTGTCCATCATTACCATCTAAATGACAAATCTAATTTAATCAATACTAAAACCATAACCTACAATTACCATCTAATTGACAAGTCAGTTTAATCAAGGTTAAAACTAAAGGACAAGTCTAGTCTGAGTTAATTAAAGGCAATCTAAACAATTCAAGGTTGTTTATTCAATGAAGAGGTCGTCAAAATGCTAATGATTTGTTGTAAGAAGTAATTATAATTTACCTATGTTGCAGACTACTGAGTACATTATTCATGGGTTGTCAAAAAAAGAAAGTAAATATAACTGCATTGCCATCTATAAAATCGTAACTGCCAGACGTTGTAATCACATTGTCAATTAAAGAAGACATGGTACATTACTCACCACAGACTGGAATATAGGATCGTTGTTCTACATGGTCGAATGCACAGGTAAATTCAAGGTTGCAATCATAGAGGTAGGGTTTTACAGTGATTACATGGATACAAATCGCAGTGGTGAAGTTATCACAGCAAAATCGTGGTTACATCACGTAAAGGTAAGGTATTACAGCCGAAGGTATGAGATCTATAGGTCTATTAACACCGAAGCGATGACTGTAGATTAGGCTCCTGGCCAACTACTCAGGCGTGGACTGATGAGCTAGGGATGAAGGAAAAAATAAGTCGCAATCATCACAATCAATAAACCACATGACGGTCAAGACATGCAGGGATCGAAGGCCATGGGAAATCAACATCGAGCTAAAGGCTATGGGGAAAATTCCAGTCATCAACTAGAATGCTAAGACAATCACTTTCCTTACCCAATTAAACATGCATAACTAAAAGCATAATCATACTAACAATCTACCATGCAGAAATAAAGGAAGTGTATCGTTGCCCAATCACTCACTCTGAGTTGATGTCCCGCGCGCTTCGTGCAACTCCTGCTTGTTGACCGATGAGACTTCACCGGTACCTCCCAGCCAACACTAGGGGTACTTTTCTTCCCCCTTAGCCCCCTGATCCGTAAAGGGGCCATGCACACTAGCCAGAGAATCAGCTAGCTCCCAGCTCGCCTTGCAAGGCCGAGCTACCACTCCTCACCGAGCTGGGTATCCCAACTCCCACAAGCTAAGTCAGTCAAGTATAAATTTCTGCAGCATAAGGTTACGCAAACAGAAGCGATCCATCATCCTTCTCCTCCCTCCATTATATAGAGTTTTGAAGTCCCTTACTTTCCCAAAATACCATTTAATTTAAAGTTTAATAATTTAATCCATAAAAATCCTCCCCGTACAAGTGTCACTCATCCCCTTCATTCCTCCATAAATTAAATTCATTAATTAATTAATTACCTTTATTTCCCTCACTCACCTAAAGGCACTCCTAGAATCGCTCCTAGGTGTCCCCATATCCCCTTACAAGTTTTAATGACTTTACCCCTTATTAATTTACTGGTTGAGTTTAAATTAGAAAGTTCTTAAATGCTAGATACCTTACTAAGTTAGACTGTCTACTTTTTCCTTATGTTTCCCCTTTTTTTTTCCTAGTTTCCTAATTATTTTAGATTTCCCTCTTTCCCCTTTTTATTTAAACTCAAAAAGGCATGTGAAGAAACTTACCCTTTTCCCTTTTTCTTTTTAATGAATAAATTTTTAATTAGCATAATATAGTAAAACAATTGTTTCCCCTTTTTTTAAATTTTATCCCAAAAGATTTTTATAAATCAATTTAATTACTTACCCCCTTCTTGTCACAAGATTAATGAAGATTATCATTATTATTTATTATATATATATATATATAGATAGATAGATAGATAGATAGATAGATAGATAAAATTATCACAAGTATAATTTAGACCTAGACTTTATTTTCCTAGGCTGGGCGACATTTTATTAGGGGAAAAGTTTTAAATCTTCCTTAACACGTTATTCATCCTAAAGCCATCTAGGTTTATCCAAATTATTAAATAACGACGCGACGTGCCCTTTAGGATGCACTAGGTGCTCCAAGGGTGTCACTCGACTCTTTATGTTTCTCTTACGCGACGTGCCCTTCAGGATGCACTACGTGTTCCAAGGGTGTCCCTCGCCTCTTTCCATTTTTCTTGCACGATGTGCCCTTCAGGACGCACCACGTGCTCCAAGGGTTCCACTCACCTCTTGACTGACTTGGTAGACATCAAAAACCCCTAGAGTCAGTACTCCGCCAAGTGATCTTGTGGGAGACTAAGGGCCTCTAAGGAATAAGGCCCCTGCCTTATTGCGTGCCCCTTAGAATCATCGTGAGCGACTATCGCAGTCGGCCCTCACGGCATCGTGGGTCTCCTCGAACTAGGTAATCGTTAACCTACAATTCAAGCCACGGTGGGAGTGTTAGTAGGCTATGATAGGGCTGCTATCCACACCTCTCTCTCAACATCTCTGGTAGTCATGTGTGACCCCTTTACTCCACTTGTGAGTCTAGTCGGCAAGCTATCGTTAGCTTGCATCATCAACGAATCATGTCAAAAATATATCCATATCATATCATCTAATCAGATTCTCTAATATCACATATAAAACAATCAAACCCCAATGGTTCACTCCCTGACTCGATCCAGAGTGCAAGGGGTTCCATCGATGCCTCTGCATCCTCGAGGTACGAAATCTTGCACACTCCTGTCTATGTCAATGCAGCATAATAACATTTCATTAATTCACAACGCCTCATAATCATAATCAAATGCTCAAAAGTATAATAATCTGGATCACTTGCGAGCAAGTGTCCTCAAAGAATAAGTTTGTTCAGTGCGCGCAAGAGCGAGATGTTACACTATGGTGGGAGAGTTATGTGGATGCCCTAAGGATAGGCAAGAAGCCTATGGTGATGAAATGGGAGGACTTCAAGGAATTGTTGGAGTCACAATTGTATCCCATGGGTTACGAAGAGGAGAAAATCATGAAGTGGAAGTACCTTTGGTAAGAACAAGGACAAGGAGTGCAAGAATACACTTTTCAATTCAGGAAGCAAGCCATCTAGTTGGGTGTCTCTCTGGAAGAGCCAAGAGTGGTGATGAAGTACCTTGGAGGAATTGCATCCATATCTGAATACAATTGCAACTTCATGGTGTGAAAAGCATAGACGAGGCAAGAAAGAAGGCTCTCTACATTGATTTGGAATCCAATAAAGGATAGCAACACATGGGCCAAGTAGAAACCAACAAGAAAAGAGACAAGAAGATTGCAGCCACGATCGAGAAAAGGAGGGATCATAATAGGCATTGCAAACATTTCGATGTGGATGGGCACACCGAAGAGAAGTGTTGGAAACTTCATCTAGAATTGCATCCAAAGTGGTTAAAGTCCAAGGGGAAAGAAAAGGTGGCTACTGAGACAAAAGAAGAAGTGGTATAAAGCACCTTTGATCTAGAAGAAGTCATAGTTGGTAGCACATTGCAGTAGCCAAAGGCAAGTGAAGATAAACATGGGCTATTTCAAATCAAAGTTCAAGTGAAAAACCAAAAGGTAAATGCCTTGTCTGATGGTGGTTCTCGATGTAATATGTTTTCCAAAACATTAGTTGATGAGCTTGGTCTAGAAACCTACAATCTAGTGTACCCAAGTTCACTAGTATGGTTGCAAGGGAAAATTGTTATGAGAATCACTCGAAGGTGTAAAATCAAGTTTGTTGTTAGTGGCAGTTATGTCGATAAGGTAGAATGTGAAGTTGCACCATTGGACGCCTGCAAGGTGATGTTGGGTAGCCCATACTTGTGGGATAGGGATGCTACCTTTTGCAAGAGAGAAAAAAAGTACCACTTGGTCAAGGGTGGAAAGGCATACCTTGTCAAAGAACATCAAGAGAGAGAGAGAGAGAGAGATAACATAACTCTTGTAGCAGCGAAACAAGGGAAAGCAAGTAGGAAACAAGCCACCTTCATCGGCAATGGAATGGTGGACATGAAAAGGAAAATGGAGGCCTTGTGCTTATGTCTCCTTAATGGTCCAACTTTTTGGGACCAAAATCTTTCAAATGGAGAGGTGTGATTCGAACTGGATCTTGACAAATGCTTGTAAATTTTGTAAATAAACATGTTTTTTTTTTATTTCATTTTATTTTGTCCTTTGGCACAATGGGAAGGTGAAACGAACAATTATGATGGTTGTCCTTCCAAAGCAGCCCATTAGAACAATAAGGGTTGTAATGAAGAGATCAACGGAGGGGAGATGCAAGGATAAATAGGTAGACGGTAGAATTAATTAGAGCTCGAAGAGGGAAGAATGCTTGAAGTTGAGTGGACGAAGGATTTGAGGTGCATGTTCACTCTAAGCGAAGGTGTTTATGAGCGATGGTCTGCTTCAATTTTGTCTTCATAGTGAGTAAAAAGACACATGGTGTATAGCTCACCCATTAACAATTTCCTCCTGAGCATAACAAAAATCCTCGTCAAATGTGGAATTTGTGTGTAAATGTTTTGATTTCACGTCTATGATGTGGGTTTTGTGCTATGATTTTGGTTAAGATATATTTGCGCTGCATCATCAATTTGTATGGGCGTTTACCTCTTGAGGTTGTTATTTCCTTCATGGATTTAGCCCAGCCATTCTAATGAGTCTGTTTTTCCAACCAACCCCCATCGTTGAGTGTGGAGCCTCAGCATGCAATTGTCTCTATGTGTTCCGGAAGTTGAATCGTCAATAGCTTCCCTTGGGCGAATTTCTAAAGTGTCCCTCTCTTACTGTTTGAAAATGTGGATAGTAAACCATTGTGTTTGGGTTCTGGATAGTGGTTTTTGCACACACAAAAAGAGACAGTTTTGAATCTACACCCATGTCCCTTGTCAGAGAAATATCGTTGCACACACACAATTAGAAGTGAGTCAATTTGTTTCACACCCAATCATTTGTTGATCCATTTGTATTAGTTGATTATACCCCTTCCTTCATAAACAAAATTCTACTTGCTCAATTTTGTCTATGGGAAAATGGATATGTTGTTTTATGGCCCATTAAACAATAGTGATTTGCATTAACTTGGCTGTAAGGATGCCCTTTTTGAAGAACAACCTTGACACATGTTGTCATCACTATATTTTATATGCATTTGAGGGACTCCATAAGAGTTGGAAATCGACCAGTATTGGTTGGGAATATTCAACATTGATTCCCCCCTCCAACACTACTTCGGTGTTTGTTGGTTTGTTCTTGTCAAATTATTTATGAGAAATACAAAATTCTTTCCTTATACATGACATTTGTTGGGTAGAGAAGTTTTCACAACATCCTTATCATATACATGAATTGCATATTATACTACAAATTGTATTGGGTATTGCATTGAAATTGTTGCTTGTAGTTTGGAGTTGAGCCTATACACAAAGAACAAAATTCAATTCCACAAAAGTGTCCATATTGACGAAATGGACAAGCCATAGGCTTGTTGTTTGTGGATCAATGATAGGCTACAAAAGCATTGTTGACTTCTTCTCTTTCCCTGTGCATATTTGGAAAACATGACACTTTCGAACATGTGCATGTGCATCCTTGAACAATGTTGACCATTAATACATGACCCTTAATACTTCATGTGTGGTGGTGTCTCCTAAGAAATGTCCTCCTCTTAGCTCATTATGTAAACCATTCAAGACTCTCTCAACATTTCATTTTTCTAAACATCTAAGCATCGCACCATCATAGTTCTTCCTAAAAGGAGCACCATTGATGAGGCAATACAAAGAAATATCATCCTTAATGCTCTTTTACTCTTGGCATGTAAATGATTTGGATTATATATGTGTTGCAAGTAGTATCTCAACTCATAATACCATGAATCCATAAAAATGATTCCAAATAAGAAGTTGTGAATTCATCACGAAATTGGAAATAGTGATGTAAATGTTTTATTAAGAATCCCTCCCATATTCAAAAATGTTGTTCCAAGAATTAATGCTACAAAGGATACATCTCCTTGATCTCAGGCTTGGGATGAGGTAGGGGGAAGGAGAGCTATGGGGAATTCTCAAAATATTGGCAAAGTATAATCACATTGATGATAATTTTGCTAGAAACAAGAAGAAGAAAGTGAAAGAGTGTGATAGATAAAGATGCATAGAATCGAGAAAAGGGGAATGATAATTTTGGAGAACAAAGGAGTGAGGATTTTATAATGCTATAAATTGAATGAACAGAATCACAAATATCATTTTTGTAATCCCAATTTTAGATTTTGTGATATTGACAAGGTTCATTTTCTGCAAGTTCATATCTAAACTTAATCAGAAACAAACAAGTTAGAAAATTTTCCCAAGCTTAATAGAGTTTTTAATCTTAATCATAATCATTAAATAATTGTATGCAAAACAAAAAAAAACTATGAATTATCTTCACAATGAGCTTGACCAAACTTGTATAATATTGGGGGATTGTTGAGAGATTTACATCCTAATCTTATTTATGTGTTTTTTTCTCAGTGTCTATTGTATTAGTGGAGATGCCATGAATTACAAACTAAGTGATCAAGAGGCCTGCGGATATGCTAAAATAGTAATCATATTAGATACCAAAGCTATAACCATGTCATGAATTTTAATAGGCAAACACGTAGCATTATGAATGCAATAAAATAACTATGAATCAACATATTATATACTATTAGAGAGATGGAATATGCAAACATGAAAAAAGAGAGATGACTTGATTTCCCTGGGTTCACTCAATGTCTATTGTTTTCTCTTCGAAATTGACATTGAGAAACTCATTTGTAATTAATCTTACTAATAAGATCCCAATGTTAGTACAATTTACATCCATAACCTATGACGAATTGTTTTGTTTTTTTATGGAGCCAAGAGTGAAGGCAAAGATAACAAAGGAAATGGCATTATGGTGAGTGTCAAAGGAAAAGATAACAAAGAAAATGGAATTAAGGAGAGTGTGGGATGCAAAAACACAAAGTGTGTAAACTAAATGTGATGTCATTTCTCATATCGACAAAAATCAACAATGTTGATAACACATGAATTCAAGTGGGGATTCAAAAAGACATTGTGTCTCAACTTCTTTGGGAAGTTTTCATTAAGTGACACATAAAACAGGGCATACACTAATACAATGGTAGAATATTTATTTAGGTGTGAGCTATGTGATGGATTTAATGTCATGGAAGGGTACGTCGTGGAAGGGTGCACCTTATCATGGAATAGATAAGAGCCAAGTAGACTAGAGATGATTTTAGTCTTTAGATTCCAAAGGCAAGTATTGTGTGATGAACCAATGCTCATTGACCAACCAAGCATTGAAAGTCAGGATATTGATGGAATATTGAAAATATGACCCTTGTTTCGACATTTTATAATATTTGTTGTCCTTCATAAATGACAAGTAATTTCAAAACTTTACATTTTTTAAGGGTGTTTTATGAATTACGCTTCTAGGACAGTTTTGAACCCCTTGAAAGGGTTGAGAAAGATTCAATTTTTTTCACTACTTGAGAGGATGGCGAATATATTCTCATTAAATGAGCTCTCAATTCTAACTAGACAACTGATATGTCATATACACAAAGGAGGGTTGTATTTATTTACCTTCTACATCAAATGTGTGGAAGCTTTTGATTGGTTGTCAGTGCTCTGAACCATAAATGATGGGTCCCACCCAGACACCACCCATTAGCGCAAAACTTCATTAGGTGAACATGAAAGTAAATGTTAAAGTGTGAGATTACTATATTTTTTAAGGTTGGACAAACGTTATCTCTATTAAGCTACATTTGCATAAGCGACTAGTGGGTTTTACAAGGCCATGTTGCTTGCTAAGTATCCCCAGTATATTGTCTTTTAAATACATGCATTATACTCTCTTTCAAATGTATGCATTAATGCATGTATTAGACAACAATTATCATTCCATAATGTGGTGTAAAAAATAGGTAAAACATGCTTACACTTCAACCAACCGTAGTCTCTTTCAGATGCATGCATTAGACAACCATTATCATTCCATAATAGGTGGTGTAAAAAGAGGTAAAAAAGTGTTTACATGTCAACATTTTTTCATCGAACAACATCAATTTTGGCATCGAAGAATGTCCAGTTGTAGTTGGTTTAAGAAAAAATTGATGGTAATTAAATGCCTTGACAACTTCTCTTTCTTTACCAGGATTTAAATTTCATCCAGGTTGCTCTTCCAAGGCTCTTCAAGGGTGAAATATTTCTATTTTCAATAGATACACCTACTTGTTCATCTGGTCCAACACATATTCTTTGTCAGATGACATATGGAAGCCATAAAAGTAATTTATCTAACCAAACACTTAGATGTAGGCAAGGACAGTAGATGTAGGCAAGGATGGCTTGTAACAATAATGATGCAAGTTTGAAGCCCAAGGTGAAAAACTATTATGCATTGTATGGCAGGGAGTCTTTTTTTTCATGGAAGCAACATAATGATACATGAGCCCCCATCGGTCGTGATAGTTAATAACATCCCTCCATGTGTGAAGATCACTCCCTCCTAAGTGGTTGTTACAGAATTTGTTGGAAAATGATGAATGTTAAAGAACATGCTTTCTATAGGAGTTTTTACTAGTGTGTGTTGAGTGTTTTGAGTTTTTACTAGTACGTGGTTATTTGAACTTCTATTAACCACACTTGTCTTTAGATACATAGAGATTGTTTAACTGGGCACTGGATACAACTAGCATTGGCAAGAGAGTAGCATTTCCGGTAGTCATTTTTTTGGGCATGAAACACCGACATATATAAATAATGTCGGTGAATGGAAGGGTACGTCATTTTCTAGGCTCGGGTAAATGAATGGAGATAGGGACTTAAGAAGCACAAACATAAATGGGAAGTTCTTTCTTGACCTATCATGGCATGCAAGGCTCGTTCTTCTCTCATTTTTGACTTCTTATGCATATATACACAATGGTTGAGAGCCTCTTGCAAGCTTTTCCATTTTCTCCAAGATGTGTCATGGTTCAGCTGGAGTCTGTATTAAAGTTCAATGGTCTGCAAAATGTGTGATGGTCAATTTGGAGTTGACTACAGTCAATGAAAATGAAAAGAAGAATATGGTATGGAAAGAGGAATTAGGTATGTATCGTATAGTTTAATTTCTCTAGACAGATTAGCATGAGTCTTGAATGACAAAATGTAGTCATTTTTACAATATGAAAAATGAAAATTGATCAAAACTAAAACATAACAGTCCTCACCAGATTTTTTGTATGTATGGTTGTGATAGTAAATCCAATAGGTTTTGTTGAAAAGCTCCATAGTATGTTTGTCTACAAAATATTTGATGGATCATGATTTGTAACATAAAGCACACATACACAAAAATAGATAAAACAACTAAGTCTATGTGGAATTGAATATTTTATAAGAGTAATATCATTGATATTTATGTTTCACATATATAACTCTTGCAGATTTTGGGGAAGAAAAATGAACAGGAAAATAATAGACAAAATCATAAATCAATGAACATATATTGCTACTTAAGCTTGACATCTAGCAATGAACACTTCTGAAACTATGCCCAAGAAGTAAAGATGTCAATGTTAGAAAAGATTGGACACCAAGTCTCCCCCAGCATAAAATACTCGCCCAACTCCCTGAAGAAAATACGCAGTTGTCGACGAAGGTTCAAAAGTGGTACAATATTTAAAAATTGACAACAAAACATTTTCATCAAATTCAATGGATAGTTTTACCTTGATCATCATTTCTGCATCATTCTCGTTTTCCCATTTTTCATAAATCTCAACTAATCCAATTGCATGAATATCATATTAGAGGAATTGTCAAACCAATTTAGGAAAACATGTGACTGGGCTAATACCTTAACCATGGATCAGATGAAAAGAGATGGTCAGTTGTTTTACCACTTCCTTGCTAATGATATTTAGTTTATGTGGGTTATTAAGAGTATCACCATGGTCTTAGTTAACATCATAGATCAAGCAGGAAGAGTCAAAATGCATAATCTTTTCCTTTAACTCATGACTCAATTATGCTAAGTTTCCTTTTCTTCTTAAAAAAATCAAAATTTGTTTTGTTTGCAGAAGGGCCTCTGTACACAACGAATTAGTAAAACACTGCATTTCTTATTATGACTATTTTTTTGACCTCTTTTGGTGTTAAGTTCATACTATAATGGGTAGAGACATTTAATTCATAGATGAGACATATAGTACGTGGATGGGATGAATGGTGTTGGGAGATGACCTCTCTTTGTGTGAAGTTCATACTATAATAGGTAGAGATGTTTAATGTGTGGATGTGATGAATAGTGTTAGGAGGGGTTGTCACTAGAGATTTTGAAACTCCTTAAAACATTTCAATGTTATAGATTTATGTTAATATGTAACAGAATTTGTTCAAGATGTAAAAATTTATTTATAAGTAAAGGATTCTCAAGATGTACAAAAAGAAAATGATTTCTTACTATTTTTTTTTAACAGATTTACAAAAACTAATAATAATTGTTGTTTGTTGTTTGCTATTTTCTACAGGTTTACCTTGTAGTTGCTCCAGTTATAGTGGCATCATGGAGAATTCCCTTGTATGAACAACATGGTGAGTGAGTAATCGTGGAAGTTCTTAGAGCATGGTGAGAGAGTGATAGTGGAAGTTCTCACAGCATAGTGAGTGACAGTGGAAGTTCTCACAGCATGGTTAGCGAGTGACAGTGGAAGTTCTCACAACATGGTGGGTAAGTGATAATGGAAGTTCTCACAGTATGGCTTGGATTTAGAGTGAATCGTTCTCAGTGAATCAGTGGTAGGTGGAAGAGGAGCAAGGCTCATGTTAAAAGGAGCCTTGTTTGTGTCATGTGTTGAGCATGTTCATGTCATGTCTTGATCATGCAACGTAGAGACACTCAGCAGATTAAGATGGTTGAACTAAGAACTTAGGTTATGACCTAAACTTAAGATATGCTATGTACAATAAAACGGTTCAACAAAAAACATAAGATATACTATCTTAACAGAAAATGTTAAAGAAATAATGTGAACTCAATACATAGCATTAGTTCATCTGTAAAGTCTATATCCGGAAAGATTAAGTTTAAAAACAACAAAAAGCAAAGAAACATTGAAATGGCCTTGATATGAGGCCAAATAAGACCTCAAATTGTCTAATTGGTAAACAAAATGTGTTGTTGGTCTTTGATACGTGAGGGAAAATATTTTGTTAATACATTGAACTAAAACTTTACATGTTCTAGAAAAAATATTACATCAGTTTGGGCATAGATTAATACTAGTGCAGAAAATCGTTTGCAATAGTCCCTGCAACCTTAAAGTAGGGACTAATAAGTGATGTAGTGTGAACTCTTCTTGACATCTTTCACTTACCATTTTCCTTTCTTATCATCTCCTCTTATTGATGGCCTTGTTTTGGTAATTAATGTCTTTGGTTTTCAACCTATCTTTCTTTTTTTCTCACAAACAAGTTCAATTTCAACTATGGTTTCTTAGATCACATTTTTTCATACATATACTCTATTTAAGTACAAATGTATYTGTTAGTCTTTTATCTCTTTTATTGAGTATTCTAACCTCTATTTTTTGGGTTTATTGGATTTTGTGTTTATTATCAAGGATTGTACAATACTTTTGGACACACTTTCTAGCATTGCTACAATACAAAGCCATGTCATCGTAATTAGTGTCGTCTACCAATGTTTTTTTTTTTCAAAGTAGTTGCACCCCACACAACGCATTTGGGGGCATCATTTTTGTGTTTCCTAATGTTATAATTGTATCAGTTTGATTGACACAAAATGAAAACATGCAATGTTATGTCGTCGTAATTAGTGTCGTCTACCAATGTGTTTTTTTTTTTGTTTCAAAGTAGTTGCACCCCATACAACGTATTCAGGGGCATCCTTTTTGTGTTTCCTAATGTTATAGTTGTATCAGTTTGATTGATACAAAATGAAAACATGCACCTTCAGCATCGTGTTTGCAACATGTGTGCATCGTATTTCAATTTTTTATTTAATTTTAATTAATTAATTAATATTTAATATAAACTATTAATTACTATCAATTAATTAATTATGCTCCTTAATAATTACTTCCAATTAATTAATTGATAATTAAAATTTACATTTATCAATTAATATTTCAGGAATTGTTAAACATTATTTATTAATTAACATTAAAGAGATTATAATTATTATCATTCTACTATTGATGAAGTTTATTAGAATTGATTATTTTTCATTTTTGCATCTATTTTTTAATATTGTGCAACCAATATATGTTCTAACATTCAATCAAGTTCATTGTGTGATAAGCAAAAAAAACATATATACATAGACACAATTATGAAATTTCAATTCAAACTGATAAATAACCATGTATTTTTTTATGTTTGTAATAGTAACTTGTAACAATTCATCCACAACAATGCATGAATAAATATCTACAAATATAACATAATGAATCGCAATAAAAAGTTGATTGGTGACCTTTCATTGGTACCCTCCTTGTCCTTTGAACCCTTAGCATCCTCACTCTGTAAGAACATGAGTGATTTCAATTAAAGACCTCTACCATTTATAGATGTTATACAAAAAGACTTATAGCATTTATAGATGCTATATAGTGGAGATAATAAGTTTTAAAAAATATTGATACCCTTTGATTCCTCTAAACTCTCCTCGCTGTCTAAAATAAAATAATAAAATAATAACTCAATAAATTAAAGAATTTTTAACTAGTAACACATAATTAACAATTTACCGAGAGCAGTGGATCTAAATCTACTATGTCCATTTGTTCTAGTGTCTCAGGGTGATCCACTCTATTTTATACCTTCTCACTTATGATATTTTCCTCCTTTTTGTACCTCTCTATGAAAATTTGTTGGTCTTGATATATTTCTTTGTTCTTTTGGGTATTTACCATTCCCTTGAATTTGCGAGCAACGTCATAGAAAATGAAGACAATTACTTTTGCATCAATTTTTTAATATTGTGCAATCAATATATGTTCTAATATTCAATCAAGTTCATTGTGTGATAAGCAAAAAAAACATATATACATAGATACAATTATGAAATTTCAATTCAAACTAATAAATAACCATGTATTTTTTATGTTTGTAATAACAACTTGTAACAATTCATCTATAACAATGCATGAATAAATATATACAAATATAACATAATGAATCTCAATAAAAAAATTGATTGGTGACCTTCCATTGGTACCCTCCTTGTCCTTTGAACCCTTAGCATCCTCACTCTATAAGAACATGAATGATTTCAATTAAAGAACTCTAGCATTTATAGATGTTATACATAAAGACTTCTAGCATTTATAGATGTTATATAGTGGAGATAATAAGTTTTAAAAAATATCGATACCCTTTGATTCCTCTGAACTCTCCTCATTGTCTGAAAGAACATAATAAAATAACAACTCAATAAATTAAAGAATTTTTAACTAGTAACACATAATTAACAATTTACAAAGAGCGGTGAATCTAAATCTACTATGTCCATTTGTTCTAGTGTATCAGGGTGATCCACTCCATGTTATACCTTCTCACTTATGATATTTCCCTCCTCTTTGTACCTCTCTATGAACATTTGTTGGTCTTGATATATTTCTTTGTTCTTTTGGGTATAGGGATTATTTTTACCATTCCCCTGAATTTGCAAGCAGCATCAAGGTAAATGAAGACAACTATTTTTGCATCTATTTTTTAATATTTTGCAATCAATATATGTTCTAACATTCAATCAAGTTCATTGTGTGATAAGAAAAAAATATATATATACATAGACACAATTATGAAATTTCAATTCAAACTGATAAATAACCATGTATTGTTTATGTTTGTAATAACAACTTGTAACAATTCATCTACAACAATGCATGAATAAATATCTACAAATATAACATAATGAATCTAAATAAAAAATTGATCGGTGACCTTTCATTGGTACCCTCCTTGTCCTTTGAACCCTTAGCAGCCTCACTCTGTAAGAACATGAGTGATTTCAATTAAAGACCTCTAGCATTTATAGATGTTATACAGAAAGACTTCTAGCATTTATAGATGTTATATAGTGGAGATAATAAGTTTTTAAAAATATCGATAACCTTTGATTCCTCTAAACTCTCCTCGTTGTCTAAAAGAACATAATAAAATAACAACTCAATAAATTAAAGAATTTTTAACTAGTAACACATAATTAACAATTTACCGAGAGCAGTGGATCTAAATCTACTATGTCCATTTGTTCTAGTGTCTCAGGGCGATCCACTCCATGTTATACCTTCTCACTTATGATATTTTCCTCCTCTGTGTACCTCTCTATGAACATGTGTTGGTATTGATATATTTCTTTGTTCTTTTGGGTATAGGCATTATTTTTACCATTCCCCTGAATTTGTGAGCAGCATCATAGAAAATGAAGACAACTGTAAATGTCAAGGAAGAGACATAATGAAATAAAAAAATGTAAACTAGGACTACAAAAATTAGTGAAGAGAAGGAATATATAGTGCCCTCTTTTTCTTTGACTACTTTGATTGATTAGAACATATTATTTGAGGGAATTTTGATTTCAAAATGACTTGGTTTATTGATATATGTCATGATGATGAATTTAAACTCTTATGATTATCTTGGATTGGCTTTAATTGATGTAATGGTATTTCTAAATAAGTCTTGTTTTAACGTTTATATGACAATCATGAATTAATCAATTGTATAGTGATATGATGTAATTGATGGTATTGATCCACACGGTTATGAAACATCGAAATGTTGTATATGTATATAGATGCATTAATCGCTAGATGTTATTGATGGTTTTCCAAGTGTCATAGGGAAGCCACAAGGACACATTGACATGAGATTGTGTCAACATCGTACGAACTCCAGATTGTGTCAGGACATTATGATGCGTCTATAATCAATTATATGTTTTTAATTTATGATTATGGGACTATTTAATGTATTGATTTCAATCACAAACACAAGGAATATGTTTGTCAATCAGTGCACACATGGGTAGTGGGGTTGTATGGAAGATATATGTAGTATCACTAGGAGAGAAGGGACAACATACCTATTTCCACATACTAGCACTCATTTTCCATGTTTCAGGTTGAAAATTTTATGGTACTTTTACCTAGAGGTTGCACATTGTCGTGAGGGTAGGCCATGGATTCGATCACTCGTGAATTTTATCTAAGGGGTTCACATCAAGGTGTCATCCGTATCCTTAGTGACCATTAGTCTTTCGACAAAGATAGAACAAGTTGAGTTAATGTGGTGTCAACCATTGTACCCTTTCTCCCTTCAAAGAAAATTGGGTACTTGAATGGCATGCAACATGGAAATTGTAAAGCCCTTTGCGACACCCACCAAGCATGTGCACTCCTTGGGAAGACTCGTCGGTAAGTTGGTCAAGAGAACACAATCGGCATGTGATCGTTTGGGCGGATGAAATCATATAGGTGTGGGTAGGAGCACCTTAGGCACACGATGGTGATGTGCACACCAAGGGGCCACGCGCCTCACTTGCCTTGCGACGGAGGATGAAGACTTGGGTTGTGTTTGGGTAAGGATGGGGTGACTTCCATGTGTTCCCAAGGAGTGGACCCGCTTACTCTTAGCAACATGGGTGTGTTGGAGAGGTTGGATGACCCCATCAACACACCCATAAAGAGTCACGACGGTCAGTTCAAGGAAACGCACAAGGCAAGGGTGCACCATGTGGATGGGGTGGATCAACGTGAGGAGTGTGCCCAAGTGATGGGGCACGTCGATCTGAAAGGATGTGAAGGTTAACAAGCGCATGAGTTCATGTGTTCTTAGGTCCACAAAGGGGTGTGTCGGTCCACAAAGGGGCACGACACCCAAACGATTCAATGGTCTGTGAAGGAGATGATTGGATTCCATATAAAGAACACAAGGCACATGAGAAAGAGGTAATATGTGAAGGAGCACAATGAGCAAGCAAGAAATCAAGAAAATGTGGCAGAGTTGCTAAGACATTGAAGACAAGTGACCAAGAGTGGGACACATAAGGGAAGTGGTGAAGTCTTATCACGGGTCTGGGTGAGGCATGATATGGGGCAGATCCAAAGTTTTTGTTAGCTTGGTGAAGTCTTGTGACAAAGAAGGGATGAAAAAATTTTGGTGGGCGCACATCTGGGGCACACCATAAGGGTTGTGAAATTTTTTGTGGCAATGAAGCTAGTGGGGAAAATCTATGTATGAGTTGGTGAGGTGAGGCGAGTTATGTGACTCTACCCAAGTTGTAAACCAAGCTAGTAGTACTCATATTGTAATTGTTTCACAGTAATAATACTTATTCGGGTGTTATGCCCACACTATTTATGTAACATTCCCAACCACTTAGGCTGGGCCACGCCACATAAAACTCTCTTAATGACAGTTTTGATACCACATTGTAGCATCCCCAGACTCATAGTTGGGAAATGCTACACAAAAAAATTCTGAACTTTGATACCATTTAAGTGATTGATATACTTCTGCAATTTCTCATATTAATGTAGATAACAACATCTATATACAAATACAGCATATACAGAAAAACCCATAAGAAAAATTGAATAAATATTAACATAACACATAAATTAACATGCAGTAAACACTTATCTTTAGTAAGAAGAACACCAATTGTGTGCAAACCTTCCACGTTCCTCCCAGCCTTAAATGACACCACTCATAAACTCTCAGCAGTGGGTCACCCTCGAGCTGGGGATAAATTCCACCTGGGTAAAGGATTTCTAACCAGGCTAAGGTCTCTTTAATAGTATACAAACTCAGACACAGGTGCTAACTCAAACTAACAGCCTACAGTCCCTCATTCCACACATGTTTGTCCTACCCTAGGAAGTGTTCCCCTTCTCTACTCAACAGTCAAGTGGCTACCCCACTTCCCTTTCGGGGCTTCAGCAACAAGACAGACAGGAAGTCCCAGACAGACAGGAAGTCCCAGAGCCCTGTAGTTGTAGTTTGCAACCTTGGGAAATCAATTCCCAGTAGTTCTCTCACCTAGAGAGAATGCTCATAGACCTGACAGCCCACTTCTCCAATGTCCTACGGGCCTGACAGTCGGCTTCTTCAATGTCCTACAGGCCTGACAACCTGCATATTCAGTCCATCTCCAAAACTAACCAAGGTCCTGGTACATATACAAGTACGGGTACTCATAGCATGAAGGTACAGATGGCAGTGTTATGGAGGTAGTGAGGTGTGAATGATAATGGGAAGATCCCCCCAAAGGAAATAAATTTCCCCAATTATATTTTCATGTTCCCACTTGACATTTTTCATGTTGGGAATTAGCTTGGTTCCACATGGATTCCCTCATAAGGTGATACATTCCTCAACATAACGACTTAGGATATATTTAAATATCCACACTTTATACTTTATACATTTTGGGGAATGTTAATAAAATATTCCTTTGGGTTTAATCCCCCTAGCTTAGCCCCTTTTCCCCAAACTCTTAACCCCCCTTTCCCATTCTAGTGGAGTTTATCCCACCATACTCTTTTACATTGTTGATATGCAGCAGTGATGTGTTTTCATTAAAACTAAGTGAGATTGCATTTTACAAAAATAGGCTTGATAGCCTTTCAGCTTCTGGCTCACCAGCCCAATAACCATACAAGCACTCTGGCCTCAAAATACATTCATACAAAGGCACTCTGACCCCAAATTATATATGTTGGTTCATCATCCTTTATGTACAATTGCATTTAAATTTACAATGGGGTTCGGCCTATGGGTATTGCAATATCTGTGTGTCTCTTGTTTATTTCACAAGTGTTCTCTTTGTTTCCAATGTTTCGTGAATGTATGCTTAAACGACTAAGTGTTAAGATAGTAACAATTTGTCTATAAAGTATACAAGTGAGTTGCACATAGTAGGAGTGTGACTCGCTTGTAGCCTAGAACGAAGTATGTGTATGCTCTAGGTGAAGAGGCGTAGTTTGGGCGAAGTATCTTCGGTGTTGCCAAGCAGCCAAGTGAGAATCGTCGCAGTGTCGCACACTCTCAAGAGATGTACAATCACAAGATCCAGGCAGGCATCTTGTGGGGTCATGACTACACCCACGGTACTAACTAAAAGATAGTTCTTGAAGATCATGAAGAAGAATGGAACCCTTCATATCAATTATAATTATTATGTATAAATGGGAAAATATTTTATTAGAATATGCATTTTATTTAAAATGGGAAAAGTTAAATAAATGCATGATTGATTGAGCATATAAATTAGGAAAAATAAAATAGTTATTTAAAAGTTATTAGAAAATGTGAATGAAATATAGAAAAATTACTTTAATTTGTTTTTAAAATAATAATTACTAGTGCACCCATAAAACAATAGAATGAAAAGGGAAAAAGAAATTCACATTCAAATTTAAATGGATAGTGGGAAAAGATACAAGAGTTGTGAAATACAAATGAAGAAATTTATTTGAACAAAGTAGTGATGACATGTGCACCCACTAGAAAAGTAAAAGTGGAGGAAATCAAGGGAACATCTAAGAGTAAAAATAGGAAGAGTAGTAGTTGGGTAGTGAATAATCATTATTTTATATTTTTAAAAGAGAAATTAATTGTGCACTTTTGTATATGAGTGACACATGGGTGGGTGAATAATAAGTAATTAGTAATTATAAAATTACATATTTTTGCATGAAATGGACAAATGGCTCCAACCACAACACTTATAAAAAAAGACTCTTAGTAAAATGCTCACGCACTTTTGCTCCATAATGTTGGATGGTTGTTGTAATGCCAAATTTTCTATTGATGATTGTTGTTGAATCTGATTTATTGAAAAGAGTCATTAAGATGGGGATTTCCTCGTACTATTGACAATTTTAGTCTCTTCTCATTTGCTAGCATTTTACTTTCCATACAACCACATTGCAACTATAGGGGGTCTGAGGAAGGAGAGTACAAAGAATATGAGCTCACAATTCAAAGTTTGATAAGTTTTATCAATGAAAATTTCAGTAAAGAAAGGTATGCAAGAATGTTTTATTTCATCTCATTATATTTCTATAACTCTACAATTTCTTTCCATTTCTAATGAAAATTCAATATTAAATATGCACGGTCTTAGGGATATTGCTTCGTTTCCATAAGTGTTGTTGTGAGCTTACTACATTTATAAGTGATAGGCGATATGCGGTAGACATAATCTCAAAGATTCAATAACAATTTTGTATTGAAATTATGTAACATGTTAGTATTAGTTCTAGTCTCCAAGATCATTGTCTCATTGTATTTTAGTTTCTAGTCTCCAAGATCATTGTCTCATTGTATTTTATGAGTGCTTAAGAAATTATTATTGAGAAATAAATATATGAGATATTTAAAAAAATAATGGAATAGAAACCAATATTTGTTTATATACATTTTGTGCAAATTGTAAAGTTTACAAGGTATAACAGTGCATTGTATTTTCGAGGGCCATGTATTGTCCCATTAACAATGGAATTAAATGTGATGTGGGAATTGTAATGTGCGTTTGACGGTCATGTATTGTCCCGTTACCAATAGAATTACATAGACATTTTTAGACTTCTAATTCAATTTTGTTTTAATTAATTACCTTTGGGTATTTTTGAGTAAAACCTCAATGATTCCCAAGCGATTCCCCAGCAATAAGGAATGTGGTGAGGTATCCATTATATATGCTACTTATGTAGAGGTGGGCATTGTATATACTACATGTTACTTATGTAGAAAGTTGGCATTATATATATTACATGTTGTCTATATTAATAATAATAATAATAAACCATTTTGATATATGTATTGAGAGTTTCAATTATTTGGCACTATATATTATATGCAATCATTTCGATATATGTATTGAGAGCTTCAACTATTTGGCACTATATATTATATGTTATTATATTAACAAGGACAGTACACTGCATGTACTATTTCCGAAAACTTTATTTGTTAGTGTCTGCACGGTTTATATAAATAATATTCAGACATTTTCTTAGTCATTTGAAAAGAATGCAGATCTGTACTTCCCATGATCTTTATAATAATTAAAAAAGTAAAAACATCTCGATGCTTCTTATATTTGAAAATATGACTTAAAAGTTTAAAAATTACTACATACAAATTTCTATAAAATTATACTAAAAGATTAAAAAATGTAAAATTATTAAAATTGAAAGATTAAAAAAATATCAATAAATAAATGTAAAATTATTGAAATTAAAAAAAAATTAAAAATATCAAGAAATGTAAAATTATTGAAATTTTAATAAGTGTAAAAAAGTTGACATTTAAAATTTAAATTTTTACCTCATTTGAAAAAACAATACAATATTAGATTTTAACATATATTATAATACAA
>SNQJ01S0004624.1:41877-54441 GCA_010110895.2 Picea sitchensis | reverse complement strand
TTGTGGTCTTTTTTTTTTCTTATTAATTTAAGGTTTCGAAATACTTGAAGGCTGCAATAACACTATCAAGTTATTGACCAATGAAAAATTAAAAAAATACTATTTTTGTTTTTAAAAAAAATATTTTTTTTTAATTGTTAGGTTGAACATTTAAATTAATATAAATTTTTCAAGTCAACACAAAACTAATATGAAAGTCAATGGTAACTCATTGCTATATACTACCTTCGGCAGTACAATAATAATAATAATAAGTCATCTCAATATATGTATTGAGAGCTTAACTATTTGTTTATATAGCAAGAACTTATCTATTTATTAGATTGAGTTTTATATATAATAAATATTATAATACAAATTAATTTGTTAAATTATTATAATATAAATTAATTATTAATAATGAGTAATTATTATTAATTATAAATTACTTTTAATTTTTATGAAGAATATTATAAACTTTAAAACAAATATAAACACTCCCCGATATCTATTCACCAAATACTTTTTAATATTATAAATAAAAGTTGTTTTAACATATACTTACTCTCCCACGTCGTTGACCCAATTTCAACAACACTCTGGAATCAAGGATGGAAGAAAGCAGTTGACCTAGGGCTAACTGGAGCCTCCTCAATACTCTACAAAAAAATACATTGAAGCACTTCAAATTGGACACCTCAGACTTATTGACAGAGAGGATGAACTGGTATGGCAAAAGGATCCTTCAGGTGTTTATACCCCAAAATTGGGCTATATCGCACTAAACTTAGATCTCTTTCAACAACAACAATCTTAGTGGTGGAAAGGACTATGGAAGCTAAAGTGCCCACAAAAAGCTAAACTCTTTCTATGGGCAGCACTAAAAGGGAAAATCCCTACATGGGATATTTTACAAAAGCAACAGTTTCGAAGATGCTCCCTCTGCCACTCGGAAAATGAAACAATTTACCATCTATTTATTACCTGCCCTTTTACCCAAAGAGTATGGATGGAATTTTCAGCCAGCATCAGACAAGCATGCTCATGGGAAGGACCAAGTCGGGAACAAGCTTGGAAAGATTAGTTTCACGACCCAAGATACAGAGAACTAAAATCCCTCCCCCCCATCCTAATCTGGGGCATTTGGTTGGCCCGAAACATAGCTCTTTTCCTCGACAAAGCTTCCGTCCCAGAAAAAACTGTTGCACAAAGCCTCTCAATACTCTCACATTTCCCGCAAACAAAAAAAGGGACAAGCATACAGTCCTTCTCTCCAGAACAAATAGTCAAATCGAAGCCATGGGCTTACTTTGATGTGGTCTCACAGAACCAACTTTGCGGGGGTGGTTTTGTACTACATATTTCTGAAACTCACTCCTTTCACACAAAACTAGGGCTGGGACGGGGTACCAACAACTATGCAGAGCTTTTTACCTTAAAACTACTACTTACCTTTGCAAAAGAAAAAGATTTGCGGCATATCCAAATCTTTGGAGACTCCATGATTTTAGTGAAATGGGCAAGGAAACTCCGGCAGTGTCATAACATTTTCATCCTCCCTATTCTGGAGGACACTTATCGCCTACTAGAAAGTTTTGACACTGTGACTATCTCTCGTGTCTACAGAAACAGGGACATGGTAGTGGATGCACTTTCAAAAGCAGGGCTCCTCCTTGCTTTAGGACATCGGAACATCACAGAGCACAAGAATGGGAACTCACACAAGATTTTTACCACGGGCCTTTTATAGACTCAACAACACAATAACAGGATTCACAGCAAGAGCACCAACAGCTTTAAAAAATCCATTTTGGATGCAATCATAAACATAAATTTTGGAAGAAACCTACACAAGACTACAGATTAGCAAATTCACAATCTGCAACTCAGATTCACGGCCCACTGGGTACAATACTTGTAACCTAAACCGATTTTTTTTGGGAACTCTCTACTCGACAGAAAGTCAGAGACTTTCTAAAAAATCTTTTATTTTTCTTCGACACATATACTACACCCAAGAGGTGTTGTGCTCCTTGAAGCACCTACAGAATGTAATTTTGTCTCTTAGGATGAATAAAATTACGCTTTTGTCCATGGAAAAAATAAAAGTTGTTTTAAGTCTAAATGGTGGATCTCCGAACTCAAATGAAGGTAAATGCCTTATGGATAATAAGTTGAATATTTAGATAATTATATGTAGAATATACAAGTAAAGGATTATTTAGGATGCAGATAAGCCATAATTATCTTTTGATACAACTACACTGGTAATATAAATTATGTCAAATTGATTAAATATTTTAAATAAATAACAAAGATAATAATTTGTGTAATAATTGGATTTGAAGTGGTTAAGTTGATGTCATCCATATAGCATTAAGTGATTGGATAATATAGTTTTGTAGTAAAAAAAAATATATCAATAATCTCACTTTTACAAACCTTACAAGGCTTTTGCACAACCTCATGCATTTTACAAGGTTAATTAAAAACATTTATCAAATATATCTTTTATTTGATTTCACATTTGCATAATTGTCATATTGAGAGGTTAACATTGGGAGGGGTGTTACATGTGGTATTAGATCGTGGTTCAGCGAGCTAGGGCGTATGACCCATTTGCTTACTTATGTGCATTATTTTCTTATCATTTAATCAAAATATTTGAAAATAAAATTAATAAAATTTAAATTGTTTCCTCGTATCAGGTTAAACGTGGATAGAAGAGGAAGGAGAGATTGGGATGCATGTCCTCTACTGCAACCTACATCTCTACACTCTTCACCAAGAATAGAAGAACATGTTCACTAACAAGGACATGTGCCTACTGAAGAAGTAATAATTATGATGCATTCTTTTCAAAGAATGACGAATGCACTGATGAACAAACTTGAAGGGAAGGAGGTGTTTCGGTGCATGCGAAAAGATCGTAAAATCTTACAAGTGTAAATGTTTACAGAGAATTGGAAAAAACAAAGTTTCAATAATTTTGGGGCTCTATTAAAATTTGACAAGTAACTAAATCCTAGTTAGAGAACATGGTGATGTGTTTCACACTGAGAGGTTATATTTTTAATATTAAAGTGCATATGAGTATCTTCCAGTTAAAAGGGAGCACTTTGATTTGGTGGAAGACTTTATTACTACAATTGGGAATGGATGTATCTAAGATCTCATGGGAATTGTTTGAGGAGTCTTTCAAGGAATGTTGGATCTCATAGGAGCTCATTGAGAGATAGTTAAATGATTTTAACCCCTTGAGGTAAAGCAACAGGTTAGTACCAAAGTATGAAGCTAGATCCATGGACTTGTTGAGATGTGCACTCCATTTAAATGCAGAGAATTTGTGGGTTAATAAATTTGTATATGGATTGAATTATAATGTCATATCAAAAGTTAGAATACTGGTGTTGAAATTTTGGTATGCTCGTTTAACCATAGACAATGTCACATCATTGTCACCCAACCATAGGCATTCACATATGTCACCCCCGATCACATTAACCTTTACTTAGAATAATTCCGGCAAGCCTACTCCAAAACCAACGAATAAAACCTAGTTGCTAATTGCAGCAAAAACTCAAGACAAGTAGAGCGCTCCTTCTCCGAGGATAGCGCATACGAGAGAGAGTCTCCATATTCAAAGAACAAGTACCATACACAACTTCAGTACTTTCAATTGCACTACTCTCTCTGTCAAACTTCCGCATACTTAGAAAGAATATCACCAAGAATATCACCGAGAATATCACCAAGAAAATCACCAAGAGAGAGACCAAGACCAAGAGATGACCATGCGCCCGTATTCCTCCTTACAGCTGTAGTTGCACCTGTAACTGAAGCGCTCCAAAAGACTTGTGCACTAATTGGGTGTACAAACGAGATAAAATGTCCTCTATTTATAATAATATATCTAGTGACTTTTCTGGTTGGGCCGACCTGACTTTCTAGTAATTACATTTTATGTTTATCTTTTTCCTGTGGAGTCGACTTGTATTTCTATAATATAATGTTCTAATATTATTTATTCTGCTGGGATGACTTGTCTTCTAGGGTTTCCACACATATGTTTAATGGTTCACTTGCTTCTGGAATATTCTATTCTAAGTCATAGGTTACACATGGAGGTTAATACCTCTCGCAGCGACTGAAACATCAACAATCCCTCTTAGTTAGGGAGGTATTAACTAAGATGTTCTCCATGTAGTGATCTCAAACACATCCATCCATATCACATGGCATGGGAAAGACCCACATGGTCTTGCAGACTAGTCTACAGGTAGCACACCATAGCCACATAGGCTATCATATGATCAAACAAATCATGTAATAAGTATCACCATCATAGTCGCGCATTATCCATCTAGTTGGGAAACACCTCCAACACAATTGGTTGGCCCTCCAGCTAGTAACCTCTGATGCTATTGATTGGCACTGTAACTAGGAATCATTTTCGACACTACAGGTCAGCATCTAGTTCATACAGAGCCAGTAACTCATCAACTCACACAGAATCTAACTCAAAAATTTAACAATCCCTCTTAACGAGGAAGGTATTCCTCTTGACACAACCATCATCATTTCTTTTGTGCTTCTGCACACCTCAATCATTGTCCTATTGTCAAACACGGATCTATATGTCATAGGAAGCTCTGCACTTTCACTGGAGTAGTGTACCAGCCTTCATTGGATTAGCATACCAACCTGCGTTGGGGTAATATACCAGTCTGCATTGGAGTAGCATACCAACTTGCACTTGGGTAGCATACCATCCTGCATTGGAGTACCAACCTGCACTCGGGTAGCATACCAGCCTGCATTGGAGTACCAACCTACGCTAGGGTAGCATACCATCATGCGTTGGAGTACCAACCTGCGCTAGGGTAGCATACCAACCTGCATTGGGGTAGAATACCAGCATGTGTTGGGGTAGCATACCAGCCTGCGTTGGAGTACCAACCTACGTTGGGGTAGCATATCAGTTTGTGTTGGAGTACCAACCTACGTTGGGGTAGCATACCAGCCTACGTTGGGGTAGCATACCAGCTTGCGTTGGAGTTACCAACCTATGTTGGGGCAGCGTATCAGCCTGCGTTGGGGTAGTGTACCAGCCTGCATTGGGGTTACCAACCTACACTGGGGTAGCATACCATCCTGGATTGGGGTTACCAACCTGTGCTGGGATAGTATACCATCCTGCATTGGGGTTACCAACCTACGCTAGGGTAGATTCCTCTAATGGGGATCTCATCACTTCCCTCTACTGGGGAACACAACACTTCCTGCTACTAGGGAACATATCACTTTTGCTACTGGGGAACATATCACTCCCTCTCACGACAGAAAATCCTTCTAGACTGCACCAAGCTTGTCTCTAAAGTATTTGAACTTCACTCTTGACAGAGGCTTAGTCAACATGTCTGCTACATGTTCGTCAATAGCAATTTACTAGAACAAGTGTCTCATCATATTCTTCTCCCTCTTCTTGGGAGAATCCTATGGACACAAATCAGGTTGTGTATATCTCTAGGCTATTTATCTGCAACATGCTTAGTCTTATAGATCAACTTGGAAGTCACCACTTACTTCCCTTTTGGTCTTCCCTTTTGGTCTCGGAACCAAGGAAAAGATATGTATCCCAGTCCTTATGATTGTCTTCTTCCTTGGTCATTGTAGAAAAGTCTACTAAAGCAAGGGAATCTTTCCATAAGATCTCATATCTCCTCGAAGCCTCTGAAACTTCGATCTAGCCTTCTCAACCCATGGCATATGTCTGTCAATTCTGGAATACGTCTCTCTCTTCCATCTGAATCTGAAATTCTATGAGTCTCCATTCTCCCTCGGAAGCTTGACTCCCTCTAAGTCTATATAATCTTCGGAGCCATCTGCTCCTCATGATATGGCTCATCAATGTTGCATCGTGCAAAGTTTCATGGGACCACATTGGTCTCTTCTTGGTTATTGCAACGATTCTAGGTATGCCCTTATGGCTCTACTAACTCTTCCAGATGATCTGAAGAGTGATCAATTGCACTAGAGGAATTTCCTCGGTCATATTTGGAGCCTTATGCTCCTTACAATCAATCTCCATATGAGATACTATGTATCTCGCAAAAGTGTCCTTCTTCATCTTCTTCTTCTTTGGTACATGGATGTATACGGTCCTGTATACAACTTCTTATCTGGATAGCCTGCTCCATGTCTCAAACTAGATACCATCTAATACGTTTTCTCATGCAACCATCATTATAGCTTCCCTCATAGTTATCACATGTGACCTGCCCGAAACAAGGACAACAAAGGGAAAAACAATAGACAATAATAATACTCTTATAATAATAAAAACAAGAATGAGAACAATAATCACAATAGCTCCTTCTCATAGTTATTGCTTGTGACTTGCCTGGAACAAGAACCAAAATAAAAATACAATAATAAGAAATATCTCCTAGAGGAGATGTTAGTTCATATTGCAAGCATTTATATCAATAGTACTCACATGCTTCCAAGTATTCATTGTATTTAGCAGTAATAGAACCTTTCAAGTATTGTTGTCACAACTAGTAATGTAGCAATTATCAAACTTGATATGTGCAAATTGGAAACTTATTAATTTAATCAAACCTGGAACCCGGAGTCTTATATTCAAGAACGATGTTGTTGATTTTCTTATGAGTCTCCTTCACTCAAGATGACAAGTATTCTCTTCAACCTATCCCCTATACTTAAGACAATATGTCTTTTAGACAGAAATCTGAGTTAGAGAATATAGTGCAAATAAACTCTAAAGTCTCAACCTTAATCAATCTAATACTTTAACTAAAGTTAGTTTCTAACTTTAACTTTGAATAGAGGTTAGTATGATAACCATAACTTTAATAGATCAAAATACAACTAGATGTTCATAAGGTCACAATAATGCCATAACAGCTAGAGGCATATGAAAACAATTAAACTTGGAGTTTGTTGTTCCTCTGAATGTGTTGGATCTAAGATCCCTTTGGATCTATGATTGTTGCTTGGACTAGAGATCCCTTCTCCTACAATCACACTCAAAATAGTGATACAGTTTAAACATGTCTAAGTATATACCTCTAGTAGCAGTGACAGGAAGTGGCAAACAGTGACACCATCCGGCAGCAGTGGCAAGCAATGTCAAACCCTAAAACTTCAAAGTGCTCCAACTTGAAATCTAAAGGTAACTGGAGATGCGCTAGGGTAAGGTGCACTAGAACAACCTAAGATTAGGCCCAACGTTTCACAAAAACGTTGTTGCAACTGGTGTTGGTGTTGGCACTGCAACTGGTACTACAACTGGTGTTGCAACTGGAACTGCAACTGGTGTTGCAACTGGCACGAAGGAACTAGCACTGCAAACCTAGGGCTTTTACGAGAAAACCCTGATACCATGGAAATGGGGGAAACTGAGGATCTTCCTTCCAGTGGTTAGACTGTTAGGAAGGAAACCAGCTCTAATTCCATGTTGAAATTTTGGTATGCTCGTTTAACCATAGACAATGTCACATGATTGTCACCCAACCATAGGCATTCACATATGCCACCCCCGAGCACACTAAACTTTACTTAGAATAATTATGGCAAGCCTACTCCAAAACCAACAAAAAAAAAGGTTGATAATTGCAACAACAACTAAAGACAAGTATAGTGTTCCTTCTCCAAGGGTAGCACACAAGAGAGACAGTCTCCATATTCACAGAACAAGTACCATACACAATTGCAGTAGCTACAGCTGCACTACTCTCTCTCTCTCTCTCAAACTTGCACCATACTTAGCAAGAATATCACCAAGAAAATCACCAAGAGAGAGACCAAGACCAAGAGATGACAATGCACCCTTATTACTCCTTGCAGCTGCAACTACAACTCTCCACAAGACTTGTGCACTAACTGGGTGTACAAATGAGCTAAAACGTCCTCTATTTATATTAATCTGTCTAGTGGCTTTTATGGCTGGGCCAACCTGACTTTCTGGTAATTATATTTTTTGTTTATCTTTTTCCTGTGGAGCCGACTTGTATTTCTGGAATATAATATTCTATATTATTTATTCTGCTAGGTCGACTTGTCTTCTAGGGTTTCCACACATCTGTTTAATGGTTCACATGCTTCCGGAATATTCAATTCTAATTCATAGGTTACACGTGGAGGTTAATACCTCCTGCAACTACCAAAACATCAACAACTAGTGCCCCACACTTTGCACGAGGTTGTACAAAGAGATCTTATAGTTGAGGAGGAACTCGTGAGGAATGGTCGGTTAAGATCATATAGGCATTCAAGTTCAAGAGGACAAAGACAAATTTCTCAATCAGTTAGTGCATCGAGGCCAATAGTAGAATGAAGGGTTGCATCAAGAGGACATGTGATGAGCACACAGAGGCGTCGGACAAGAAATAAAAGATCGCCATATAGATTACCAATGCAATAGACTCGACAAACACAATAGAGTAGTAGAGATACTTTATCTTGGTCTGGGATTCAAAGTCAACCTCCTAAGAGGGGGTGTTGGACATGTAGAGGGCCACATTTTCAAAGGGACTATCTGAATGCACAGAGATGAGTTAGTCAGGAGCATAGTCAAACCATTGTAGGTGATCTAGGTAAAGCCCATAGGATCCATGTAACGATGAACAACTACCAAGTTAAACATCAGTCTACAATACTCGAGACATCAGGTAAGATAAATGGTATAATTTTTTCATTGTTAATAGATCCAAGAGTAACACAAATTTTTATTTCCCATAATGCATTAGTAAGATAAAAAAAAAAACGATGGCAATTAATTAAGAGGATTTCAACCAAATAGAAATGGACTCAAGAATTAAACAAGGAGTAAGATAGTTGATTAGAGATTGTGAGATTAACCTTGGTGCATGCATGACCTGGGTATCATTATATATAGCTACCTTGAGATCCTGTGATGTAGTTATAGATATGGATTGGTTAGAAGATCATGAAGCAGTGTTAAATTTTAAAGAAAAGAAGCTTTGTTTTATAGATGATTTAGAACATAAAATAATCCTAGTAGTGATGAATATAGGAGTATCATTAAGATTCATTTCAGTGTTGCAATTGAAGAAAATTTTGAGGAAAGGATGTCAGTTGTATGTTGTAACTGCTATGAATAAGAAAGATGATATAATAAATATAGAATAGTACCTTGTGTTCTTTGAATTCTCGGATGTGTTTCCAAAAGAATTGCTTGGACTACCACCTAAAAGAGAGTAGAATTCATAGTTGAACTCAAGCTGGGAATGAAACCTATCACAAAGGCTCCTTACCATATGATGACTCCAGAGTTACGAGAGTTGCAAATGCATCTCTAGAAACTCTTAGGCCTAAGAGGCTTTGCTTGGTGTTTGTTTTAATTCCTAAATTGTATTTCAGTGGAATGAGTCTATTTATCTTCAAGCATATTAAATTGATTTACATGAAGTATCTTTAAAAGTAGACACGGGCTCTTAACCTAGATACAGTAAATCCATTCTTAGAATGAGATCGAAACTTGGGCCTTTGAAGCCATAATTTTATGTTAGAATAAAAACTTTTTATTGTTTAAAAAAAACGCTTCTCATTAATACCTTAGTGTGATAAGCTCATGATCTGCTTAAAATAAAATAGAAGTAGAAAATATTTCCCTTATATCAACATATAGATTTTAAAATAATTCATTTATCTTCTTATAAATATTTGTAATTGAAGTTCTTTGATTATAACTAACAATTGCATGTTGATTAGTTCCCTGGGGTGTAGATCAATTGGTGATAAAGTGCATTGTTAAGGCACTCCTTGTGACATTGTTACTTCAAACCTCAACTTGTTGTAATGTTCCTCTCCTCTTGACAGGGGTCTAAGAGACTTAGTAGTCTAGTTGTCCCCTCGACTATAGTCTCATGGATAAAGGGGACTAAGAGGCACACAAATGGTCACTAAGGAGCTAAAAGTTATATTATTAAAGTGACTTTAGCAAAAAGGAAAATAAAAGGTTAATTAGCCGAGATGAGGAAATAAAGTGAATAACCTTAGAAGCCAATTAAATAATTTAAGTGAAAATTAGAAGATGGAGGTACAAAAGGAGAGGAGGGTGTCTCACTCCTCATTCATGTAATTTCTCATTTTGCATCTTTGAGCTTTGCAGCTTAGACGTTTTGAGGGTTTTGAGTAAACAAACCCTAGATATCAGCAAGGAGGTGAAAGATTCCTCTGTTCATGATCCAAGCATGGTCAATGTGGTGGAAGATCCCACCCTCAAAATTCTACTCAGTTTCAGATCAAGTTTAGAAGTGTATTGTTGAAGCAGGGCACAGGTTTGGGGGTTTTCTGCAGGTTGGGTGCATCGTTGGAGAAGAAAGAGTTTGATCTAACTAGGGAAAGGAAGATCTCATGCCAAACTTATTCCAGGAGGATTTGCCATCATCATAACGCCTTTTCTCATCAATTCTTAAGGGATTTTCTCTACATATTTATTATTTCTCTTGGTTGAGCGAATTTCTAAAGGAGGCGCATTGTCTCTTGGTGATTTAGTGAGTTGGAGGGTTAGATCTCACATTATAGCTGAAGGATCTCATCATATGTGTTCCACATCCCCAAATCTAAAGTTCTACAGTCATTCTCAAGGGTTTGGAGGTCAAATCTAAAGAGGTCGAATTTCCTAGGATCTCTACAGCCAAGTGGTGCGCAACTCAGCCAGATCTGGGTGCCAGATTGAAGAAGGGAAAGAAAACGATCTTGTCCAGACTTGCATGATGCCATTGGAGATCTAGGGGGACTCACAACTCTCTCTTTGTTGTATCTTAGAGGCATCTTCAGCCATAGCTTCTATATTTCTTCGATATTTTCCAAATATGTATATCTCTTGTATGGAGGTCAGCTTATATAATAAATAAAGGTCAGATTTGAAGTTTGTGGCTATTTCATTGTGCTATTCTCTTGTATCTTGTTGTTTCATCTATTGTTGTTCCATGTCTATCCTCTATATGTTATAGAACCCTTAGAAGCAACTCCAACGCAACTCTGGGAAACAATCTGCAAAAATATTCAACAAACAGCTCACACAAACAAGTATTAAACCCTTAAGTCCCTAGCAACTTTGCATGGGAACATTACAGTGGTATCAGAGAAAATATCCTTGCCAACCTGTGATTAATTGATGCCTAGAAGGAGAGACCAAGGAGGACATCCTTTACTAGAGACTCAAGAGGAAGAGACAGAAGGAAGTATGGGAGAGAGACAGAAATCAGGAGATGATAATGAGAAGGAACGAGGTCAACATAGCCTTGACATAGCCTTGACATGTATCAATTCCACTCTGAAAGAAGAACAAGAGAAGATTACATATCTTCTCATGCATATGGTTCATGGTAGGGAACCTCAAAGAAATGGGGTAACAATGGGGCTAGTGGATCCCATGGAGGAGAAGGGCATTACACAGAGACCAGTCACCGGACCCACTATGAAGGGCAAAGCTTATTTGGAAGTGCTCATAATAGGAACAGGTGCTTAAAACTTTACCCTAATTGTACAACTTGTGCAATTATGTAACTTGAGAAGTTAAAACCTAGAGCTGTGTTGCATGTGGTATCATAGCTAAGTTCAAAAATCCAAAGCCTTGGACCCACTTACTATTTGGAATTTAATGACTTCTTTTTAATTCTTGATTAGTTAAGATGGAAGGATATGCCACTGATTTTAAGAGGCTTTCAAGCGGACCCACCTTCCACCATAAGTGGGTTTGCACCAAGAAAGTTTTGTAGTTTAAGCAATTGCAATACTCTCCAACACTCTTCCATACCATGCACAGTAATTGCCGCTTGCCACGGGAAACTTGTAAAACACTAAACATGGTAGGTCTGACTAGCCTGACTGGTCAGGTTGTGAAAAGGGTTTGAGTTGCAGTAGATTGTGCTTTATTGTTGACCTGTTCTTGAAGAATGCCTTCATCGTTGCATATATCATACTTGATTGAAGGAAGCTCTGTTTGGCAGAGTGAATATATCCAAAACTAAGTCATTGTCAGCTGGTTGAATTCGCTGGGTTTCCAATAGGTTCCCTTACTCGTATAAGGGGAAGTCTAACCATTGCACTAATGGGCTCTATGTTCTTTTTTAGAAAAGCCCACATATAAAAAAAAATCTGTATATTTTATAATTCACACAAAATATGCATATAATGATGTGTCTATAGACACTCTAGAGGATCTAAGTCACTCTGCTGCTTTCTAAAAGGACTATGATGACAGCTGTCATAAATTGATATCTATATAAAATCCAGATTACATTCTTCAAAGATATACAAGCTTGTTAGCCTATTCCAGATAAATCGGAAAGGGTTGCTCTTATAAATATCTTTAAAGAAAATTCTATTGTTTATTAGCACTGATTGTTTTTTTCTTCAGTATATGAATGATGCCTCTTCACGAAGAAGCCCTCCTTCAATTGTTTCAGCTGTTACACGTGAACCTTCTTCCTTGGATGATTTGTCAGCAGTCTCATTAAGTTTCCAGAATACAGAATACATGTAGAAAAGTTCAGTTTTCAAAGGGACCTCTTTCTGCCTTGATTTTTT
>SNQJ01S0004624.1:17035-40555 GCA_010110895.2 Picea sitchensis | reverse complement strand
CTGTTGATTAGAAAGAATGCATATAAGGTAACCAAAAGCCTTTTATTACCACAGTACAATGATTTGAGAGTTGGTCGGAGCTTTGAGTTCGGAGGTGGGCTTAGACAGTCCTTCTCTAGCTGGCACCTTTCGATAGGAGGTTAATTATGCAGGGGTCCATGCAGTAGATTTCTCGCACACTCCTGCGCAAAGGCATTCAAGCCATTCTCACATTTGTTTGATGAGCCTTCCTTGCATGGGAAGGAAACTTCTAGAAAGTCTACGAACTTTACTGCTATTCCTGAAGATTTCCTGACCTCTGGTCATGTTGGATCTGTCCCTTCGGAGGGTGTGGGATATGCAAAGAAGCATCGTAAAGTGAAGTCTATTCGTCAATGTCCTGATCATATTAAGATCGTGCTCTGTGAAGAATTGGCATGGACAGAGTGAAAACATTGCCAAAGCTCTCTCTAGTGGGCAGGTTCATGGGGAAGGTAGTCACTGGCCCGTCTTGCAAGTTTAGCTTGAGTTTGAATGGAAACCCTTGTTAGGATACTCCCCCATGTTCCATCTGCTAGTTAAGTGTTGGTTGTGCTTTGAACTGCGTAGTGAGAAGGATATCTCCTTGATTTCATCACACTTGTGGCTTAGGGGTCCCTCCAGCCTGGTCCTCAAAGCTTGGCATGTTGGTCTCGATCCAAGTTGCAAGCCAATGGTCATCCAACACCTTTGGGTTTTGCTTCCGAATTATCCCTTGGAACTTTGGTGTGAACGATCCCTGGAGGCAGTGGCGAATGCTATTGGAAAATTTGTGGCTTTTGATGGAGATCCTTGGCTAGCTAGTCTCTGATAATAGGGTAGCTAAAGTCTTAGTTGAAATGGACCTTAGGAGGGGGTTGCTAGTGGAAGTCGACATTACATGGGATGATCGTTCACTAGAAGATGCATTTAGCTGTTTAATGTGCCATGTTTTAGAGCATCTCTGGCGAGATCGTAAATCACCCTCTACTTCCTGGCAAATTTGGAAAAAGTTTCGAGGGAATCAGAGAATTTGGATAAGTCCTTAACCCCAAAGAAAGATGTACTGAAGTCTATTGATTCGAAGGTTCCATCATCGTTGGTTGTTGCAGTCATTGCTAGCCTGAGGGCTTTGGACTTTGGGGTCCCTGAAGCTATGACAGTTTCTCACAAGTTACCCATTGGTGTTTCACAGGAAAAAGGTATGTCTTTTACTCCCTCAACCCATTTAGTTCTTCTCAACTCCTTAGCGAAGGATGGAACTTGTATGGGTAAGGGTGAGCCTTTTTCTCAGCCTGAGATTCCTCTTTGTGAACCTTCAAGAGGACCCCCTGTTGATCTCTCCTTGGGTGAGAAGGGGCTATCATAGATGGAAAAAGTGGTAGAGCCTCCTTGCAGTCTCGTCACCAATCCTGGGTTTGATAGTAAAATGGTTCTATCATCTAAATCCCCTATCCAGTCCAATTACCTTATGTGTTCATAAAAGTTAGTCCCTATGGAAAGAAATGGTGTTGTGAGTGAAGGGTGGACTCGCTCTGATTCCAACTAAACCCAATCCAATAGGTTGTAAATCCAACATTTCCCTTGCTAAGTCGATAGCATCTAGGGAAGTTCTTGAAGGCAAGCAGAAGACAATCAATGGGGCACTTAGAGCAGGGGGTGCCTCCAAATTGTTAGCCCTTAAAATAATTTTTGTTGTGTACAAACCTGATGTGATCCAATTCCAGGAAATAATGTGCTCCAGAGATAAGGCTAAAGATTCCTTGTTCTCCTTTCTTAAAAATTGGAGCTTATGTTTGATCAATTCAAAAGGTCTCTCTGGAGGCCTAGTGACAGGGTGGAACTCCAATATTGATGCTCTTTCCACTCCTATCATACCTGCTAGTATCATCTTGGAAGGAAAATCCAAGGCTCTCAAGTAATCCTTCAAATTTGTGAATCTCCGTGGCCCTTATGGGGACAAAAAAGACTTTTGGGATCCCTAAAGTGCCAAGGAGATTTAGTGGAATATTTTCTCAATCTCTTTGAGGAGTTAAACCTGGTTGATGTTGAGCCTGTAAATCTTGTCCCTACTTGGAGAAATTTTAGAAAAGGCAGAGAGGGTATCTCAAAAAGGCCTGATCGATTTTTAGTGGCTAGAAAAATTATGGAGGAAGTGGGTAGATACAAATCTTGGGTGGGGTATGGAGGTTCCTATGACCACCTCCGTATCTTTCTGCACCTTGAAGATGTCGATGATAAACCTCTAGCCACTTCTAACCTTAATAATGTCTGGCTTGAAGAAGAATCCTTTATTCCACTTATTAAAAGTAATTGGAGGAAGTTTGATGCCTCCTTTGGCAACAGTGCCATGGCTCAATTTGCAACTAATCTTAAATTAGTAAAACAAACTCACATCAGAATGGGCTAGATAGAGAAGAGTGGCGACCCAAAAGGAGTTGGCTGAAGTTGAGAGTGAGATAGCCTCCTTGTTTAATTCCAACTCTGGAATTTTCTTTTATGAGGATCTCCAAATCTGGAAAGGGTTGGAAGAAAGAAAAAAGGTCTTCTTAGACAGGGATGAGACCACTTGGAAGCTTAAAAGCAGAGCTACTTGGCTTTTCAAGGGTGACAACAATGCCAAGTTTTTCCAAAGCTACGCTGATTATAGGAAAAGTACAAATACCATCTGGGAGGTCACAACTATATGATGGCTCTAGGGTAAAATCCTTTAAGGGTGTAGCCAAGGTTAGCATGGAACACTTCGAGAACTTATTCAAGGATCCTAACTCTATTATTATTGAAGCCTTGATGAAGGTAGTTTGGACCTTCCCTAGATGTTTTGATCAAGAGATGAATGGATATCTTGTAGCCTAAGTGACAGGGAGTGAATTAAAGGTAGTCCAAAATTCATTCAAAAAAGTCGAGAATCTTGGTCCTGATGGTTGGATGGTAGAATTTTATTTAGGGTTTTATCACTTCCTAGAGGGAGTCTTGCTCGGGGTAATAGAGGAATCAAGGCTCTCGAGGAAAGTGTTGGCTAAACTCTACATTTATTTCTCTCGTTACCCAAAAGAATGATTCCCTCACCTTTGAAAACTTCAGGCCCAAATCCTTGTCCAACGTCATTTACAAAATTATTTCAAAAGTCATAGCCAATACGCGAAAGGAGATGTTATCTAGCTTTATCTCCCAAGACAATTTGGGTTCTTGTTCAATAGATAGATCTATGATGCTATGGGTACAATACAAGAAGGCCTTCATCCATCAAGCTTGGAAATTTACTAGTTGTGATTGTGAAAATAGATTTGGTAAAGGCTTTTGACAAGGTTAACTGCTTGTACCTTAGATTGGTGCTTCTCTAGATGGGGATGAATCTTCTAACAATTAACTGGATCTTGGGTTGTGTTTCCTCTGCCCCTTTTGCAGTGCTTATAAATAGTCCCCCCCTTGTGGTTCTTTCCTTCCTCAAGAGGGCTAAGGCAGGGTTGTCCCCTGTCTCACTTTTTGTTTCTTTTGGTAGTTGAGGGATTGAGTAGGTTGATTTTGGAGGCAAGAAGGGAAGGTGTTATCAAAGGTGGCAGAGTGGCTGGCTCAATCTTTATTTCCCTCTTGCATTTTGTAGATGATATTTTGATCTTCACCAAAGGTTCTCTCAAGGAGATAAGCCACTACAAATCTCTCTTGAACACCTTTTGTAATACAAATATCACAAGCCCTCGTCTTCTAGATCTTTGGATCTATGAATCAAATACTTAGGTTTCCACTTAAAACCTAATAACTATAAATATCTTGATTGTTTGTGGTTGTATCAAAATATCGATGCAAAAGTCTCTTGTTGGTGCAATCATTAGCTTTCCAAGGGATGCAGGTTGGTTTTCGTCAAATCTGTCCTAGATAGTATTCATGTTTACTGGCTCTCTATAGCTCATGTGCCAAAAGGAACTCTTGACAAAATAAAGGGAAAAGTGCTTCAACTTTCTACGGACTGTTAGAAAGGAAAAGGAAGGTTTACCTCTAGTAAAATGATCCAAGCTTGCAAGACCTAAAGAAGCTAGAGGCTGGGAACCTAAAGAATATCTACATCATTAGTCAAGCCCTGGAAGCTAATATCCCGTGGAGGCTTCTCTTCCTGGATGGTCTTTGGGCCAAAGTCATGAAGGAATAGAACTTTGGAGATAGATGTGTTGAAGACTGGATTATGCTGGAGCCAAATTCTTACAAGGGTGCTTAAATAGTTAGGAAAGGCTTGGTCAAAACCTTCCCTGTTATTGGTCCCTGGGTAGCCTCGCGGATAGGTAGAGGGGATAAGGTAAACCGGGAGAAGATCCTCGGATGGGCTGCCCAGGAAAATTCAGATTGTCTCCTCCTATGCTATATGGGCTACCCTCCAAAGGTTTGTCAAAGTTAGCAAATATGTCTAAGCAAATGAATTATGAGACCAAGGGATTGGATTTAGAACGGGTTTTTAGCAGCGGACTTGAAATTACTTGAAAATCTTGTGGAAGAATGGTCCTCCTATATTTCTCTTCTCAAACATTGTACCATTGTTCTTCAAGACCAAGAGGATGAGTTGAAATGGTCAAGGAACAAAGCTCATGGGTCTCTCACAAATAAATTAGGATATCAGGCTCNTGAAAATCTTGTGGAAGAATGGTCCTCCTATATTTCTCTTCTCAAACATTGTACCATTGTTCTTCAAGACCAAGAGGATGAGTTGAAATGGTCAAGGAACAAAGCTCATGGGTCTCTCACAAATAAATTAGGATATCAGGCTCAAATGGATGTGATGTTAGTAGCAGATCTGAGAAATGGTAAGGCTTGGTGGTGGCGTTTGATATGGAAACTATCAAACCCTCTTAAAACAATAATTTTGTTATGGCTAGCGATCTCAAACAAGGTTATCACCTGGCATAACGCCAAAAAAAGTTGGAATAGGCCAAATAGATGTGTCATGTGAAAACAAGATTGTGAAACAGTGGATCAACTTTTCATTTCATGTCCCTTCTCGAGCTCTGTGTAGAAAGAAGTTCTTATGCTGGCCAAAAGCCCTTTCATCTGGTCCCAAGGTTCTCTGCAGGAGAGTTTTCAAAGGTGTATATTGGACAAGTCATCCTCAAAGGACAAAGCCTTACCCTGCTTCGTCTTTTGGGGCCTTTGGTTGTCCAAAAATAAGATGTTGTTTCAAGTTCTTTCTCTGTCTATTGGGCAGGTAGCTCATTCATTTAGGCTGTCATACAGAGAGAGCTAGGAGGCACCTTCTTAGAAAATCCCAAAGATCATTAAATCATCCTGAGTTTGTTTCTTCATTTGCTTGGGGATTCTTTCATGGGGCCTGTCAAGAAACCCCAGGTAAGTGTGGGGGCAGGGGTNGCTGTCATACAGAGAGAGCTAGGAGGCACCTTCTTAGAAAATCCCAAAGATCATTAAATCATCCTGAGTTTGTTTCTTCATTTGCTTGGGGATTCTTTCATGGGGCCTGTCAAGAAACCCCAGGTAAGTGTGGGGGCAGGGGTAATTTTGCATGTTTCCTCCCTGCATTATTTTTCATTAAAATATGGAGCTGGTACAGGTACAAATAACAACGCTGAAACTTATGCCTTGTGGTTGCTCCTGAAAACAGGAGCAGATAAAGGAATAAAGAAGATTCAAGTGTTGGGTGACTCTAAACAGCTTATGGATTAAGTTAATGGAAAGTGGGACCTATTTTACTTAGAGTTCCAAATGTAAAGCAACATTTTGATTTCATTTCTTTTACCCACATATACAGAGAATTCAACACAAAGGCTGACTCTCTTCGTTGTTTCCCACTCTTCACTCTTTTGATAGATTGTGTACCTTGCCTAGATGGAAAGGTTCTTTTGAAGCTTTACAAAAAGTTCCTGGTTGATTTCATGGAAGATCTAGGACTGTTTTGGAAGACTGTGATATATAGAAGTACTGCTGGGACAAAGATTGCCTGTGATTTTGATTAGTAGCATTGCAAATAAGACTGTATAATTTGATTTTTAGTAGAAATATGAAATATACTATTTTTTTTTATGGTTGATCTTCAGATCCTCGACTACATATATGGGCACACGAAATAAGTAAAGATCAACGGGAAGAAGAAACAATTAATTCCTTCATGGTAACAAAATAAATAGATGATGCAAAGACAAAGACAGAGCCCAGATGCTCTACGCCCTCAATACCATTCACGACAACCAATATCTTTCCACCTGCCGCCAGACCATCCACGAGATGGGCATCCTGAGAAGAACGCATTCCCCGTACTTGGTCAAGTACCACACTGTCTATAAGCGGGGCGGGGAGATTCTAGTTCATGTTGGAATACATGGAGGGGGATCACTCGACAAGTACGGCCGGATCCCCAATACCTTCCTCACCGCGAGTCGCCAGACAGATCCTCCGCGGATTGTGCATAGAGACATCAAGCCTACGAATCTGGTGCTCAAAACGGGCGCCAAGTCAAGATCGCAGACTTTGATGTGAGCAGAAATCTGTTGAGGATGTTAGAACCCTGCAATTCCTGCCATGGGACGTAAGCCTACATGACCCCCATGAGAATTTACCCTAAAAAGAATGACGGGCGCTACAACATGTACGTGGGGATATGTGGAGCCGCTAGTTGAGCCTCCTGGAATGCTATGTTCCACAATTGTCGTCCCTGGAGCTCCGCATCCAGCCTGACTGGTCCACGCTCATGTACCTTATATACGATGGAGAGCCACCCACACCCACGCCCCCGCCCTTGGTTTCTCCGGAGTTCCAGAGCTTCTTCTGCTGAGAATGTTATGAAATAAACTTCCAAAAATTTTGCGTTTAAAGGAAACACTGATTGTGATAATGGCACCTGAAAATGTGCTAGAAAGAATTCAAAGGACCTGCACTCCATGATAGATTTATGAGAAAGGAGACATATTACTTGATAAGGTTAAACTTCTTTAACAATAATATTGTTATAAAGTTAATTAACAATAATATTTCAGCCAGGAAATGAGAATGTGCCAAATGAGAGAGCCTTGTAAATGTGTCGATAAAGTCTGTATAATCAATCAATGGAGCATCTCGAGGTTCCAGATGCTTAATAGGATTCTCCACTACACTGTTAATCCCTGGTTCATCCGTTTTGATACTCGAGATAACATTTTGTCCGCGTACACAATGGAGTTGAGGCGCAGTGTTCGGGAATGGAAAGAGAAGCGTGTGTCGTTGTGATGGAGAGATACGGTTTTAAAATCTCGTTATTGAAAACTAAGGGGAGCAAACTAAGCTCTGGTGTCAATTTTATTCAATATTGTTGACGTTCCAATGAAAAAAAATATGATTTTAATTAAAAAAATATGATTTTGTGAGTGTTTGAGTACGATCATTGTTCTTTATCATGGAAATTTGCTTGTTTTGCTCCCCGAAAAAGAAAAAAGAGAAAGTTCACACTTTTTTCGTTACCATATCTTTTCTTTGGATTTGTATGTTTGCTTTTAATATTGTATGGAATTTAATATTTAACAAATATTTAATCTGGTATTTTTACTTGTTGCTTTTTATATAATATCTTTCAAGTTATTTTTTTTTTAAGACAATTGCAGTAATGTGGGTTCAATTTCAATGGTTAACATGATGTGTGTTATTTTTTTCAAAGAGGTTCAATTCTTGCAAATGTCATGCTTAGTGTTAAATGAGTATATTATTGTAATGGTAGTGAATCATGTGTTGACAAAGTTCTGAGTTTTACATACATTTTACTAATTGTATTATTGATAGCTAAAGCTCATGATATAACTTAGATGTTTATGTTATCATTTCTATATTTTGAGTTTTTTTTTTTTTAATGTTGTTTTTGGAGTTTTTTTCCAAAGAAAAAAATCTATAATTTTATTTATAGTAAACAAGATTACAAAGTCTTATGCCTCTGATATTCAAAAAAAAGTTCAACATCCATTTAAAGCAAATAGCCTCTTCATACTTGCCTATCTTTATACATATAACAAAAAGGTATTCCTTCCCCAAAAAATTACATAAAACTAGTATATATATCAGAATGTTGTTTCTTTTTTCAAAAAGTTACATGGATAGTTATTTCAAAAAGTAAAGTTGTGATTGAGTAAGAAAAGTGTTTCATTATATCCAAGGAGCATGTGTAAAATCTGTGGAGTTACCATTTTGTAGAATGAAAGTAATCCAGGTACCACATCAATCCAGCTTTTGAAAGGCCATCTACTATATTGTTCCAATCTCAATCCAGCTTTTAAAAGGCCATCTGCTATATTGTTTCAATCTCAATCCAGCTTTTGAAAGGCCATTGCTACATTGTTCTTGTCCATGAGACAAAGAGATATGTGACAAAGTTGTCATCTACATTTGTATATCATCGTAAAGGAGATATAAGGTGAAATTTTTTATTTGTGTTTTCTTTCTAATCCATTTGATGACCCATAGAATCACCAAAAATTTCAATTTGTGGATCCCATGTTCTTGGGCTAACTCAAGAAGTAATTTGAGTGCCATCAGTTCATAGAAAATATTAGAATCCTAGCCAATTCCTGCTTTGAAGTTCATAGAAAATATTAGAATCCTAGCCAATTCCTGCTTTGAAGGAGATATGATGTGTGGGGAGAGATATAGAATTCATCTTCCACCTCCTTGGGAGAGACATAGAATTCCTCTTCCACCTCCTTTAAGTGATTTCCTTGCAATGCTCCATCAGAGTAAGCCCAAGGGAGAGCCTTATTTATTACCTTTCTTTGAGTTCATCTTCGGATTGTTTTTCCTCCACCTATGGGTAAGTATTAGTGGTATTGAGAGAATGAATCACACATTTGAGTTACCTTTCTTTGAGTTCATCTTCGGATTGTTTTTCCTCCACCTATGGGTAAGCATTAGTGGTATTGAGAGAATGAATCACACATTTGAGAGGGAGAGTCTCATTTCCTTCAAATAAGCTCAAATTCCTAGGAAGCCATACACCGCAAGCTATGTTTAGCGTAAGGGATTTTATTGTTTTTGTCTCCTTTTTAGAATTACAAGATCTGAATTCTTCTATATCTCTTCCTTCCCATACATTTTTCTACCCTATCATGCATTCCACTTATTTCCAAACCTTTATAATGAAGGAACAAGTCATAATTAAATGATCTATGATTTTATTTGCTTGTTTTACATAAATTGCATCAATCTGAACTATTAAAATTCTCTTTTTTGGAAAACCTCCATTTAAGAATTTTTTTCTTTAAAATAAGTCATATGAAGAATTTATTTTAGAAGGACACTTTAGTTTCCAAATAATTCTCCACCAACAAACCTCCTATTATACATCGCTCTCCTAGTATTGTGTATCATGATGATATCTATTGTCTAAAGATGATATCCTCTACTAGTATTGTGTATCATGATGATATCTATTGTCTAAAGATGATATCTTCTGGAGTGTCTCAAGCTGCGTCATAATGCATATTTTGTTTTAAATTTGAAATATAGAATACATGGACTTTTTTATTTTGGGCTTTTCCCTAAAAAAAACTGCTAGAGCCCATTAGTGTTAAAATGTTGACTTCCCCTTATACGAGTATGGAGACCTATTGGAAACCCAGCGAATTCAACCAGCCGAGAATGAACAGTTTAGGATATATTCACTCAACCAAACAGAGCTTCGTTGAATCAAGTATCATATATGAAACGATGAAGGCACTCTTCAAGAACAGGTCAACAATAAGGCAGTCTACTGCAACTCAAATCCTTTGCCCAACCTGACCGGTCAGGCCAGTCAGACCTACCATGTTCAGTGTTTTACAAGTTCCTGTCGCACTAATTATTGTGCATGGTATGGAAGAGTGTTGGAGATTGTTGCACTTGCTGAAACTACGAAACTTTCTTGGTGCAAACCCACATATGGAGGAATGTGGGTCCGCTTGATTGTGATTGTTGTGTTTGTAAAGCCTATTAAAATCAGTAGCATATCCCTTGTTGGGAATTTCCTTCCATCTTATTATGACTACTCATGGAATCAAGAATTAAAAAATAGAGTCATTAAATTCCTGAAAACTACAAAAGGGATATGATTCTAGTCTTACATTCCCACCCTAGAATCGTAAACAAACAAATTTGGCTTGGGGTTTCGGAATGAGAAAGATGATGGCTTCGCCTGGATTCATGTGTGTACTGTAACTAGTCTCATTTCACTTCCAACTGGGAAATTGTTGAATTGAAATTGTTCATTCACTGGGAAAGAACTGTGGCAAAGAAAGAAGAGAAACTCTCCTCGTAACTTACTGGAAATTCGATATCCAGAGTTATTATTATTATGGGACATTGCTGAGAACAATATGAAACAAGAATAAAATAATTGATACCCTTAAAAAACATTCGGGATAAGTGTAGGATTACACTGAAAAAATGGTCTTTTGTTTTCTGGAACACCGCACCTCACTCAGTAATAACCAACGGCAAGAAACAGCAACGACGCACCTCACTCAGTAAAAATAACCAACGGCAAGAAACAGCAACAACGCACCTCACTCTGTAAAAATAACCAACGGCGAGAAACAGCAACAACATTTCTCCACTGCTTCGAAGAATACAGACGAAAAAAACCAATCTGCAATGCAAATCAAATGCAAGAATAAAAAATCGCAGATGGAAATGTTTATGAATCGACCAATAAATGGGCTGAGAGAGATTTTGAGGCCAATAAAGATCTCAAAGAGACGGGGTCTGACGCAGCCTTTACTCTTGACTTCGCTTGGTTTTCAAATATTAAGGTGGTCTTATTTCCTTGAGGACCGCACAGAAGCGACGCCTGAGAGCCCCAGTAGCAAGCTACTTTAAATGGGCTCTCCCCCTAAAAAAAAATACATTTAATATCATGTGTTTCTATAAACTTCGTATCAGATATTAAACTGATGAGAACAGATACTACACTTGATCTTAGCCAAAAGGCCGAGAAAGATATGAGATTTTCATGTTCTCTCTTTCCGCTTTAAAGTAATCCTCCCCTCCACTTCCTTTTGCTTCCGTGCATGTGGTATAATTCCATACAATACACTATGTCACATTAATTAATTTTAACATAACAAAATTCCATACAATACACCATATCACATAAATGTAGTTCAGATAACTAGGAACAACATCTCGAGTCACAATCACTAGCATACTCCAAAGTGGAGAAAGGAAATGTTGAAGTAAATTTGGATGCTCTCTTGTTCAAAGAGAGGAGGAGCGGATCCATTCAACAAGTTTCATATGATTTTTATTTCTATGTATCATGGTGATATTTACATGCCTAATTTAAAACAAAAAGAGCTTCAAGTGGGTTAATTCTCGATAGATCGGAAGACATAATGAAAACGTGGTGATATATATGTTATCAAATATTTGCTAGCAAGGATGATATTCATGAACTACGATGTGCCTAGGTGAATTCTACATTATGTTTTTTTCGACTAAAATCTGTTGCCTCTATGAGAGATGTGAATTGGAAAGAAATTTGTCTCTCCAAAATGGAATGTTGATTGAAATTTATGGAGCATTTCATTCAGCGTACTTTGAATTTATTAAGCATTAGATTGAAGTGCTATCGATATTGAAGAAATGAGCAACGTTTTTGACAAAGGGAATAATAGCAATTTGTTATGTTGTATGGAACGATTGCCAAAAATAAGTATTGTGTGTTTAAATAGAAATCTTCGTGGGACGGAAGACATGCCTAGGAAGGGTTGTCACTAAGCACCTTTACGTATTTTAACTTTATGGGTAGACATACAACATTATGGGTTTTAATGGCAAGAAGAGATAGAAAAGTTATCGTTCCCTTGAAAAATGCCTTCAACGTAATAAAAATAGTGCTCAATCTTGCTAACTCTTGCCCTTCAAACTTCATGGCTCTTGAGCTACACTGGATGACTCTGGAGCTTTTGAAACTTTCAACTGATTACAACCCTATTTACTCCCACTTTGACTTTTCAACTAGTTTGTGAGAACATACTTCAATAGAAATTGAAATTACAAATTGCTTGCACAAGTGAGACTTAATCATTCAAATTTGGGAAAAGTTTTGCCTATATTCTTAACTCATTCTTGACACTTCCAACACTCGTGCATTCTATGGCACAGATGCATTGGCTTCACATTTATTTGCTCACCCTTTTTCTTTTATTCTGCCTCGTGTATAGAGCTTGCTCGAAAATGGTTGCTCTCTTGAGTTGTGCAAGCTTCAAGGTGCATCGAATGAAAGATTTCAATCTCCCTTGAATCTTCATCCTCTTCATATCTCCAATCCACGCCCAATCATTGAATATGCACAATGTGAAACCCTCTATTACAAGGCCATGATAACTCTCTCTCTCTCTCTCTCTCTCTCTCTCAAGCTTTTAACAACTAGAGCAATGAAACGTAGACAAGAGAAAACAATAAGAGAGTTCCCTCTCAAGCTTTTAACAACTAGAGCAATGAAACGTAGAGAAGAGAAAACAATAAGAGAGTTCCCTCTCAAGCTTTTAACAACTAGAGCAATGAAACATAGAGAAGAGAAAACAATAAGAGAGTTCCTTAGTGATTGTAGTCAACAAAGAAGTAAATTGATACAACATTTGGCAAACTAGCAACTAAAATACATATTAGCTCAAAACTTTGTGTTTTTATTAAAAGATGGGAAATCATTTTAAAAGATGGGAGTGGTAATGTAACTAATAAGATGACAATGAATGGTAAAGAGAGACATGGAAGTGATCTCTTTTATGCGCTACACAAAGATACTATGAGCCATAAGCCAATTGATTCAACACAGAGCATTAAATCATCAATTCCTATCAATTAAATAAATCTCATCAATCAATTAATAAATCATGTCAATCGTGACAATCATGGATTGGAGTTTAAATAGGCTCTATAACTAGTTGTTTCAGTGCTAAATGGGTATGAAGAAATATATTTCAAACTCAAAGCTTGTATCCTAGAATCGTAGAGCATTCCATAATGCCTCTAAAAACCTTTATGTTAGTCTCAAACATATTAGCATATCTCTACCTTGTGAGTCTGAAGGCCTTTATGTTGCACACCTATGGATTGTAAGTTTTTCCTTTATACACCATGTTAGCATGTGTGGGCTTTCAAAGATCACTCCTCGAGGTAAAATGCATCCTTGGTTTCCTCGACAAGCTACTACAATACAAAATGAATATGATTAGCACTTAATTGTTGTCTTTAGCTTTTGTGGGGTATAATGCAGCTTCTTAAGGAAAAATACATCACTGACTACTTAGACATGTTATCACAACTTCCCTCTAAGTGTGTTTTGGCTTCCCATGGTAAAACACATTCTTTCTTGTTGATGTGTTGTTGTAGCTACCCAACTAATGTGATTTGGATTCAATAGCATTTTTTTAGTTGTTGCGGAGTATAGCTAAGCTTCTTAATGGAAAATGCATCATTGGCTACCTTGATGTGCTATTGTAGTTTCCCACATTATGTGATTTGGCTTCATTTCCATTATTTTAGTTGTTGTGGGGTCCAACAAAGGTTCCTAAGGCGAAACAAATCACTAACTACTTTGACATGTTGTTGCATCTACCCACTAAGTGCATTTTAGTTTCCTTAGGAAGAATTGCATCATTGTTTGTGTTGCCTTGTTTTTTTTTAACAAGAACTGAGATAATTTATTAATAAAAAATGAGTGGTCGTAGCACACAGGGCAGTACAAAAGATACATCAATTTTCTCCATCCAATCCATCCACCATAACAGATCTACTACTATTCTATCTTTCTCTATATCATCTTGATTTTTATAAAATCTCAGTAGAATCCAAAAATTCTAAGTATATATACGATAAAAGACTCCTAATATGCATATTGTTCTACAAAACATTAACTGCCTAGTTGATTGGTTTGACTAAGGTATTTTGTTTCCATATCTTCCTCTTGTGTTGGATGATTCAAATCAATTCTTGTATAAGTTGTTGTTGGAGATGACCCACTGGTGGAGGGAGAATCTACAAGCATTTGAGGAGAAGGCACCCTCTGAAGCTGCATCCCACCACCTGGCTTCGGATATCATCTAATTAATCATGATGTTGTCTCGCTGCGTCTCTCTGTTGGATGATTATGTCTAGGATTTGGTTAGCCCGGAATGAAAGAGAATGGTAGTCCACTTGCAATTGCCTCACTTCTTGTTCCAAGACTTCCACTGTGAATATCAATGCCTGCATATTTGTGTTCCTTCTTTCCATTATTGCTACTCTAAGCTCGATGGTTTGCTTGAGGCTCTTGGTGAGCGATTTCCCACAATTATCCTTGAGTTCCACCCTCTTGCACTTGAAAGTCATCCCCTACGATAGAGACCATAGACTCACACATGTTTTTGTTTCCTTTTTGTGCCTCCTCTTACAATGAATTTTGGCCTCGAGAAGCTCATTTATCCTTTATGCAGTGAGAAGTACCCATTTATTGATGCATCATCACTAGGTAAGCTTCATATCGCTACATTGCTCCCCTGATTATCCATCGTCAAGATGTAGTGCTGGGAATCCCATTAAGCGAAAATGAAGTTGCTTGAGCTTCATTAGATCATTTACACTAATGCATAAGCTTTCTAGATGTTGAACAATGATTTGCAATTTAATGAATGATATTAGATGCTCTTGATCTTTCAAAAATGCTTGTATGCAACTACAATGAAGAATTATGAGTGAATGAATAATAATCATTGCATTCGTGAGCATGGGTGTATTGTAGCACAATTAATATGCTTTGTGATCATGCACGAGAGCTTGTCTCACTTCAATATTAGTACAACATTCTACTTGCTTCGTAAGGATATAAGAATTTCTTTTGTTCTCATGTCTGCTTTATAACACTAAATAATTTGTTCCACAATTCAATACCAAATTTAGCAAGGTAAATGGTTGATAGTTGAAACAAATCCATTGGTGTACCCTCTTACCACTTGGATCTTCTTATTTCTAACTTTGTTCATGTTCATTATTCCCCTTTGCCAATTGTGTTAACTAAATTTTCTTCTTTGTATTAGTCAAGATTATGCATTAGTTAAGCTTAAGAAAATATTCATAATATCCTATGAATGTTAATTGACATGGTCCAATGATAGATGCATTTTAAAAATGCAGATAAATACCATTAGCCTTTGTGGGTCAATTAGTGCCTATGCAAAAAAATATTGATTGAGCATTCATTCATTATGTGAATGATTTTGTATGTCGTCGTCCATTATGCATTTGAAATTTAAAAATGTATTCCTTTAATGACTCATATAGGCAATCATTTGTAATCATAATAAACCACTCACTAATCATCCATAAACCATCAAGGAAAACAACACCAACTCAACATATTAGTAAAATCATCACCATTAGACATGCTTTAAATCATCGCACTCACCAAGGCATAGAGCAACCGAAGAAGGTTCAAAAAGATAATCAATCCCAAGCTAGTTATCAAATTAAACTCAAGGCAAAGATCAAGTAAACCATTCAGTCATAAGCATTCGAGTGCAATTCAAGTAATAGGGTCTACAAATGCTAGTGTTTGGGGTCTATTGAGGACATCAACAAATGATGACACAACAAGCAAAACCAATAATTTCTTATAGAAGCCACTAGGCGACGGACATGAAGTGAAGGAAACTTTGTATGATTTTCATGGAAGTCTAAGGATTGGAACATAAGCAAATTCGTCGTAGGCTTTCCTTATAAGGGAATCAATGAATACTCTTGTGAACTAGTTTGGAAAACTTAAGACATGAGCCAAAGAAGAAATTTGATGAGATTTTCTAATTCTGGTATGAGTCAATAATCAAGATTAAGACCATTGTATGAGGTCCTATTTAGATTTGGGTTGTGAAAATTTCCCAAAGGCGTGGAATAGAATTTCCCTCGAGTATTGCTCCATTACCTGCGAGCATCCATAGCCACAATGGAGTTTCCACAACATCACATGCCTTTCTCGAAATTCTAATCAAGTGTCCATAGCCCCGATAGAGTTCTCTGCATACCTTAGCTAGCAATCTCCTCTCCTTGTGTTTTCTAGAGGTTTCCTACATCACCTTGCTTTAACTTAATCTCCTCTCACTGTGTTTTCTTTTTATATATTACTTAGTGTTTCATGGGTGGGAGGAAAAAATGAGCCTTGATAAACTCGATGGGGTTGATCGCCTTCTATTAGGATTTATTAAATATTAGTCATACCTAGGTATTCAAAGTACCCCCTTTTAGATTTCCAACCCTAAACTTCTAAGTTTCAACTTTCACATGTTCTGCTAATTTAGTAAGTGTGATTGGGTTCCTTTAGTAAATTGTCTCATTAATCAAGCCAATGTGCAAGAACAATCAAGGGGTTAGTTGGAAAATATTCGAGTCTTCCATTAATTATGACTCACCTTTGATGTTTATGATGAACAATCAAGTTCATTTTTGCTTCAAGCTCATAATTGATAGCAAGCTATCTCAATTTTTTTCAGGGCAAGAACATTGAATTCTAGGAAAGAAAACTAAAGCACAAAATCAACAAACTAATCTAAGAAATCATGAAATTCATAAAGCATAGAATAAAATGGCAACTAAATGAAAGCATGAAAATAAGCTACTCTATGAGATCCATGTATGAGAGAAAATGATTGAAAGAAAACATCATAGTAAACACTAATCTATGAAAACAATGAAATCCTGATATGCACAAGCTAGTCTATCTTGAGGGCAAGCTAATTGCAATGTCGCTTCAAGAATTGGCCACTTGTTGGAAGGGAGAACTTGATTCCCTCCATGTTTTGGATATTATAAGTTCAAGGGCCAATCTTTCTTGTAAACTAATATGGTCACAACCACATTTGTTAGAAATTTGTATGTTTCCCTTTCAGTTTGCTAGCCTTATCCCACATGAGGACAAGATTATCAATTTGAAAATCCTTGTCATCTGGTGCATGCTTGTGAAACTAGCACTTAACAAGATTTTGATGGGCGACAAATTTCTTATTTTCTTTTATCCTCTCTTCCTCCAATTTCAATCGAGTATCGATTCTATTTTGGATAGGTTATGAATCATCATCACTTGTTTCTTATACACTAAACCTAGTAATAACTCATTGTTTTAGGAATTGAATCACCATCATATCATTCACAACAATTAAAAGGATATGTTTTGACCACCGAGTGAAGTAATTAGTAGTTTTCAACACGTACTTGTTCCCTTTGGAGGAACATGGATTGATCTCTCCTATCATATTGAGGCCCCATTGTTCAAAATGTTTGTTAATGGTGATTGATCTGAATTGGATCTTGAAAAATGCTTGTAAATTTTGTAAATAAACATGTTTTATTTTATTTTATTTCATTTTATTTTGTATTTTGGCACAATGGGAAGATGAATCGAACAATTGTATGGTTGGCCTTCCAAAGGCAGCCCATTAAAACAATAAGGGTTGTGGTGAAAAGATCAATGGAGGGGAGAAGCAAGTAGAAATAGGGGAGGACAATAGCATTAATTAGAGCTTGAAGAGGGAAGCTTGCTTGAAGTTGAGTGATCCGAATTATTTTCAGCACAAAATGAGAGTGGAGATATAATAAAGAAATGTACAGAGATATCTCAGATATCCAATAATATAACAGAAAATATCATAGATGCAACCATAAACACAAATATACAGTAATACACAATTTCTATTAATGAGCAAAAATGTACAAAGACTGTAAAAATACAAAGTGAAAGACTCTCTAGAATGGTGGCAGCTTATCTCTAAGAAGAGATGTGATGGCTACTCGCATTCCCCAGAAGATGATTTACAATGAGGCTCTAAAGGCCCTTTTAACATAAAGAAAATACAAAACCCTAACCCCGGAAGATGAAAGGCCAACAGTTTTGTGGACCCTGTTTTGGGTAGTTTGGTGTATCAACTTCCCGGAGGCGTAACTTTTGCATACGACCTATGTTTTAGGCGCACTATAGCCCATTGGAAAGGTCTATTTGAGGACTACACATTTTTCCATCAAAATATAAATTTGTCTTCAATTTAAGTATGGTGAGCCCTAAAACGTTGTTTAGGGCCTCAAACTGGCCCCAAAAGTTTGGGACCCAAAAACTAGAAACAAAACTACCAAACTGAAACTGCCAAAATGAGCCAGTTGGAAAAGGTGGGTGGCCACCGATATCCACCTAGATCATTGAGTGGACGAAAGAGCTAATGTGTTTGTTCATTCTAAGCGAAGGCATCTCTGAGCCATGGCCTGCTACAATTTTGGTCTTCATAGTGAGTAACAATACATAGAGTGTATGGCTCACCCATTTGTAATTTCCTCCTGAGCATAATAAAAATCCCCGACAAATGTGAAATATGTGTTTAAATGTTTTGATTTCATGGCTATGATGTAGGTTTTGTGCTATGATTGTTTTAAGATCACTTTGAGCTACATCATCGATTTGTATGGGCGTTTACCTCTTAAGGTTGTTATTTCCTTCATGGATTTAGCCCAACCATTATAATGAGTCTGTTTTTCCAGCCAACCCCCATCGTTGAGTGTGAAGCCTTAGCATTCAATTGTCTCTGTGTGTTTTGAAAGTTGAACCATATGTATCTTCCCTTGCACAAATTTCTAAAGCGTCCCTCTCTTATTGTTTGAAAACATGGATAGTAAACCATTGTGTTTGGGTTTTGGATAATGGCTTTTGCACACCAAAAATATATGGTTTTGAAACTGCACCTATGTCTCTTGTTAGAGAAATATCGCTTCACACACACAATTAGAAACAAGCCAATTTGTTTCACACCCAGTCATTTGTTGATCTGTTTGTGTTAGTTGATTGTAGACCCTTCCTTCATAAACAAAATTCTACTTGCTCAATTTTGGTTGTGGGGAAATTGATATGTTTTTTTATGGCCCATTAAACAATAGTTATTTGCGTTAACTTGGCTGCCAGGACACCCTTTTTGAAGAACACTCTTGGTACCTATTTCCATCACTATGTTTTCTATGCGTTTGAGGGACTCCATGAGAGTTGGAAATTGACCAACATTGGTTGGGAAATATCCTGGGCATATAAAACATTGATTCCTCCCTCCAACACTACTTTTGTGTTCGCTAGTTTATTCTCGTCAGAGTATTTATGAGAAATACAACATTCTTGCCTTATACACAACATTCGTTGGGAAAAGTAGTTTGCACATCATCCTTATCATATACCTGAATTGCATACTATACTACAAATTGTATTGGGTCATGCATTGAAATTGTTTCTTATAGCTTGGAGTTGAGCCCATACACAGAGAAAAAAAATTAATTCCGCTAAAGTATATGTATTGACGAAATGGATGGGCCATAGGCCTACCATTTACGGATCAGATGGTATCAAATTAGGTTCCAAAGACTTGGAGAACACCTACATGGTAAACACCCATAACCAGTACCGAAACAGTGGACAAGTAATTTTGTCAAAACTACAGAGAAGCAGAGGACCATCAATGGTGGGGAATCATCGAGAAGGAGATGATAGGGAAGACCCGGAGGTCAAATTGGCTTGGTTGGAGTAAGGCATTGCTACATTGACAAAGTTGGTGAGACAATTTCTAGTAATGAAGGGTAAGGAAGCACACTCAACAGAGACTGGGCATGAAGAATACAAGGCTGGCCAGTTTTGGTAGTTTTGGTAAAAACTAGAAAACAAAGACCAAACTAGAAACAATTTGAGAGAGAGAGAGAGAGAGAGAGAGAGAGAGAGAGAGAGAGAGAGAGAGAGAGAACATAACTCCTCTAGCAATGAAACAAGGGAAAACAAGAAAGAAACAAGCCACCTTCATTGGCAATGGAATGGTGGACATGCAAAGGCAAATGGAGGCCTTGTGCTTCTGTCTCCTAAATGGTCCAACTTTTGGGGACCAAAATCTTTCAAATGGAGAGGTGTGATCCGAACTGGATCTTGACAAATGCTTATAAATTTTGTAAATAAACATGTTTTGTTTTATTTCATTTTATTTTGTCCTTTGGCACAATGGGAAGGTGAAACGAACAACTATGACTGTTGGCCTTCCAAGGAATCCCATTAAAACAATAAGGGTTGTAATGAAGAGATCAATGGAGGTGAGATGCAAGGAGAAATAGGGAAGGATGGTAGCATTAATTAGAGCTCGAAGAGGGAAGCCTGCTTGAAGTTGACTGGACGAAGGAGTTGATGTGCATGTTCACTCTAAGTGAAGGTGTCTATGAGCCATGGTCCACTGCAACTTTGGTCTTCGTAGTGAGTAAAAAGACATAGAGTGTATAGCTCACCCATTTATAATTTCCTCCTGAGCATAACAAAAATCCTCGTCAAATGTGAAAATTGTGTGTAAATGTTTTGATTTTGTGGCTATGATGTGGGTTTTGTGCTATAATGTGGGCTTTGTGCTATGATTTTGGTTAATATCGTTTTGAGCTATAACATCTATTTGTATGGGTGTTTACCTCTTGAGGTTGTTATTTCATTCATGAATTTATCCCAACCACTAGGATGGGTGCATTTTGCTAGCCAACCCCCATCGTTGAGTGTGGAACCTCAACATGCAACTGTCTTTGTGTGTTTCAGAAGTTGAACCGTTAATAGCTTCCCTTGGGTGAATTTCTAAAGCATCCCTCTCTTACTGTTTGAAAATGTGGACAACAAACCATTGCGTTTGGGTTCTGGATAGTGGCTTTTGCACACACAAAAAGAGACAGTTTTGAATCTACACATATGTCCCTTGTTAGAGAAATATCATTGCACACACATAATTAGAAGTTAGCCAATTTGTTTCACACCCAATCATTTGTTGATCCATTTGTATTAGTTGATTATAAACCTTCCTTCATAAACAAAATTCTACTCGCTCAATTTTATCTATGGGGAAATGGATATGTTGTTTTATGGCCCATTAAACAATAGTGATTTGCATTAACTTGGTTGTAGGGATGCCCTTTCTGAAGACCAACCTTGACAGATGTTTTCGTCACTATATTTTATATGCATTTGAGGGACTCCATAAGAGTTGGAAATTGACCAGCATTGGTTGGGCATATTAAACATCGATTCCCCCCTCCAACACTACTTTGGTGTTCGTTGGTTTTTTCTCGTCAGAGACTTTATGAGAAATACAACATTATTTCCTTATACACGACATTCATTGGGTAGAGCAGTTTGCACAACATCCCTATCATATACATGAATTGCATATTATACTACAATTTGTATTGGGCATTGCATTGAAATTGTTGTTTTTAGCTTGGATGTGAGCCCATGCACAAAGAAAAAAATTCAATTCCACATAGGCCAATTGTTTACGGATCAATGACAGGCTACAAAAGCATTGTTTACTTCTTCTCGTTCCCCGTGCATATTTGGCAAACATGACACTTTCGAACATGTGCATGTGCATCCTTCAACAATGTTGACCAATAATACATGACCCTTAATACTTCATGTGCAATGGTGTCTCCTAAGAAATTTCCTCCTCTTAGCTCATCATGTAAACCATTCAATACTCTCTTGACATTTCATTTTTCTAAACATCTAAGCATCACACCATCATAGTTCTTCCTAAAAGGAGCACCATTGATGAGGCGGTACAAAGAAATTCCATCCTTAATGCTCTTTTACTCTTGGCATGTAAATGATTTGGACTATATATGTGTTGCAAGTAGTATCTCAACTCATAATACCATGAATCCATAAAAATGATTCCAAATAAGAAGTTGTGAATTCGTCACGAAATTGGAAATAGTAATGTAAATGTTTTATTAAGAATCCCACCCATCTTAAAAAATGTTGTTCCAAGCATTAATGCTACAAAGGATACATCTCCTTGATCTTAGTCTTGGGATGAGGTAGGGGGAAGGAAAGCTATGGGGCATTCTCAAAATATTGGCAAAGTATCATCACATTGATGTCAATTTTGCTAGAAACAAGAAGAAGAAAGTGAAAGAGTGTGATAGATAAATATGCATAGAATCAGGAAAAGGGGAATGATCATTCTGGAGAACAAAGGAGTGAGGAATTTATGATGCTATAAATTGAATGAACAAAATCGCAAATCTCATTTTTGTAATCCCAATTTTAGATTTCGTGATATTGACAAGGTTCATTTTCTGCAAGTTCATATCTAAACTTAATCCGAAACAAACAAGTTAGAAAATTTTCCCAAGATTAATAGACTTTTTAATCATAATCATAATCATCAAATAGTTTTATGCAAAACAAAACAAAAAACCATTAATTATCTTCATGATGAGCTTGACCAAACTTGTATAATATTGGGTGATTATTGAGAGATTTACATCCAATTCTTATTTATGTGTTTTGTTATCATTGTCTATTGTATTAGTGGGGATTCCATGAGTTACAAACTAAGTAGTTGAGAGGCCTATAGATATGCTAAAATAATAATCATATTAGATACCAAAGCTATAACCATGTCATGAATTTTAATAGGCAAACATGTAGCATTATGAATGCAATAAAATAACTATGAATCAACATATTATATACTATTAGAGAGATGGAATATGCAAACATGAAAAAAGAGAGATGACTTGATTTCCCCGGGTTCACTCAATGTCTATTGTTTTCTCTTCGAAATTGACATTGAGAAACTCATTTGTAATTAGTCTTACTAATAAGCTCCCAATGTTATTACAATTTACATCCATAACCTATGACGAATTGTTTTGGTTTTTTATGGAGGCAAGAGTGAAGGTAAAGATAACAAAGGGAATATCATTATGGTGAGTGTCAAAGGAAAATATAACAAAGAAAATGGCATTATGGAGAGTGTGGGATTCAAAAACACAAAGTGCGTAAACTAAATGCGATGTCATTTCTCATATTGACAAAAATCAACAATGTTGATAACATATGAATTCAAGTGGAGATTCACAAAGACATTGTGTGTCAACTTCTTTAGGAAGTTGTCATTAAGTGACACATAAAACAGGGCATACACCATTATAATGGTAGAATATTTACTTAGGTGTGAGCTATGTGATGGATTTAATTTCATGGAAGGGTACGTCGTGGGAGGGTGCACCTTATCATGGAATATATAAGAGCCAAGTAGAATAGAGATGATTTTAGTCTTTAGATGCCAAAGGCAAGTATTGTGTGATGAACCAATGCTCATTGACCAACCAAGCATTGAAAGTAAGGATGTTGATGGAATATTGAAAATCTAACCCTTCTTTCGACATTTTATAATATTTGTTGTCCTTCATAAATGACAAGTAATTTCAAAACTTTACATTTTTAAGGGTGTTTTTTGAATTACCCTTTTAGGACAGTTTTGAACCCTTTGAAAGGGTTGAGAAGGATTCAATTTTGATCACTACTTGAGAGGATGGTGAATATATGCTCATTAAATGAGCTCTCAATTCTAACTAGACAATCGATATGCCATATACACAAAGGAGGGTTGTATTAATTTACCTTCAACATCAAATGTGTGGAAGATTTTTATTGGTTGTCGGTGCTCTGAACCATATATGATGGGTCCCACCCAGACACCACCCATTAGAACAAAAATTCATTAGGCGGACATC
>SNQJ01S0004623.1:280555-304675 GCA_010110895.2 Picea sitchensis | reverse complement strand
ATATAGTTGTACAACAAATAAAATAATCGAATGATTGATATCAAATATCATTTACACTGAGATGATTGCAGCCAATTCTTTCTTGAAGTCTGGCGCACGTTCCTCCTATTCTGCTTTCCCAATCCAAGGAATTCATCGATACCTCCCATCCAATGCTAGGGGTATTTTTCTTCCCCCTTAGCCCCCCCAGTTGCAAAGGGGCCACACACTATAACCGGAAAAAAAAATAACACCCAAAATTACCTCTAAAGGAAGATCTTCCACTCTTTCCAAGTTTGGAACCCAACTCTCACAAGTAAAACTTAGTCAAGAAAAATGTTGGCAACATAACAATACTAACAAAGGTGAGATCCATTTCCCTTCTTCTCTATTTCTTTTATAGAAACATTCCCAATGACACATGTCCTCATGCACAAATAATTAATTTTTAATAATTTAAATAAAAGATTATTCACCCACTACAAGTGTCACACTCTCCCCAAGTTACCCATGTTAATTCCCTTTTTATTTTATTTATTTAATCATTTTCCCTTACATTCCCCAATCTGTTCCTATTTTTGCTCTTAGTTGTCCCTTAGTTCCCCAACCCCTCATTTATTTTGTATCCCCTAACTAGTTTTTAGTTTGAGTTGGATTAGGAGTCTTCTTTTAGATAGGATTAGTGGTAGATTGACTAAATATGCTACTCTATGTAGACCACCTATTCTCTCATGCTTTGTTTTCTTTTTGTTTAAAAATCTCTTTTATTATTTTCATGCACACATGTGCATCTACCTAACTTTTATTTTTACTTCCTCTTTTACTTATTTACTAGTCTCATCCCTTTATTCCCTTTTTGTGTTTTACTTAAACAATATCTTTAGACTTAGACTCTTTGTTATTTTATTATTTATAAATTAATAATAAATTGAAAGTCATCTCTAACAAAGTTTAAGTGTTTTATTGTTAATTTTCTAGGCCTTTTAGATTTTATTACTCACATTTTAATTATGCGACGTGCCTGTCAAGACACACTTCCATGCTCCAAGGGTGCCACTCACTTTTGACTAGTTTTGGAATTTTTGTTGACACTTGGAATCAACACTCCACTTGGTCGACCTTGTGAGAGACTAAGGGTTTTCTAAGGAATAAAGATTTTGCCTTATTGCGCGCCCCTTAGAATTCTTCATGATTTATTGTCTCATCTGCCCTCACGACATCATGGACCTATCAGAACAAGGTAATCATTAACCATACGTTCAGGCCATGGCAGGAGTGATAGCAAGTTGTGACATGGACGTTGCCACACCTCTCCCTCAACTATTTGGTTTATGTGCATGACCCCTTTACTCCTTATGTGAGTTGGATTAGCAAGCGTCTTCGAGCCTACATCCAGTGACAAGAACATTGTCAATAATCCATATACATAACATCCATATTGAAATTACCATATAAATCACATGTGTGTAAATCAAATACTCAAACCAAATAAAATCCACTCCCTGACTCAATCTGGAGTTCAAGGAAGTTTGTTGATGCCATCTACATCCTCAACCTGTCATGTATCCTGCACACTCGAGGAAACTCATCAATAATACATGTTGATACATGTATACATCTAGAATCTAACATATAATCACAATGACATCATAATATAACTCATAATCAAGGCATAATCATAATGTATCATAACCGGATCACTTGCTCGCAAGTGTCCTCAAAGAATAAGTTAGTATAAAATGTGCTCAGCAGGACTGGATGTTACATACACCCGCTCTTGTTTTAAACTTCATCTTGAAGTTTGTACAATATAAAATGAAATCAATAAACGTGTCTGACACAAATCTAAATGTCTCATCTATCAAACAAAAAAATAAATTGTTAACGCATCTCATGCATCCTCCCAAGTAGTCGAGTGTGGACTATACTTGTCCCACTGGACCTTGACCTGGTCGATTATTCGACACCATAGTTTTCAAGTGCAATGATCCAATATGTGGATTGGCTCTGCCATGAGAGAAACCTCGTCCGACACCTACAAAGAACTCATGTAAATAACATGTGATAGATATGAAATATAACATCGCAAAACAAATACATGAAATACATCATGCATTCACCCCAAAGAATCAGGCAAGGCTAGTCGGTAAGCCATGGGTCCTTTCCTTTCTACAACTTCAAAAGGTCCCATGAACCTAGGAGAGATTTTAGTACCCTCCCCGGCCTTGATCGAAGTCTTATGTGGCTTTACCCGCAAGAAAAATTCATCACCAACCTCATAACTGTGATCAATGTGGTGCACATCATCATAACTCTTTTGTCGATCTTGTGATTCTTTAATCCTTTGTCTTATCAATTTCATATGTTCTTCCATTTCTTGGATCACTTTCAGTCCCAGCAGGACCCTATCCTCTAGTCGATCCCAACTTAGAGGCATCCAACATGGTCGTCTGTAAAGAATCTCAAATAGTTCCATCTTTATCGTACTCTGATAAATATTGTTGTATGCAAACTCTACAAATGGAAAGAAGTATTCCCAACGCTTATATTGATCCATTATGTACATATGAAGCATATCCTCTAATATTTGATTTGTTCTTTCAATTTGTCCATCTATCTCTGGGTGATATGTTGTGCTAAAATTCATTTGTTTTCCCAAATCCTCTTGGAAACTAGTGAAAAATCATCCAGTAAACATAGATCCTTGATCGGATGTGATATTTCTTGGTACATCGTCCAACCTCACAATCTCGCTAACAAAAACTCTAGTTATTTCCAATGCTTGATACATCGTACGTACTAGTATAAAGTGTGCAATATTCTTCATAGTTTCAATGACTAAAAAAATCGAATCATTTCTCCTTTCCATCAGTGGAAATCCAGCAATAAAATCCATTGAAATGACTTCCCATTTCGATTCAGGAATCACATGTGGTTGTAACAATCATGTTGAATGTCTATGTTCATCCTTCACTTGCAGACATTCTAGACATCTCGCCACGTAACTAACTATGTATGATTTCATTCCTTTCTAGAAAAATAAAGGTTTAAGGTCTGCCTTCATCTTCGTGACTCCTGGATGAGCCATGTATACCGCTCGATGAGCTTCACTCAAAATCAAATTCCTTAATTCATCATTAGGTGGTACACAAATTATGTCTTTATACCTCAATAATCTGTCATTTTCCAATGAATAACCTTCAAACTTCGATACCATCATGGTATCTTGTCTAATATTATTATTAAATTCCTTGTACCAATCATCGTCTATCTGTAAAGCTATAAAATTTTCTCAAAGATCTGTATTAAGAGGTATTACTGAGAATATGTGTGGTCTCCAACGCATCTAATACTTTGTTCATCGATCCTTTAATGTAAGTGATCTCAAAGTTGTATTCGCTAAGTAGTTCTGACCAATGCCTTTGTTGTGCATTCAAGTCACTCTAAGTAAAAATATGTTGTAATCCACAATGATCATTCTTTGATTCGAATTTTTTTCCAAACATATAATGTCTCCAAACTCATAAAGAATATACATCTGCTAATAACTCAAAATCATGTGTTGTGTAATTCTCGTCATGCCTTCTTAATTTTATTGAAATGTAAGTGATCACTCAATCGCCTTGCATCAACACTCCCCCTAAACCTTTCTTGGATGTGTATGTGCATACTAAGAATTTTTTTTCCATGTCGGTAACCTTCAGTATCGGTGTTGTCGTTAACAACTCAAGTTTTTGAAATGTTTTCGTGCATTTCTCTGTCTATACAATTTTTTTGTTTTTCTTCTACAATTCCGTAATTGGATTTGCTATCTTTGAAAAACCTTCGACAAAGTGTTGATAATAACCTGCTAACCCCATGAAGCTACATACTTATTGTATGTTCGTCAGTGTTGGCCATTCCATAATAGCCTCTACTTTCATTGGATCCACAACAATACCTTCTCTAGATATGATATGTTTCAAATAATGAATATTCATTTGGTAAAACGAACATTTCTATAGTTTCCTATACAAATGTTTTTCTCTCAGACACTGTAAAACTAACCTCAAGTGTTTGTCATGATCTTCCTTCTTCCGAGAATAAATTAGTATGTCATCGATAAATACTTGTACAAACTTGTCCAAGTATTCTTGGAACACCCCATTCATCAAACTCATGAATACACTTGGGGAATTCATCAATCCAAACGGTAAAACAGTAAACTCATAGTGTTTGAATCTCATCTTCAATGTGATCTTAGGGATATCTTCCTTCTTAATTCATAACTGATGATATCTCAATCTCAAGTCAATCTTCAAAAATATCGTTTCTCCCTTCATGTGATCAAATAAATCATCTATTCTTGGCAACGGATATTAGTTCTTGATCGTAGCATTGTTCAATTGACGATAGTCAATGCAAAGCCTCCACAATCCATCCTTCTTTCTTACAAATATTACCGGTACACCCTACAAAGACACACTTTGCTATATAAGTCCAAATTCTAACAAGTCCTTCAATTTCATTTTCAACTCTTTCAACTCCGGTGTCAAATTTCGTATGGATTTCTTGCAATAACTTCAGTTCCAGGTTTCAGATCTATGGTAAACTCGAATTCTCTTTCTGGAAGAAAACCTGGTAATTCCTCAGGAAATACATCGACAAACTCCAATAATACAGGAAGATTTTCTAATCCTTTTGTGTCCCCCTTTTCGTTAAGTGATAAGATGGTGTATAACTTACACCCCTTGCACATAATTTTATGTAATTGTAAGGAAGAAATAAACCTCAATGACACTCCCTGGTTTCTTCCTACAATTATTCTACTTTGTCCCAAATCATATGTTAAACTTAACCATTTTGTCTTGCAATTAGGTATTGCATCGTACGATTCTAACCAATCCATCCTTATCACTATATCGTAAGATCCCAAGATTGTAACATACAGGTTTACACTTTTCACGAAGTCACCCAAGTTAATGGTACAATCCTTTACTTTTCCTCCAACAATGCCATTTTCACATGTATAAACTCATCTTGTTTGACTGCCTTCACCTTAATTATTTTAAGCATGACACTAGATATAAAGTGTTCAGTGGCTCCTACATCTATTAAAATACTAAAATGTTGATCGACGATCATACCTAACGTCTCGAGCATTGTGGATTGATGCTCGGCCTGGCATTTTTTCATCACTGCATGTATCATGTGGGCCTTTCCCAGATATCCAACTGTCATAGCTCCTCGTGATATGACACCTCTTGCCTTCTCAATAGGACAGTATCTCTAGTAATGTGTATATCCACATGTCCAACATCCATTCTTCGGTCCAATGTTCCTAGTCCCAGAAGTAAAATTTGTTGGCCTAGGAGTCTGTTGTGCTAGTTTGTTCAGTGAAACAGTTCTAATTTGTTGTTTATGTTATGGATGGCATTGTTTTTGTTGTTGTGGATAATGATGTTGTTGTTTTTGTTGTCGTGGTGCTTTGTAAGGATTCCTCTGTTGAGGAGTCTATCATCGTGGTGTTGAGAATACAGGTCCTCTGGGTGTATCACGGTGCCCGGAAGTCTGTCAACTGGTGTCTGATGTTGTTGCACTCATGATGACATATGTCCATTATGTCTTGAAGGAGTTCTTCCCTGACCCCCACTGTTCATCTCTTCTTCAACAATGAGATCCTTCTGAACTACATCATGCAACGTATGAGGCATCAAGATCCTCACTTTCGCACGGATGTTGAAGTTGAGGCCAAACAAAAACTTCTTAACCTTTAGTTTCTCATTGTTTAGATGTGGAGAATATCTAAGTAGCTCCATGAACTTGGCCTCATACTTCAGTACCATACGACTACCCTATCGTAAGGCATTGAACTCATTAAGTTGGCGCTCAATGAATTCATCACACAAGTACCTCTCTCGAAATCATTCCTCGAACAATTCCCATGACACGTCTTCAATGACCATTTTTAGTTGAGATATGAGTGTCTTCCACCAAAGTAGAGCACTCCCTTTCAGTTGAAATAATTCCATGCAAACATTCATGTTGGAGGTGTAATCACAAAGTGCAAAGCACATCTCCATGTTCTCGAACCATGCCTTGGCGGCTAAGCCATCAGTGGCACCCCAAAACTCAAGAAATTTAACTTTCTCGAGTTCTCTATGTATACTACTACTACTTGTTGGAGTGCGTTGTAAACCCTCATTGGGCACAGATGATCTGCCCTCATCTCAATTCAGGAGATTGATCAGTGCCTTTGACATTATCTAGAAGGATCTCATCATACCTACCACATCTCCCACAACAACCTTCTTCTGATTAGTAGTATGCTCATCTTCCTCGGGGTCAGATCCATCTGGTGTGGATACACTCGGAGGAAGCGTACCTCTTCCTCTGACACCACGATGCCTACTCATCCTGCATCCTCTAACCATGATTACCTGCATGGACAATTTAAAATTTTAATTAGGGAAACATATTTAGTTATTAAAATAAGATAGTGGAAGGTGTAACGGTCCAATTTTGTAGGGTTGAACCTCACTCTGATACCATATGTAGCATCCCCTTACACAAAATTCATAGGTAAGAGATTATAATGAAGTATTTTATTAATATATATATTTTTAATTCTCTTTTTATACTAGTTAAGGCAATTCAATCATGTCCAATACATAACTTGTAATCTTGAAAAATAAAGGCAACAACAGGTAAATAATCTAAGTTTAATCAACAATTCAGTGTTTACATAGTGTCAACCTTCAGTAAGGTAAATATTAGTTTATCCATAAAATTCAATAATTCTAACATACGAAACACTAATCTTCATAACAAATTGAAGTTGAATAGCACAAGTAAATCAATCTATGGTTCCACTGCTAAGTCGATTTTATTTTTTTTAAGAACCCCTTTACCAAGGGTAAGTTCATCTCCAAGAGTATGAGAAGTTCATAACAACATATATAAATCCTTGCTTGAGTCATGAAAATTGAATCTTGTATGTTAGTCAAAAGTTGCATAAGGGTCATCAAGCACATAAATCTAGGATGTTGGATATATTCAATATTTAAACATGAATGTATCTGCATGATTTAAAACTTACATGTATTTTTTATTATTATTGGGTCAAACTAGTTCATTCTTGATTTATCTTTGAACAAAAGAACATTGTATTAACTTCTTTTCATTTCAAACTAAGAATAAGAGTCCAACAATTGAGTCACTAGATAATTACTAGTGCAATATAATTAATTAATATTTCTCAATTTATCTATAATTAAATAAAAGTTGGTGGTCCTAAATAAACGACTAACACAAAAATCGTTTTATCCATGGAGCAATGAACTCCACAAGAATCTAACTTGTGACCTTACAAAATCAACCAATGATTTACCATTAAAACCAAAACAAATAAAAATTAGTGGTTCTAATTAAATGGCTAACACCCTACCCTCTAAAACGCCAATTTTCTAGAGTTTAAATGCAAGAGAATATACTAAGTGCACTTTACACTACTATTCCATACTATGTCAACACTCAGGGTTTGTAATTATTGATAGTAACGGACCTTGTATTTTTCTTATAACTCCTTATAGTCGTCGTTGAGATTGTCTAATACAATATTTCCACCAGATTCCAAATATTTTGACTTCAAGGACAACGACACTTCTGTGTAAGTGATACTAAAGGATTTATTTTTGTACCCTTCATAAATTTCACGATTCAAATTTTATATGGAAAAATTAGTTGTAAAAGGTTCCTAATGTTAATGTACAGTAACGTTACTGAATTCCCCTCCCATGCAATTGATTTACTTACCCTAATTTTGGAGTGTAAACCCTTAATAATGTGAGATACATTTTACCAATCGTTAATGGAACGTGGATTCAATCGCCAAATTATTTGATGAGGGATTTTGGCGAAATTTAACGATGATAGGGAGTAGGTGGCACCTCAAGCATGACAGTATAAATGAGAACTACATCCTTGGCCTTCACTAGTACAGTTCTATTCCAAATCCTGAGCTAACTGTCGACCCTAAAGACCCGTAAGGTAATAACACTTCACTATACAAGTACTTCCTGTCTCCATTAGAGAGGATTAAGCCTTCCTTTATGAGAATATGGATGGACTCGCTTCTTAAGGTATTGACACTGGCACAAATGTAATTCTTCTCTGAAAACCGTGAAGCCAGTCAAGAAAGGAAAACCTTCCATTGCAGTAGATAAGTGCTTACTGAAAATCAAACCATAGGATAACTCAATGACTCGCGGGAGATAAGGAGTTTCTCATAAAACTAAGGGTTGATGTAATGTTACATCTATCAAACCTGCTCATCACGGCGAATAGCCTTAAGGCTGAGATTGATCGAAAGCATTGGAACTAAATTATTTTTATCGAAAGCCATAAGAAAGGACTTAAATATTTAATTCTCGGTCTTCATGCCATTGCAGTGTTCAATCGTTAATATGTTGTATTAACTCGGAGGATTAATTTATGAATAAAATATTTAATACAATAATATAAACACAAGCAAAAACTGATGACCTGAATAATTAGGTAGATTCTACACAGTTTTAAACCTCCAAGCATAAAGTTACCAACAAGAAATACTAGCAAGCTCTAATTTCATCAATTGAAACTTTGATTAATATCCTCTATTAAAGGACAGTACGATCAGTGTTGATTATCATAATTATTCATAAAAAAAATTAAAAAGTAACTCATTTGCTTGAATGATGCAGGTGATCTCTAACTGAAGTAAAATTGATACTTCGCCACTTTTTATTCGCATATTTTTTCGATTGAGAGTGTTGTGTAATCCATGTACACGGCTTAAGAGTTAGTTTAAATAACGAACAAGAGTTTTCACAGATATAATCCAAATTTCTTAATGCACATTATAATTACTTATTATGCATATATTTATTACAAATCAACATAATGGGTTCATCCCTCGGTTTAAGTATTACATAGAATAAATTGTAAAAATTAACAGAAAAGAATAGATGGCAGGTGTGAATCAACTGAGATGGTGTATTAGAAATTAACAGAAAATATCTAGCTAAAATTGAGTTCCATCGCTATTGAGTTGTTCAATAAAATGTTGCAATATGGATCAATACTTTCTTGAATCGTCTGACTAAAGAATTTATGCATGTCTAAACATTACATTTTTTTGATAGATCAATACATTGATAAATCTATAGGTGCAAGTGCATTTAGATTTAAATAAAACTGGTAACATATTTAAATTCAATATTAAACCCAATATATATATATATATATATATATATAGTTGTACAACAAATAAAATAATTGAATGATTGTTTTGCTTTCCCAATCCAAGGACTTCACTGATACCTCCCAGCCAACGCTACGGGTACACTTATTCCCCCTTATCCCCCAGAAATGCAAATGGGCCACACACAGTAACTAAAAAAATAGCACCCAAACTTTCCTCTAAAGGAAGAGCTTCCACTCTTTCCAAGTTTGGAACCCAACTCTCACAAGTAAAACTTAATCAAGAAAAAATTTGGCAACATAACAATACTAAAAAAGGTGAGATCCATTTCATTTCTTCTCTATTTCTTTAATAGAAAAATTCTCAATGACACATGTCCTCATGCATAAATAATTAATTTTCAATAATTTAAATAAAAGAATGTTCACCCACTACAAGTATCACGCTCTCCCCAAGTTGCACATGTTAATTCCCTTTTTATTTTATTTATTTAGGCATTTTCCCTCGCATTCCCCAATGTATTCCTATTTTCGCTCTTAGTTATCCCTTAGTTCCCCAACCCCTCATTTATTTTGTATCCCCTAAATAGTTTTTAGTTTGAGTTGGATTAGGAGTCTTCTTTTAGATAGGATTAGTGGTAGATTGACTGAATATGCTACTCTATGTAGACCACCTATTTTCTCATGTTTTATTTTCTTTTTATTTAAAAATCCCTTTTATTATTTTCATGCACATGTGTGCATCTACCTAACTTTTATTTGTACTTCCTCTTTTACTTATTTACTAGTCTCATCCCTTTATTCCCTTTTTGTGTTTTACTTAAACAATATCTTTAGACTTATACTCTTTGTTATTTTATTATTTATAAATTAATAATAAATTGAAATTCGTTTCTAACAAAGTCTAAGTGTTTTATTTTTAATTTTCTAGGCCTTCTAGATTTTATTACTCACATTTTAATTATGCGATGTGCCCTTTAAGACGCACCTTCGTGCTCCAAGGGTGCCACTCGTTTTTTACTAGTTTTGGAAGTTTTCCGACACTTTGAGTCAACAATCCACTCGTTCGACCTTGTGAGAGACTAAGGGTTGTCTAAGGAATAAGGATTATGCCTTAATGTGCGCCCCTTATAATTCTTCATGAGTGACTATCTGAGTATGCCCTCACGACATCATGGACCTCTTGGAACGAGGTAATCGTCAACCATAAGTTCAGGCCATGGTGAGAGTGCTAGTAGGTTGTGACGGAGACGATGCCATGCCTCTCCCTCAACTGTCTGGTTTCTGTGCATGACCCCTTTACTCCTTATGTGAGTCGGATTAGCAAGCGTCGTTGAGCCTACATCCACTGACAATAAAATTGTCAATAATCCGTATACATAACATCCATACTGAAATTACCATATAAATCACATGTGTGTAAATAAAATACTTAAACCAAATACAACTCCATTCCCTAACTCAATCTGGAGTCCAAGGAAGTTCGTTGATGCCATCTGCATCCTCAACCTATCATGTATCTTGCACATTCAGGGAAACTCATCAATAATACTTGTATACATGTATACATATAGAATCTAACATATAATCACAATGACATCATAATATAACTCATAATCAAGGCATAATCATAATGTATCATAACCGAATCACTTGCTCGCAAGTGTCCTCAAAGAATAAGTCAATATAAAATGTTATCAGTGGGACTGGATGTTACACCAAACATCAGTTATATAGGGGAAGACCATTAATATCTCGAATGTTGCTATTTTGCTTCCATGTCCAACCAAAACATGGCATCACACATGGCTATATCTATTGGAATTCATCGCTATAATAGGAGTATGTCTCCTAACTTGATCTAGTTGTGACCTCATAACCAACATAACACAATACATAATTACATCTCATATAATTTCCTTCATGCTTTAAACCACATTTGTATACGCAAGGCCCTTTGCCTTTACTAAATATTTAAACTCAACTAAGGGAATTATTATGTCAATTCCATTCAACATCTATGCATCATAAGAAACCCAAATAACATACATGCATGGTTGTTATCACTTACTTGATACTTCCTAGTCAAATTTAATTATGTATAAAATGGCAAGCTCCTTCCACCAACCACTGACCAACATTTTAACATCCTCATTTGTCTTCATATTGATGACTATCATATGCAACGACATTATGATCAGTTTCAACCATGCTATAAACTTTTCCTTGATACATAATCCATCATTAGTCACATTCAATATCATAGAATCATTATTTCACATATATCAGCAGACTACTTGGAGTCTACAAGCATTCCATAAGCATGTCTAGGAATTCTAACATGCACTAATGCATGTCTATATGCACCGAGAATTCATTCTCAAAATTCCTACTAATGCACATGCATTCTATCTTTCCTATATGCATTCTACATCACTTCCAATATGCCCTCCAATGCATATTTATTTCAAATTTATTTATTTATTTATTTTTGTGTTGTATATGGATGTCCTTGAATTCCTTTAGATTATGGTTTCCTTGTGTTCCCTCAATCTACTCATTTTTTCCCAGTTTCTTCTTGTTGAGAACCATCCATCCAACTCCAACTTGGCCTTTCTGCAATTCCAACCAATATATCATATTGGAATTTGCTTCCACTTAGGAAATCATGCCCTAACTTTACCTTGTTGGAGCCTTCCAGCACATTGGAATGATATACTTTATATCATTCCATCATCTTAATGTTGGGGTATCTTCCAACTAGCTTAATTATTCTCTTTATGAAAACCCTCACCATTACCTCTAGCTATCTATTGGCCTTGCTCACTTTTGAATACTTTCTTTCACTTCATTTAGTAATCTCTTATGAGGACTTATTCATCTGTTCAAGACTAATCTTCTCCCAATGGAATGATATATTTTCTATTGGCACTTAAAATTGAATTGAACCTTCGTTATTTCAGCCACTGAATTCCTTGCACCTATACTTCACTTCCATTGTGAACTCTGTTATATAAGTGGATTTATTTCCCTAACTAATTCTTTCATATAGAAGTTGTTGGTTTATGGACTATAACTCTTCTCCCATCATTCATATGTTTTTACGTAGAGATGCCTTCCCATCCTATGAGTCACATATCACCTCGTGAGATTATTTCACTCTTTTGCAACAAGCTTTTCTACCATCAATACAATTTTACATTCAAGGTGAAGGAGTCTCTCTTATCTACATGTGCCTACTAAATACATCTTTCACCTATTGGCTTCATGTTCCATGTGAGAGTTCCTACGATATGACCTTTTAAGTCATTTCGTCTGTACTAAATTGGCTCTTCTCTCCTTGAGTCCTATATCAACTTTTCATTACCTTCTTTGTAGCTCTACACTTTCCTCTACTTGTTCTTTTTTGTCTCGTCCAACTCTACAAGCTCTGCTTTGATTTCCTATCCATTCAACTCTCAAATTATAATTTGCAACATAATCCACACAATATTCACTCATGACATTTGATATTTTTGTTAACAATACTTTGACACAACACTTTTTGCTTGAGTGTCTCCTACTCATCAACAATACATTGTTATTAATATCAACCCCTTTTTCCATTACCAGGTTGTTGCATTTAAAAATGTGCCTCTATACATATGCATAGGCACCATAACGAATATCAACACTGCTTTTTTGAACCAACATTCACCTTTGGCATGTACCTCTAACATATGGAATTTGTTTTTCCAAAATTGGCATTATTTGGAAAATATTCATTTTGAATAATTGCATGGTTCACAAAGTCCATTTGGCCTTGTTCCTCTAGATTTATAACATCACCAATTGATTCCAAGGGGAACCTCATACTTATGTCATGTCACCCTCTATATTAAATTTCCAATGGTTATACTCATGCCTCATTATGATTTCTAAGTTAAAAGTTATAGCCTTATTAAATGTGTCATTTCCACTCAATTGTGCTATGTTTTCACTAGTGCAATCTGGCTAAGAGACCATTTTCTTCTACCTATAGAATAAAATCGATCAGGAATCATGAATTGTTTTTTGTTGGGCGCATATAGGATTTATGATTGGGAATACAGTACAACTTTTAGATTCAGAATATGATTCTCTAGTAAAATTCTATATAAATATGGAATTGACGACTTTGCCCTTTTACATTTTCTCCAGACTTGGAATTTTTAGCCAAAATTGGTTATCTCCCAAACAGAGAAAAATTGGCTAAAAATTCCTAAATACAAAGTTGTTTGTATTGATGAGTGGATCAAATGTTGACTAAATAATTTTTTCTAGATTGGAGATCTGGGTTCCCTTTTTCTTCCCTGAAGATTTCAAAAATCCTTGAAATGCTCCTAAGAATAGTGGATTTTGCCCTATTTTAGTATCCCCACACCAACTCATTTTGAATTTTGGTAAGATTCCAAATGGGTATCTTCATGGCTACATTTTTTACTCTCTATAAAAATCTCACCTTCATCTGAGCCTTGGTTATGAACATGGTCTAGATCTTTGAAAACCATTAATTCATGTTTTTTTAGAAAATTCAAGTAGAATTAGCCAATGACCCTCACTAGAATTATTATATCCCTCGTCACTGCAGACACACCCCTTAAATTTCATTTGATTATGAGTTGAAATCCTCATTTTATGGCTAAAACAAGTTTTTGGCTCCAGAGATTTTTTGTAAACTCTCTATCTTTGTTGACGTGGCAATCTAGATGGCATGCCATGCCACATGGCTATTGATGCCCATGTGTCATTCCCTGATTTGACCATGTCATCATCCTCCTTTACCTTCACCAATGATAATCTTATTTCTTCCATCGATGATCGACAATTTACTTTGCATCGATGATCGACGATTTTCTTTGCATCGACAATCGACGATTTTCTTTGCATCGACAATCGACGATTTTCTTTGCATCGACGATTGAAAATTTTCTTTGCATCGGTGAATTCCTTACTTCGCATAATTTCTCCGAAATCTAATCTCTCCATTGGTGATCGACGATTTTCTTCATCAACAACTTTCGAAAAAGTCATACTTTGTAGAATTTTACCGAACCTCAATCGCTTCCATCAACGATTTCCTTTGAACTACATGTTGTTCCCACTTCGTTGAACTTGTAGATGGATATCAAACATCAATCTACCAAAATTATCTAAAATAAAAATATGAATCTTAAACGTTGATCTGCTAAACTTTTCCAAAATCTGAAGATGAATCTCGACCATCAATATGTGATTGGCAATTTTCTTCCACTTTTCGCCATCGACGATCGGTGATTTCCTTCAAAATTTCATTTGAACTTCAATAAAATTCGCCAAACTGCGAAAAATGCATCAGTGATCAACGATTTTCTTCTAATTTTTATTCATACTTTGCCAAAATCCAAGAACTTAGAACTTTTTTACCAAATCTAGGATGAATCTGGGTCGTCGATCTCAAAATCAAATGCAATCTTGATTGTTGATTCATCAATTATATGACATGACCCATGCCTACCGTTGCCATGGTGCTACCAATGTGGACCCTGTCATTCCACATTACGGGTATGATCCATGTCATCATATGTATGGATTTTCTCAAAAATCCCCAAAATAATATTTTTTCTTATTTTTTAAAGTTCAATCAATTTTCCAAAATTTTATTTTTCAGTCGAAAACGTTCTTTTATTTTTCATCTGCCATGGGAGATTTGAACTTAGCTTCTTATGGCCAAAATCGACCCCATGACTATCAATTTGACATCCTTTTTCCAAATTACATGCGAGTTTCACTTAAACTTTGGGAATTTCACTCTAAAATTCACCATTCTTTGCAAATTCGACACAGATTCAAATTTTGCAAGGGTGGATTTTTCTCAAACCACACTAGTATTTGGGCCATACGAGTCCAGTGTTGAACGAGAAGCTATGATACCAATTGTAAATGGTGTAGGTGAGAAGAATAATATCCCTTTCATATACCTCTATCTTCATTGTTTTGATCTCTATGCTATGTTTTGAAAAAACTATGTTCTATTCCCTTCTTGGATTCTCCACTTGTAGTGGTTGGTGTCTTTTCCTTTGATGGAGCACTTTCGGGGCCTCTCTCGAAGACCAATTACCTTAGTCTCATAACCTATCTCCTTCCACCAACCTATGATCGTCATTTTAGCATCATCATTTGTCTTCATATGGATGGTTGTCATATGCATCAATATCATCATCACTTTTAGCCATGCTATAAACTTTTCCTAGATTCATAAACCATCATTAGTCACATTCAAATATCATAGTAGCATTATTTCATATATATCAACAAACTACTTGAAATCTACAATCATTCCATAAGAATTTCCATGCATTCTCACTTTCACTAATGCATGTCTATATGCACCAAGCATCCATTATCAACATGCCTACTAATTCACATGCATTCTATCTTTCCTATATGCATTTTGCATAACTTCCAATATGCCCTCCAATGCATATTTATTTCAATTTTATTTATTTATTTTTGTATATGGATGTCCTTGAATAACTTTAGATTTTGGTTGTCTTGTGTGCCCTCACTCTGATCATCTGTGTCATGTTTCTTCTTGCTAAGCACCATCTAGCCAAGTCCAACTTGGAATTTATGCAATTCCAATCAATATGTCCTATTGGCAATTGTTTCCACTTAGTAACTTTACCTTGTTGGAACCTTCAAACACATTAGAATGACACACTTTATATCATTCCATCATCTCAATGTTGTGGTATCTTCCATCAAGCTTAACAATTATCTTTATGGAAATCATTGTCGTTACCTCTAGCTATCCATTGTCCTTGCTAAATTTTGAATACTTTCCTTCACTATGTTTAGTAATCTCTTGTGAAGCCTTGTTCGTATACTCAATACTAATCTGCTCCCAATGGAATGCTATATTTTCCATTGGTACTTAAAAGTGAGTTGAACCTTCATTATTTCAGCCACTGAATTCCTTGCACCTATATTTTATTTCCACTATGATCTCTTATTTATAAGTGGATTTATTTCCCTAAATACTTTTAGATATAAGTTATTGGTTTATGGCTTGTAAATCTTCTCTCGACATTCCTATTTTCTCACGTAGAGATGTCTTCCCATCCTACGAATCACATATCACCTCATGATATTATTTCCCTCTTTTGAAACAAGCTTTTCTATCATCAATACAATTTTAAATTCAAGGTGAAGGAGTCTCCCTTATCTACATGTGCCTACTAAATACATCCTTCACATGTTGGATTCATGTTCCATGTGAGAATCCATGTGATATTACCTTGCAAGTCATTTCAGCTTTGTAGAAGATAAATACTAATTTGGCTCTGCTCTCCTTGAGTCCTTTATCAACTTTTCATTACCTTCTCTATAGCTCTGCAATTTCCTCTACAATTTCTTTACTGTCTCAGCCAACTCTACAAGGTTTGCTCTGCTTTCCTATCCATTAGACCCTCGAATTATAATTCACAACATAATTCACACAATCTTCACTCATGACATATGATCTTCTTGTTAACAACACTTTGACACAACACTCTCTGCTTGAGTGTCCCCTACTCATCAACAATACCCTATTATTAAGATCAACCCCTTTTTTTATTACCAGGACATTCTATTTCCAAATGTTCCTCTATACCTTTGCATATGAATTATAATGAGTATCGACAATATTTTTTTGAACCAATGCTCACCTTTGGCATGTACCTCTAACATCTAGAAATGTTTTTTCAAAATTGATATTATTTGGAAAATATTCATTTTGAACAATTGCATGGTTCACAGAGTCCATTTGACCTTTTTCTTGCAGATTTATAACACCACCAATTTCTTCCTAGGATAACTTCATACTTTTTTCATGTCATCCTCTGGATTACATTTCTAATGGATGTATTCATGCCTCATTCTAATTTTTGAGCTAAAAATTACAACCTTCTAAAGTTTTTCATTTCCACTCAATTGTGATTTGTTTTGACTAGTGTAATTTGGCTTGTTGACCACCATTTTGGTCAATGATACTTAGCCGACAAGGCATTTCCAAGACTCCCCTCATTAAAAATTGTTCGTGCAAATGTTTTGCGCACTTTCATTGATTCCTTACTACACGTCTTAAATATTCTTTCTTCCTTCTCACACTGTCACATTTTACACTCATGATTCACTTTTCACTAGATATATTTCATGCCTTTTTCTAATTACGACATTATTACATAAATTTTATACCATGATTCACTTCCTACCATTATATCTCTAATACACACATGTAATCTCACATACGAAAAAGAGTTTAGTCTTACCCTACTCATGTCATTGATACACAATAAATGAAAGTTTTATGTTACATAGTTAGGGAAATGGTTCCTTATTTTCCATGTTTATATTGGAAACTCTAGTGTATAGGTGGAAAATTTTAGAACATCTAAAAGATTTTGCAAAGAGTAAATATATATATATATTCCATAGAAGCCTTCTTCTTTTGGTCATCATGACTATGTTCGGTGAAATGATGGCAACAAAAGGGATTTCATTATTAATAGTTTGATGTATGACCCATTTGCAAATCAGGTTTATGTTTGTATCGGTGGAATGAAAGGCTTAAGAATAACTAAAATGGAAACAATTTACTCCTACTAATTCCCATCATACAGAATATACCTATTTTGGAGACCATACTGGGAGGATCGTTCAATGGTTCTTTCTTAGTCTTGTTTTAATTTCTTCAAGCCATATTTTATCCTCTCCAAAATTCTATGTCTCAATTGATTGGAAGCATGTATAGTGGTTATAAACCTACGGTTTCAACTGCTAATCCTGGGAAAGTCATTCACAAGTATGGAATGTTCGAATTTGAGGAAGATGTGAAAAATCACCGATGTCTCATACCTACCCCTTTGAATCTTTCTTACCCGATTAATCCTTTGCCTTACAAGTTCAAACAACATTTACCTTTGTTCCTAGGTGATGGGAATGTTAGAGTGGATGAGCACCTTCGTTCCTTTTCCAATGCTTGTAACATCCTCAGGGTTAAATAAAATGATAGTTGTATGCTCTTGTTTAAGAAATCCCTTCAGGGTAATGTAGCTTCTTTTTTTTCCAACCTATCTAATGAATGCATCTCCATGTGGTATAAACTTTCTTATTGGTTTACATATACTTTTGGGCACTTAGATAACCCTTATGAACACCTTAAGAGATTTAATCTTTTTCACATGAAGGATAATGAAAGAATTCTTGTATTTAATCTTAGATTTATCAAGTTTTATAATTGCATTCAAATGTCCATTTTCCCAACCAACTTGGTTGTCCTCTTGAATTATTATGATATTCTACCCCCTCTTTACTGTTGGCGGTTGGAAGAGAAGAATGTTCAAAACCTAGAGCTAGCCTTAACCACGTGTCTTGATTTCGAAGATAAATCTCGTAGAACATGTTTCTTTGGTGGTTTTGATTCAAACATAGATTTTTCATCCCTAATGCCCATCATCGATAATCTACAAGATAAAATTATCTCCCTTGAACATCGATTTTCAAAATAATCCTACCTTGAGAGATCCTTGGAGTCGTCTTACCTAAGGTCTAATTATAACACCTTTACCATATGTTCCCAATAGTTTGGTTGTGAAGATGGTCATATCATGATGCTTAATGATCAATCCATCTTGAATTCCATCATCCTTGAACCTAATAAATAAATTCAACCTCAATATCATGGTTCATTTCAATTATATCATTCATGTGCATATAATAGTGAAGTTGATTATGTAAAAACGAAAGTTGATTTAGACCTTTTTTATCCTCTTTATGAAAAAAAATTATATGACGATGTCACTTATGAATGGTAAAATCAAATAGATGAGGATCCTTATGTTTCTATTAATACAAGTGATCAATTTTATTTTGAATATCCTCATATGTTTCATCAAGATCTTGAAAACTTTTTCAAATTCATTGTTTCAATTAGAAGAAGTCAAGGATCTCGACATTTTTTTGTATACCCCTCTCAATATGTGCACATTTTCCTTCAATGATGATGATGAGTACAAGGGAATTACTATGTTTTTGAAAACTTTATATTATTCCTTACATTATGATGACCCTATTTTTTGGTAGGAAGATTGCATCAGAAGGAATTATGATGTTTGATGAGTCTATTGACCCAATCTTTGATATTCAAACTTTGAACCTTAAACCTGAAATATTTAATCCTATTGATTTTTTTAGTATAAGATGTGAATATTATCACATTGGTTGGAACATTTGTAGGATGGTGACCTTTTCTTTTGGGTCTTGATAGGTCTTTTTCCCTTGCCATATGCATCTATTGGTTGGAAGGTCGGTAAGATTTCCTTATGCAATGTGTTGGGTATGTGTTATATTCTTTGCATGACTAGCTCTAGTGACTGCTACGTTACACCAGGTGCGCAAAGGGGGTTTGAGGGGTGGCGCCTAGGCCCTCTCCATTCAGGGGTTGCATGGGGGAAATATCCCCCCTATGCAGGGGTTTGGGGGCAACGCCCCCAAGATTTTTTTTGCCTCAGGAAACGTGTCACATTTTTGCCTCGTTTTTCGTGTTGCCTCGATTTTCATGTCCATTGTTGGGAGGTTTTTTGACACATGATTTTTGCCAATGGTTTTCTATTTCCAGTTAAGGAATTAGGGTTGTTGACTAATCCAAGTCATAAGGTTAGGGTTTTGGATGTCGTTGGATTATATATGTATAAGCAATGTATCACTATGAATGAATAAAGAATATGTTGGTTTTCCCGATTTGGGTTTCCAGGGGAAAAGTCCTTGTGTAATGTTTTTATTTTCCATTGTATCTTTTTTGTTCTTTTACTGAAAACCTATTTGCAGTAAATAATTGTACAAGATTAAAATATACATTTGGTATCAGAGCTTTGTTGGCTTCAAGGGAACACATTTGTGGTCAATGGTTTGGTTCGGGACCGTGATAAGCCTTGTTACAGTGGGAGATCTGTGGTATTGATTTTTTCAGTTGAAAATAAATGGCGAGCAGTTCGAAAACGGAGATTGAGAAGTTTAATGAGAAAATTTTTGAGCTATGGAAGCTCAAGATGGAAGATTTGTTGGTGGACAGAGATCAGTGGATCATAGTGGATCCAAGTACTGCACCTACAGGAACTTCAACAGATGATTGGAAAATTTTGGATCGGAAGGCGAAGAGAAAAATTTGATTGTGCCTCTCAGATTCCGTATTATTGAATGTGTCAGAGGAAGCTGCAACCAAATATTTATGGGAGAAGTTGGGGAAGTTGTATCAATCTAAGTCCATAGTAAATAAACTATTCCTGAGAAAGAAGTTGTATAACCTGAGGATGAGAGATGGAGACTCGATGGCAGAGCATTTGAACATCTTCAATACTATGGTAAGTCAGTTAGTATCTGTTGAGATTAAAATTTCAGATGAAGATAATTGTATCAGTTTACTGTGCTCTTTACCATACTTGTGGGATAGTCTGGTTGTGGCCATAAGTAGTAATATAATTGCCTTGAATTTTCATGAAGTGGTCTCATCCTCATTGTCAGAGGAGATGAGATGGAAGAACATGGAAGGACATAGCACAGATGCATTATTTGCAAGAGGACACTCCCAAGAAAGAAATAGATCAAAGTTCTCAAGCGGGAGATCTAATTCTAAGGGAATATCTAAGTCTCCCAAAACATTTGTAAAGGTATGCTAGATATGTGGAAAAGAAGGGCACTACAAGAAGCAGTGTAGATCCAAAGTTGAAAAAAAGAAGGGATCTGAAGAATCTCCTTCTACAGAAGAAAATACCTCCAAGGAAGAAGGAGGGGATGTGTACTTGGATTCTTCAAGCACACATGCAAATCATGAGGCATGCTTGGTTGATTCAAGTGCATCATTTCATATGACTCCCCATAGGGAGTGGTTCTATGAATATGAAAGGTATGATGAAGGTAATGTTTTCCTAGGTTATGACTCGACAACTAGAATCATGGGTCGAGGAAAATTCAAGTTGAGGCTCATAGATGGAAGGATTAGAACACTACCTAGTGTTCTGCACATCCCAAGATTGGCCATAAATTTGATTTATGTAAGAAAAATGGACGATGCAGGGGTAAAAACAATATTTTAAAATAAAACCTGCAGGATGGTTCGAGGAGCAATGGTGTTATTGAAGGGAATTTGGTTTGGAACTTTGTATAAGCTACAAGGAAGAATTATTAGTGATGGGTGTAATAGTTCCATTGTTCCTGATATTTGAGTTAAAGAAGAAAGAGCTCCTACAGTCTATGAAGAAAAGGTTATGTTGTGGCATCAAAGATTGGGGCATATTGGAGAGAAGGGTCTTTGATTATTACACGGTAAGGGTATGGTTGAAGGTATGTATAACTACAATCTAGATTTTGATTTCTATGAACATTGTGTGTATGGGAAGCAGAATCGGGTAAGATTCCCCTCTGGTGCAATGAGGGCGGAAGGAATTTTATAGCTAGTTCATAGTGATGTGTTTGGACATGTGTCGATTCCATCATTCAAAAAATATGTGTACTATGTCTCATTTATAGATGACTTCTCGAGGAATACTTGGATATATTTCCTCATGAAGAAATCTAAAGTCTTTGACAGGTTTAAAGAGTTTAAGGCTCTTGTTGAGAATCAAACAGAGAAAAGAATTAAGTTGTTGAGGACAAATAATAGCAGAGAGTTCTGCAGAAATGAATTTGAAGAATTATGTAAGAAGTGTGGTGTAGAAAGGAAGAATACTACTCCATATACACCTCAGCAGAATGGAGTTACAAAAAGTATGAACATGACATTGATGTAAAAAGCAAGGTGCATTCTCAGTATTGTCAAGTTAGGGAAAGAATTATGGGCAGAGGCAGTGTGTATTGCATGTTACCTGGTCAATAGATCACCCTCATCATCGTTGGATGAAAAGACTCCACAAGAGGTATGGAATGGTAAGAAACCTTCTCTCACACATCCCAAGGTATTTGGCTATGAGACCTATGTTCATGTTTCAAAGGAAAATAGGAGTAAGCTAGATAAGAAGGATGAAAAGTGTATCTTTATTGGGTATAAAGATGGTCTCAAAGGTTATAAGCTTTGGAACCTATAAACTAAGAAGGTTGTGTATAACCGAGATGTGGTATTTAGAGAGATGAAGGATGTTGTTAAACAGGAATTCCTACCAAGTAAAGAAGAACCAGATAAAATCGAGTTTGATTTAAAGGATGATGAATCAGACTTTACAGAAGAACAAGAATCAGAAGAAGAAGATCCTCATACTCTAGTATTGAGGAGATCGGTTTGATAAATAAGGCTATCGAAAAGGTATATACTCCATCTTATTTCTATTCAAATTTTTCTTTGTCTATTACTGATGATGATCCTAGAACTGTCAGGGAGGAAGTGAATTCAGAGGATAGAAATCTTTGGAAAAAGGCCATGGATGAAAAAATGGTAGCCTTGGATAAGAATGAGGCTTGGGATCTAGTGGAGTTTCTGACTGGAAGAAATCCCATTGGAAGCAAATGGGTATTTAAAAAGAAGTTGAATGCAGCAGGAAAAGTGGAGAAATACAAAGCTCGGTTAGTAGCAAAGGGTTATTCCCAAGTTGAGAGAATAGATTTTGGTGATATTTTTTCTCATGTTGCCAAGTTAAATTCTATAATATTTGTGTTATCTTTTGTTGCTACATTTGATTTTGAAGTAGAACAAATGGATGTGAAGACAACATTCCTACATGGGGATCTCGAAGAAGATATTTATATGAAGCAACCAGAAGGCTTTGTTGTGAAGGGAAAGAAGGAGTTGGTATGAAAGCTAAAAAAGTCCCTGTATGGTTTAAAACAATCACCAAGGATGTGGTATCAAAAATTTGATACTGATATTTTTGATATTGATATGTTGGGACTTGGCTTCACAAGAAGCAAAGAGGATCAGTGTGTGTATTTTAAATTAATTGGTGATCATTTGATTTATTTGGTCTTCTATGTGGATGACATGTTGTTGATAGGAAACAACAAGGAGATTATCCGGGTTGTGAAAACTCAGTTGTCCTCTAAATTTGACAGGAATGATCTTGGTGCTTCAAATTTCATTTTGGGAATGGAAATTAAAAGAGATCAAAAAAAGAGGAAACTTTAATTAAATCAGATAAAATATGTCGAGACAATATTGCAGAGGTTTAATATGCATGAATGTAAACCAGTCAAGATCCCTATTCATGTTGGTGTAAAGTTATGTACGAATCATTGTCCCAAGACACATGAAGAGGAGGAGGATATGTCTCGTGTTCCATATGCGAGTGCAGTTGGAAGTTTGATGTATGCAATAGTCTGTACGAGACCAGACATTGCACATGCAATGGGAGTTTTGAGCAGGTATATGTCAAAACCAGAGAAGGAACATTGGACGGTTGTAAAAAGGGTTTTCAGGTATTTGTGTGGCATTGTTAGCTATGAATTGTGCTACCAAGGAAGACCAAGATTGGACAGAGTGTTGGACATACATGGCTTTGTGCATGTAGAATGGGCTGGAGATATGGATCGTAGGAGATATACAAGCGGGTATGTGTTTAACCTATTTGGAGGAGAAATCAATTGGATGAGAAAAAGACAGGTTGAAGTGGCACTTTCAACTACAAAAGATTAATACATGGCATCCACTCATGCAAGTAAGGAAGTAGTATGGTTACAAATATTGTATTCAGGTATTGGGTTGGTACAACAAGTTCTAAGGATAGATTGTGACAGTCAATTTTTCTGGCGAAGAACATGGCTTATCATTTAAAGACAAAGCATATTGATATTCAATATCACTTTGTGAGAGACATGGTTGAAGAAAAGAAAGTGTTGTTGATGAAGGTGGACACTTTGAAGAATGTTGCAGATTCATTAACAAAATCTATGAGCACT
>SNQJ01S0004623.1:194958-262070 GCA_010110895.2 Picea sitchensis | reverse complement strand
GACAAACGTCGATTAAAAGGTACTTCTGTTATCCTCCCTTCTCATGCATTAGTTTAGATAGATTTGAAAGGAAGTCGGTGTCCACGTTAAGCATTTTTTTGTCTAGGGTTAAGGTCAAGCCTTAGAGGTGATCTACCTGTCCGTAGGGAGATTTTCCTACAACATAGGGGCCGCAACATAGTTGTGCAGGGGAAAACCCTTCTCTTCCTTAGTTAAAGGAGAAGGTGGTCTCTGTATTTTCTGAATAAAACAACAATCATTCCTTTCTATCTCTTTTGCAGGTTGACCGTGATGCCGAATATCTTCTTCTTGAGTAAGTCCACAAGATCCAGCATCTTTATGAGCCAACTCCTCCTCATACTGCTCATCTTCATCAACTTGATAAATTTCTATTTTTTCTTCCTCCTCCTTAAGAGGACTTGTATGATCTTTTTGTCTGATAAATCCTATATTACAACAATCTTCAAAAAGGATTTCAATAGAATATATCCTCCTACAATGTTGATGAAAAAGTGCGTGAAAGCATCTCAATGAAGGAATACTAGAATGGGGTAAAGATTTATACCAGAGTCTAGCATCTTTTTCCAATGAAAACATAAACAATTTCATGAGGACATCTTCATGATGTACATTTAATTCTTCCATGAGCTTGTGGAATTCAAACAAATGTTGACCAGGATTGTCATCCTCATATTCTCCAAATTTAGGAAGGATATCTTCCCAAATTTTAATGTCTGGAACAATGTTTGGAAAGCCATAAAAATTTGTAAAGTTCAGAGGGGCAAACCTTGCAGCAATTCGAGTAGCGAACGAATTCGACATCTGAGACCAGTGGAGTCGCCAACAAAATCATGTAGAGTCTACGAACCAAGGAGTCGCCAGGTGAATGATCACAACCAATTGAATGTCTATCCCATATTCACCATCAAGATATAGATCATAACTTTTTCGTATCCCAGGGAAGATAACTTCGTCCTCCGTCCCTGGCAGTGGCGCCAGAAAATGTTTTCGCAAGAGTCGACTCTAGGCTGTAAAAGAGCCAAGCCTTAGCACATTTTAAAAAGAAATAAATCTTTTTGATTGATCAGTCATAGGAGGCTTCTAGAAATAGGTTGAAAATAGTCATTCCACTCATTTATAGATCAGAAACGAAAAGGCATGACCTCATTTGTCTAATTCATTTTAAAATCATGAGGATGGATAGAAGATAGGGGATGGACAAAACTGAAAGAAAAAGCCAAGTATCTGGTCTTCCTTTCGATAGAAGAAATAACACCAAACTTAAAATATCTGAACACAGGTCTTGTCTCACTCATAGAAAGACAGAGGAAAGGCTGTGAACAAATAAAACTTGTAAATAAGGCAAACCAATTAGGATGTAGGTCTTGTTCTACTCACAACAAAACAGAGGAAAAAATGCTCCTTAAGCAATGATTTAAATTAGCTACAATAGAGGTAGTACTGAATTGTAACCATTACAAGCTGAAATAGTGAATGTAAGGAAGAAAGAGCAGTGACGGAAACTTCAGAAACAATAATACAGGAAGAAAACAGAATTAGACAGTGACAAAGTATAGAATCTCTTGGCTCTCTGTTCTATATTTGCTGAAAAAGAATACATTACAAACCCAGCCTGTGAAAGGCTCCCAGGCTATCCTCCTCTTTAATATTCCATACATCAGTCTTTTAAAAGAAAAATAAAACTCTTCTGTTCAGAGGAATACGAAATGGTTCGTCTTCTGGAACTCTGTGACTGCCAGGCGCATCTGCGAGCTTCGTTGAACCGTTATTAATCATTTGACATATGGACAGGGATTTCTGCGTGTAATCCATGTGTTGAATTTTCTTTTAATGCCGGGTGTCATCCTGCCAGCATTGGGGGTCTCCACAACCTTCAGACGCTGGAGATCTGGAACAATTCCTTGAGTGGTCATTTTCCACATCAACAAGAAATTCCACATCATCTTTAATAATTTCTTCCTGAATCTCAGGTTCTGCAACAACAAAGTGTTTTAGTAAACGGTTACCAAATGCATGAGATACAGCTAGCACACCTCTTGCTTTCCATGTTCTAGCCCACCTAACATTGCCTCCAGCTTGCTCAATGTGCTGGCGTTCATCACTTCTATTTGGCTTGTGATCCTCAAAAAGAGGAATGGCTTCGCCAGCTTTTAAATCACTACTCGTGAGTCTCCCACATTAGCAACATACAAGCGATCCCCTACTAACACTGCAGTCGAAGTTGTTGAACCATCATCTCTGTAAATACTAGTTTCCGCCTTTAAGAATTCATAATTAGTTTTCTGATAGGTTTCAGTTATAACTATCTGGTGTCAGAAATCTGCACACACATAAAGCCATCTTGGTGTCTGTTGCAAATTTTGGATGATTTATCAAATTCTCAAAAAGGTGTTGCTTCAAATGTTCAGCAGCATGAGAACCACCATGGCCATCAAAAAACACCAAATAAGCCAACCATCTGATCATCAACCTTTGATATCTTTGCATCATAAGAGTCCTCCATTGTTGCTCTCTTTCCTTGAGCTGGAGTATCCAAAGGTAACTCGCCTGTCTTCACTGAGGCCTCCGTCACTTATAGGGCCAAAATGCTGCCTACTGTAGGGAGGAGGATTCGCCACAGTTCCTCCGCTGGAATTGAACGCCATTCTCATCATCTCGAGCTCGCTTCTGTTGTTGTTATTGTTAAAGATATGAGTGCTGATGTTACTATTTCTAAAAGAAGACCATTTCTATTTGAGATCTGATACATGCCTTGTGTAGTTCGACTAATTTTGGAAACGGTAGCCGTTTCACTTAGCATTGTTTATGCTCTGACAGATGGTGTGTTACGTAGAATCTTTCTTCGGATCTTGGAGACTGCCAGGTGCCCTGACAACAACAATCAAAGATATTTGGTCCTCCTGTTGGTATCTAATGTTTGTCCATAGGAAGGAGAGAAACGTTACCTCAAAACGTCCGACGATGTCAATGCTACAACGCATACAAAGAAATATATTACTCTAACAAAATCTATATTGGTGCAGTTGACACTGACATATGATTATTTCCCTTGCCACTGCTCTAGGTTCTGTCTTGTAATAGAGATGAGATTCTGTAGTTTTGGCCATTCCCAAACACCACGGGAGCCAGGAACTCTCAGCCGATGGTGCTGGCACCTACTGTGGTTATCCATGGAACTGTATTGGAAATCACAGAATAAATTGGCCATTCATTTCCAGCAGAGTATGAAACAAAAACACCCTTCTGAATGGCTCCGAGAGCTCCAATCGCTATCGTATGTCTAAGACCTCACCATATCATATGCGCTCCTCACACCCAAAGATATCACAAAACTATTGGCGGCCGATTTGGAGCAATGCGTGCACTCTTTTGACACAACAGAGCTTTCATACTCATAACAAGAAATATCATATAATTGGATTTCTATTTACGTATTATTCATGTCATTTTGTTGGCAGTGATGAAAATCCTTGGCTTTACCATTTTGATCAATCCCCAGAGGAAAATAACCACGAGGGCACTCGTCCTCTGAAATGCCAGTATTTCCTTTAAGCTCCCTAGAATCTCAAGATGCCACTCTCTTCTGAGCTACCAGTAGAGGAAAGAACATCCAGCGAAGTTGATACAGATTCGCTATCCAGGCTAGATTCTAGTCAGGCACTGCCGCTTGTAAAAGAAAATTATGAACTTACATCTTTTCTTTTCTCTAAGAAGACTTGCCAATCATCCACTTGCCCTTTATTAGCGGTCACATTAGTTTTCTTGGCCACATTCTCCATCTTCAATAGTACGATCATCGATGGTCACAACTGGTGTAAGCTCTCCCATTGTGCCAGTCGTCCACACCTTGTCTGTAGTATGGAACTCTGATAGGCTGATTTGACGCTCTTCTAGATATATTCCTTCATGTTTCACAAGATCAATTACTGTTGCATGGGTTATGCCTGGTAAGCAGTGATCAGCTTGTGGTGTATGCACTCGCCCTTTCTTCACTAAAAAAAATATTTGTAGCATTTGTTTCGGACATGAAACCATATCGATCAAGCATGATTGCATCATCTGCCTTTGCAAGATTTCCCTCTATCTTTGCCAGAATGTTATTGATAAGATTATTGTGATGAATTTTGGAATGGAGAATTGCGGTGTGTTGAAGCTGTTATCAAGGAAATGCCACCAGCATTGTCATAGACAGGTGGCCTCCATTCAGCCAACACTATCAAAGTACATCCATACAGATTGAATGCAGGGCTCATCCCTGAGGTCACCTTTTTCCCACGGGTCCAAGTGAGCCTGATATGAGAATTATTTCACATTCCATTTGAAACGAGTGTTGTAAAAATTGCTTGCTTTATCTCATTGCGTTCGGGTACATTTACAAAATCCATAGCTTTTACAGAATCAGACAGCCTGTCCAAATGCTCATCCAACTTAAAGATTTTTCCATTGTAAACCCGAAGTCCCTCCCAAACTCCATCACCACCTTGGACAATTGAATCAAATACAGATACCTTTGCACTTTTACGAGGAAGAAGCTCATCACTAACCCAAACAAGTATCTGTTCATTTGTTGGAACAAGAAGAGTTGGCTGTACTGAGACATCAGGCCGTAGAGCATGGCGCTTCAGTATGTTGTAGAAAGGAGGGCATTGCTCCAACATACTATAAAGATTGAACGGAAAAGGCTTTGGACATGTTTATGGGGGCTTGAAACCTATTGACTTATGAACACTTGCATACTACCATGGAGCCTAAAGGTCGTCCGCTGGTTTTGGACCAGCTTCCCATTTGAGCATAGAACTTTGGAAAGGAATGTCCGTAGCATTGCAGAGGCAATGTAGTGTACCCTCAGGATTCCTTTGCAAGTCCAGTGCATCAATAATTGGTGGAGGAGAACCAAGCTCACAAATTTCACCAAAGATTGTCACCAAGCTCGCCAATTCTAGCTCAAGGAAGGAAGGTGCCACAACCTTTGCAAATGATCGCTTGGGCAGCACAGTCGATTTTGATATCTGTTACAACAGGGTACACTTCCATGGGTTGTGTAGATTGAGGGGAATGGGAGATTGTGAATTGGAATTTTTGTAAGAATTATAAATTGTAAAAATCATTATGCATGGTTTTGGGTTGGAGTGCCTGTGTATCTATGTCTAAGGCCATAGTGCCTATGTATATATGTTTTGGGCTGAAGTTCTTATGTGATATTAGGCCAAAGAGCCTATATGTTGATTAAGGGACAACAAGCCTAGAATTGTAATATGTATCTACACTTTTATGGTGATGTGCACTGAGGATAGTGAAAACAATAAGGGGGAGGGGATGTAAAACCGTCAATATTAGTGCCCATAAATTATAATGTAATTGTGAAAATGTGAATTAGGCTAGTGAGTCGGTATATCTCAGGCTAGAGAGCATGTATTGATCAATATCGTTGAGGTTTGGGCTATGTAAATTGTATAATGGATAATTAATAAAAGTAAATCATAATTGGTTGCAATACGAAAGGGATGATAACGATGGGGGGATATGATTCCACAAGGGGGGGGATAAAGGGGGGTCCAAGGGGAAACCCATGTTATTTGCCTAATTTAATGTGCGATTACCATATAATCCTTCTTTAAATGATTAGACATCAATCATTGAATTCATGTAAGAGTTTAGGTGAGGAAGTCACCTCACCTAGTTATTGAAAGCATGGGAATGAGTACAATCAACCTTGGGAAGAGTGAGAGTCAACATGCATGAGAGAAAAGGAAATTCAAATGGAAAAGTATGATAGTTTTTACTTACTAGTTTTGGAGAGAAAGAGGGGAGTTGGGTGTTGATAATACAACCAACCATGTCGTGCTTGAGGATGACCATTATTAGGCTATGTTTATGTTGAAATTGTGGCCTGTGAGTTTGTAAAAATGGGTTGTTTTCATGTGGTGAATTTCTTATTGAGGAATTGAATCAAGAGACTTGAGAATTCTGATGTGAGGACTCTTGGAGTGGCTGAGAGTTCTTCGAGTCCTAAACTATGATATTCCTATCCAACTTAGTGCATTAGAGCTATGGAGGGAAGTGGGAAGGCCCAAGGGACTGTGTGGTAGAGAAGGGGGATCCCATTCCTTGGGTTTTGCAGGTTGAGGGGAAGAGAGGACATGGATTGGAATTGTTGTTGGAGTAGAACCTGATTTTGTTTTCTCCTATGTGGTTGGAATAAGCTCACCATGAATGGAAAAATGACAATAGTACGAGACAAAAAATACAATATATAAAGAAAGAGATGAAATCTATTGAACATTGGGAGTGAAAGAGAGATATTATCTGGTACAAGGGTAAAATATGTTTATGCCATCAATCAAAGTTGAAACAAAAAATATTAAGGGAGTCTCATGACTCTTTGATGGCAGGACATTCAGTGTTCCTTAAAACATATCAAAGGATAAAAAAATATTTTTTTCAGGAAGGAATGATTAAAATACATTCAAACATTTGTAAGAAAATGCGAAGTTTTCCAAATAAATAAAGGAGAAATAATAAAAAATCCAGGGTTACTTCAGCCTTTACACATACCTAGTCAAATATGGGAAGAGATATGAATGGATTTCATTACATGTTTACTGAAATTAGAAGGTAAGGATGCCATTTTTGTGGTCGTGGATAAAATCAGAAAATATGCACATTTTTGTGGAATTCAAAGTAAATATATGACAAGTCAAGTGGAAGAAGTGTTCATGAAGGAAATTCATAGACTTCATGGATTTCCTAAGATAATAGTAATGATTGATTCCCAAAATTCATAGGAAAGTTTTGGAAATAATTATGGAAGACGAGTGGAACAAAACTAGCTATGAACTCAACATATCATCCACAAATAGATGGTAAACCATAAATAGTTAACAAATGCTTAGAGGGTTATTTGCGTTGTTATTCTTTAGAAAATCAATCTCAATGGGTGACGTGTCTTTCTCTATCAAAATGGTGGTATATTACCACCTATCACACATCTACTAAGATGTCCTCATTTGAATCCCTTTATGGATATCCAACTCCTAGTATGTCATACCTTTTACACGATCATTCCAAAGTGGAGGCAATAGAGTCGCATATGGAAAAGACTAAATAAATTTTATTGATTCTTAAGGAAAACCTTCAAATGGCACAAAACAGGATGAAGCAACAAACAATCTACTCGCATCGAAGTGAAAGACATTTTGAGGAGGATGATTGGGTATTTTTTAGACTGTAACCTTATAAGCAATCTACTCTCAAACAAAAGAAGAAACAAAAATTAGCTCCAAAATTTTATGGACCCTACAAGATTATTCACAAGATTAGACAAGTGGTGTATGAGTTAGATTTTCCTTACTCTCATATTCAAAAGTTTTTTCATGTAACTTTCCTAAAAAGGTTTTTGGGACAAACTATGCCAGTGCAAACATAAATTCTAGAATTAGATGAAGAAGGGAAGTTGATTCTTGAACCAAGAAATTTTATAGATAGGCGTTCTATATCTCTGTAGAATAGAACCATTATGGAGTACCTAATCAAGTGGAATAATATGATGTTGGACACACCTACCACACTTAGAGGGGGGGTTGAATGAGTGTGGGAATCTTTTTCCCAAAACTTCCCTCTTACACAAAAACTCCTTAGTTAACATTCAACATTTGATCATTACTCATTGTTGTCATTTATAATCAGTTATATGTGAATACATATCAACAAAATATATCAGCAACATATAACCAACGAATCATCTCCACAAGGAACACAAAGAACACAAGATGTATGCACAATTTTTCTTTTTATTATGGACTTCAATCCAGGGGTTTTTCAACAACAACTAAATAGAGTACAACTCTACAAGAGCACCAGATCTATATGAAAGAATCAGCTTACATTCTCAGCACCAACTGAGATGAGGCAACAATCCTCAACATATATCAATCTGTCAACATAAACAAGTGCATCAACCATGCACCAACCTATGCCATATAAACAAGTACTCAAATCCATGCACTCAACCTATACAACCTGTAATCAACTTACCATAAACAAGTGCATCCAAGTAATCCATGTACTCAAGTATATACCAATCATGTGTAATCATCAACAATGACTCATCAATATACCAACATCATCAACTATACACCTCATGTATGTGCCAACTCATCAACGCCTTTGCCTAACCATGACTAGTTTTGGATTAGTCAAGAACCCCAACTTGAAATAATCATAACCTTCTACCTGTAATGAATAAATATATGAAAATGATAAACAATGTTATTCAATGTGTTTTACACAATTCCTCCGTGTGGCTTACTTGGAACCTCTCATAAATGATTTATAGCAAAAATGGCATACCCATTAAATTCGTTTATTCTAGAGATGACCTTTCTAGGATGTGGGACCGCACAAAATATTCATTGAATTGGATATGAAACTATTAAAAACATACAACAGACTTTAAACTGGACCAACACATTTGTCTCACTAAATTTGGATCTGTTATGAGAGTTATGACGCTTACCTGGAACACTTGTTTTTGACTAGTTTCGTGACTAGCCACAAACCCTGCTTTCCATGGAGTGTAACTCCCAAAATACAACGACCCACTGTTTCGAATCTTTTTTTACCACAAATACTGGGTACATGTGTTTCCTCAATGTCCTATCCATTTCATAGTTTGAATCATTATTTAAAAAACGTTATGGAAGTGAAATGGCGAGATGACCTGTAAATACCATAAGTACCTTAGAAAGCACCATCAAAAGAATTTATCCTTCCTGCATTTCAGCCTCTTTCTTCACTTTCCTCAGAATATCATTTAGATATCCTTTGGTTTACTCTAGACACATTACATATATTCACATTCTCATGTGATTAAAATGAGAGAGCCTTATTCTTATTTAGATACTGTAAAGTAGCTTCCTTAAAACATCTTCTGTGGGTCACTTGGCCCCACTTTCCTTATTTTAGGGTTAACCCACTCTAATTTCTCCATTAAATCTCTATTATTTAAATAATTTATTTTAGACCACTTTGAATTATAGTACACTCATCACTTCACTTTATATTATTATTTACCTTTTAAAATCCTTTAAACTTACTCTTGATCTACTTTGACCTTTGGGGCCGGTGCACAGAGGGTCCTCCAACTTTGTAAGGCCATAACTCTCAAAACCGTGAGGAGAGATGCTATGTGACATTCCAGATACCACCAGAAATGGAATGAAATGTACTCATTCATAGTAGAATAGTATTGTCTGAAAATATATCATAACTCCCATAGCTATTACCCATCAAACAAACTTTGGGTCCATTACCCAAAACTCGGTTCCAACTTCTCACGGCCATACATCTCTAACCATGAGGAGAGTTATGTGATGTTCTATTATATCAATCGAAATGGAGAATGAAAAGAACTATACATATAGGATGATAGTTTCACTCATAATTTTCTTGATATTCATCTCTCTATTCCAAATACAAGCATGGGTACTCCAACAATTCTTCTAGGATAACTCAATCCAAGCAAAGCGCCTCCCATGAGGGATTTCACCATATGTGTTCACTTTGGAGTTCATACATTTGTACCTTATAAATCATGATAAGATAATAATGAGAGAATGGGACCTCCAACCATTATTCTATGATAACTCAATCCAAAAGTATTCCCATGAGGACTTTCTACCATGGGGACCACTTTGGAGTTCATCCATTTGTGCACTATCAATCACGTATAAGACAATACAGACATCTATATATTTTACAACAATGCATCTTTATACCAATGAAACTACATCGATCCATATTCATCATGTATCAACATTACAACCTATTGATCCATCTTCACTATCACGACAACTCACGATTGGATCCATCTTCATCTATGCATTCTCATCAAGGACAATACATATTATATTACATCATCATCAATCAATCAACTTTTGATATCAATCAATCACTGACATCAATCACTTGACATCAATCAATGACATCAATCAATCAAACCATTGGAATCAATGACAACCAACCTTAATTGACAATTTCTCCCTTTGGCATTGATGGAATAACAACATTGATGTCAACATCAATTACCCACTATTGATGTCACCATGTAGATAAGGCATGCTCTACATCAATAGTCACGTGACTATATCCCCATCAATAAACATCAATCACATCAATGTGATTAACTCTCCCCTTTGATCAATGACAAAGGGCCATTCATCTTGGGGTTGCTCCCCTTACATGAACTCTCATTGGGCCAATACCTCCTCGGCCTGAATGCCTCTTGATCTTCCTCCTCAATATCTCCCCATTTGACTAAGGATATCACTCTAATGTAATGTCCAAGATACATCAACATACTCCCCTTGTGACCATTGTCCCGAATTATGCTCCGTGGCTCTTTCTTCAAGCATAAGGCTCTTTCTGTGGTATGCATCCGACAAATATCTCCTCCTAGAATCATGGAAGAAGAATGAATCCCATAAGTATGTCTCCCCCATATTTTCTGCAAGATGAACATTGTGCTACCATATAATGAGATTCTTTTGACCTGTTCATGCATCAAACTCATGCCATACAACACATGAAGCAAAGATATGTCAACAATGAAATAAAGAATCATGAGAACATATAAAACTAAGTACATCCTCAGACAAATGTGTGTTCATCATAATACCTTTTACATCAACAACATCATGCAATGTGCCAAAATATATCATCCATGGAAATGTATCAATCATATGCCTTATCACATGCCAACATGCATCTACCAATATGCCAACCATGTGCATCCACCAATATGCCAACCATGCATCTAGAAGATAAATGAATGTATCATATCACTCAGGTTCCATCATGAACCAAGTGCCACAATCATGTATCTCAAACAAATGTCAATTGTTGTGCTAATCAAGTGAAAATCAATGGTGTAGCATCATCAAGAATATGCCATCTATGAGGGTACCAAACATGCAATATATCACCATGCACCAATACCACAAAAATGATGAATCCTATACATTTATGCCAAATCCTCCATAAACATGTGCCAATCAAACTGCTTAGTAGGTGCCTCTTCCAATGCAATTAGAAAAGTACCAATCACGCATCAACTATATATCAACAATGATGTACAACACATGATCAATTCTAACAAATCACTCAACCATATGTCTCTAACATAGCCCACGTATATGCAAAATTATGCACCAAGATATCAAATATATGCTTCCTAATAATACATCATCATAAGATTTACCATCCATGTACACCACCATCTTCACAAAATGATTAATCCCAATATATCAACATCAATCCATATTCTTAGGTTAGTGTCATGCAATCTTTAATATTTATTTTTATCTATACCATTGTGTGATCTCATGAAACTCAAGAACAAACAAAGGTCGTGGTCTGTACAGTCAATGTGTTAGACTCCCCAGAATACAGAAGAAAATTAATACATCAAACTCCAATCCATGTGCATTTCTTTTTCCCAAGGGGCTTATAAAGAGAGCATGGGTCTGCTGCACAATCTGTTGAACGTAGTATTATCGGTCATTCTGCTGTCAAGACACGAGTGATAGATCGCCACTCACCTATTACCCGTGGTGCCTCAAAGGATGACATTCTTTGTATTTCTCTTCATTCGACCGGCTTCTCCTGGTTTCACCACTTCCGAGATGACCTTCTTTCAAAAACTTGAGCTTCTTGAGTATCCATATTTTCAAAGATATCCTGCCTTTTCTTACTTCATTCCTTCTTCTAAATATGCTATTTGAAGTCCTCTACTATGACTTTTCTCTGTGTTCCAAAGATTCTGGGATTTGTGGGCCAAATCCACCACCTCAGAGCATCCAAGGGATTTACATTGAACATAAATATGTCCCATTTGATCACATCTCCACCAATCTTTGTGGTGTTATAGAACCTTCCCTTATATCTTCTTCATATAAGATATACATTCAAAAGCTTTTGTGACCATATCCATTACATGAATAACACCCCATGAAAAAATACTTTCATACCTTTCTTTGGTGTCCCAAAAGTAGCTTCCTGATGTCTCCTTGCTTTGTTCTTTGAAATCTTCTTTGTCTCTTTGTGTAGGGGTTGTTTTAGATTGTCTCTTTCTTTTGATGGACTTAATTTCATTCTTCTTTTAGGTTCTTGCTTTAGCATGTGTGTATTCTCCTTTGTATCCAAGACTTGATTTATCACATGGTGGTCTTTGACTTCCAATATCTCATCCAATATTCTTGAGCTATTCAAGAATTTGTTTGACTTCTCTACTTTTCTGTTGTCAACACTCTGTTTCTCTTAGGCCAAGGAATACACTCTTCCTTTTCATTTATTTGAATCTTCAATAGTTCCTCTACTTTTGGATTTCCAATTTTAGTTTCTATTTAGTTGAATGGTTTCAAAACTTGTTAATCTCATCATCTACATATTCTCATACCTTCTTTTCCATCTTTTAGTCTTGTGATTCTCTTCTTCCTTTCTTCTTAATTTAGAACTCTCTTCTTGTTCTATGAGCATTCCCTTTAACTTCAAGATGTGACTTTTACTCCTCCCGAAATTTTTTAGTGTTATCCGAAGAAGAGAGGCGTATAAAATGATCACTCCTTATACATGTATACACCCTCTTCAATTTCTTTTGAGTTCTAATAGATTTTCTTTCTATTCTTTTCCATGGGATAACTATCATCAAACTTACACAAATCAAGTTTCTAGATCATCTTCTTCACTAGCAGGAAAAATTAACATCATCACACTTAACAATTCATATTGCAATCAAGAGTCTTGGGAGATTTTAAATTTCAATATTCTTCCTCACAACACCATCACATGATTTTGGTTTCCATTTGAAATGTCTTCAAGATCTTCTTTGTGCTATCATTACTTGATTCTTTATCTTCACTTGAAATGGTTTTCAAAATCACATTTAGAAACAATACACTCAAGAGTTGTTGATGTTTCTTTACCTTTGATGATCTGATGGAGTGGTCTTCAATTTGTTCCTTTTCTCCTTTCTTGCTTTGATATGTCTACTCTAGTTTAGCCATAGATCCTTGGTGGAAGTGCATTGTCCTGTGCTCTCTTTGATAGGGCTTCTATGAGTACACTAAGAATGGTCTTGAGAGCCAATGCATCATTCTTATTTCCTTCCCTTTGAGATACACAAACTTTGACTTGTTCTTTCAAATCTAAACATATCCACTCCATGGTTGCCTTCAAAATAGGGCCATACTCCCAATTTTTGAAATAATCTCATCTCTATTCTCCAAGGTAAAGTTTTCTCATCAAGGACTGAACTTCATCATCCATTTGTGTGTTCATGGATCTCCTTCAAGCTTGCATATTTGTAGTGAAGTCCCACTCGTATAAAATTGTTGGACACACCTATCACACTTGAGGGGGGTTGAATGAGTGTGGGGGATCTTTTCCCAAAACTTCCTCTTACAATAAAAATCCTTTGTTAACATTCAACATTTTCTCATTATCATTGTTTTCATTTATAATTAGTTAGATGTGAATAAATACTTCATAAATATATCAACAAATCATCTTCCATAAGGAACAGAAGAATACAAGGAAGTAGTAAGTAATTTTTTTTATTATGGACTTGAATCAGGTTTTTTCAACAACTCAATAGAGTACAACTTGCTAAGAGAACCAACTCTATATGAAAGAATCAACAAGATATTAATGTAACTAACCTAGATGAGGCAACAACTTTAATATATCAATCACATAAACAAGTGCATCAACCATGCACCAACTCAGGCCAAAACAACCTCAGAATCAACATGTACCATAAACAAGGCATCCAACCATGTACCAATTAATATATACTAATACTGTAAATAATCATCAACAATGGACTCATCAATATGTACCAACATCATCAACTATAGCACCTCTATGTGCCAACTCATCAACTCTGTCTCAACCATGTGACTAGTTTGGATTAGTCAACAACCCTAACTCTTGAAATAATCATAAATTTGTACCTTGTAATTTAGAATAAAGATATGAAACGATACACAATGTTATTAAATGTGTTTTATGCAATTAATCAAAGTGTAACTACTTGGAACCTTCCTTTAAAAGGTGTTATAAAAATGACATACCCTTATCAACTCGGCTTATTCTAGAGAGCTGCATTCTTGTAGAGCTGCGGTCCCATAAAAATGTTTTTTTTATTTTTTATTTTTTTTATTTTTATTTTTTTTTTTATTAGGGGAATGGGTAACAACGGCAGTATCATACTGGCGTGACACGGTCAAATGACCCACTGGCTGCCTTATAAACCCTAGGAGAAACGACAACAGCAAGCACTTCCAAGTAAATCGGGTTGAGAATCGACCTTGAGACCTCTCATTTTACATAGTTCCTTCCATTTGTTACACGTAAGACTTCACATCTGGTTCACACTTCAAGGGCTTTAAGTTGAAGACATGGGGGTGGGCTTTGATCCACTTATGTGTGCACGGTCACAATACCATTTATTATAATATCTCTAGGTACAACCACACATCGCCTAACCACTACCTCTTTATGTCCTCTATGGTTCTAAAGTCTCTCAATGAGACCTTGTACCTATGACCATAAAAAATGTTTGTTGAATTGATATGAACCATTAAAACATACTACAGCCTATACCATAACCAACACATTTGGTCTCACCAATTTGGATATGTTATGAAGAATTTATATTTTAATTAAACACCGTTGCTGACTAGTTTCAGGACTAGCCACAAACCCTTTTCTCCACGGAGTGTAACTCCAAAAACTAAAACTACCCACAAGATAAATTGTTTGTCATGACACATGGGTATCTTTTCTCAATGAAATAGCAATTTCACATTCGTAATCATTATAGAAAAAAATTAATAGCAAAATGGTGAGATGAATTCAGAAATAACATACCTTTAGAAAGCACCATCAAAGAATTTATATCCTTCCTGCATTTCGGCCTTCTTTCTTCTGCCACCTTTCCTCAAAATTTCAGGCTTAGATATCCTTGGCTTACCTCAGAAAAACATATAGATATTCAATATTCCCAACTCAGGATTAAAATGAGAGCCTTGCCTCTGTATTTATACTCTCCAAGTAGCTTCCTTTCTTAAAACATCTCTAGGTCACTTGGTCTCCACTTTCCTTATTTTAGGGTTAACCTAATTTCTATTTTCTCCATTAAATCATTATTATTGAAATAATTTTATTTTGTAAGCCTCACTTTGAATTTTAGTACACTTATCACTTCACTTTTATTATTTACCTTTAAAATCCCTTAAACCACTTCTAATCATTGACCTTGTATTTCTAGATGATGTGAGGGTCCTCCAATCCTTCGTAGAAGCCATAACTCTCAAAACCGTGAGGAGTTATGTGTGACGCTCCATACAAAAAGAAATTGGTAATGACATGTAATATTAATTAGAATAATATTGTTTGAAAATACATCATAACTCATACCGCTACTCCATCAAACAAACTTTGGGTCCATTACCCAAACCTAGGTTCTCCTACATCCTCTCATTGTCATAACTCTTTAACCGTGGGGAGTTATGTGACGCTCTACATGTTCATCATCAGGAATGTAATGAAAATACTATAAATCTAGATGTTTCACTCAAAAATTTCCTTTATATTCATCTCATCATTCCAATATACAAGCATGGGTCCTCCCAAATCCATTCTTCTTCTAGGATAACTCAATCCACGCCTTCCCAAGTGGAGGATTTCACCATAAGGGGACCACTTTGGAGTTCATCCATTTGTGCACCATATAAAATCAAGGATAAGACAATAATGAGAGAATGGGTTCCAACTATTCTTCTAGGATAATTATATCCACAAAGAGTCTTCCCGTGAAAGCGCCACCAAGGGGAATTCACTTTGGAGTTCCGCCCATTTGTGCACCTTTATCAATCATGAGACATCTATACATTTTTCAATGTATCATATATACTACCGAAACTACATCATCCATTTTCCTCCTTTGTCATGTATCACGATAAACTTCCATTGATCCATATTCATCATATCAATGACAACTCATTGATCCATCTTCATCTATGCATTCTCATCAAGGACAATACATATTATATTACATCAATCATCAATCAATCAATCCTTTGGCATCAATCAATCACTTGACATCAATCAATTAAATCAATCAATCAAACCATTGGAATCAATGACAACATGATCCAACATATGCCTCTAGAAGAAGCTACATGGGAAAATGAGCAATTCATGAAGAAACACCCTCAATTACAAGCTTTGAGGGGAAGGATTATTTTTAAAGATAGGGGTATGTGAAGGCCCTAACACTCATTTATTATTAGTTTATTAGTTATGATTAGGTCATCTTAGTGGTAGGTTACATCATGCTCACTTTATGTCCTATTTATAATAAAGGAGAATCATTTGTATAAGCATATCATGTTGTCTTGTGAATTGAATATATTGTAAAAGGAGGTTTCCCCCTCGAAGTGGATTATTCATTGGACATTTTTGGAGTTTGGTTCATAAAAATATGCTTCTTGCCAAAACCATAACCAGCTAGGGTTTTTTAGATTCCATTTAGAAAATTTTCGGTGGGGGAAGCATTGCCCACTTCCCCCTCCCTCTCCTTCTCTAATGATTCCCTCAATTTTCAAGACTATGGTGATAGAAACAAGCAAGAAATCGACTCCTTCAAGATTCATTAAAAAATTGGATCAGATACCCTACGTGAAACTCCCTCTAGAAAAAAATATATCACCTTCTCATAGAAATATCTAATCAACAAGTTCATAGGTTTTTGGCCATTCCCCCCATGCTTTAGATCAATGGTTGCAAATATTGTCACCGACTTGATGAGAACCCTCCAAAGTTCTGATTTTTTTAGAGGTCACATTTACTGGTTGCATTTACCCTTATTTCGAAAAGTGGCTGCATTTACCCTTTTTCTTTTTGGGGTTAAAATTACAACCTTTTGCATCCATGGCCTTAACAAACTGATAATGTTGTTAATCAAAACTTTAAAATCAACTAATGAATTGAAAATTTGTGCTACCAACAATACCATTTTTTGGTGGGGGGGTGAAATTACAATTTGTTTGACACCATGGCCTTAACAACTAGTATTGTTGCAATCAAAATATTTAAATCAATCCATCGAATCGAAAAGTGTGCTATGAGTAGCAACCCCTTCTTTTTTCCAAGGTTAAAATTGCAACATTTTTGAAACCATGGCCTTGGCAACAGATATTGTTGCATCCAAAATACTAAAATCAACCCCCAAATCGAAAAGAGGTCCCACCAGTAGCACCCCCTTTTTTCTCCGGGCTTAAACTTGAAATAATTTTGAAACCATCTCCTCATACACCCTTACTATTGTAAGAAAAATCACAATAAGGGGAAAAAAGCAAGTGGAAAAAGACAAAAAAAATCTAAAGAAAAGAGGGAAAAAAAAACAAACACATATTTTAAATTAAAAAATAAAATAAAAACAAAGATTAAAATAAAGAAAAAATAAAAATAAGACCCCCCTTTTTTTAATTTAATTTAATTTAATTTTATATTTAATTTTCTTATATATATATATATATATATAACTGAAACTGAAATTATATTATTTAAAAAAAAAGTGTTGTACCGAAGCGAACAACAATTGCATAGGCTACTTCTAAGATTGCCAAAACATAGCACATTTCAATGATTAAGTCTATTGACAGAAAGATATGAACCAGACAAAAGTTCTAGGTTATCTTACATGTTGTTTTCCTAGTAAATTGACCCAGAAAACAAGTAATTCTGAAAAGCATTCAGAATTTTAAACTTGCACAATACTAGATCTTCCTATTACTCACGAACATGTTTTATACTAGTTCCTTCAATTTCCATCAGGACATGACTTTGGAATGTTGTCTCTACCTCATTTTCCTCTCCATGTGTAGAACTTTGTGTGTCCATATTATTGGATGATAGGGAAAGATTGTGCACAAACATAGTGATAGCCTTCAACCTTCCACATTTTTCCTCAAGAAGATCGATTATGCACTTCTGGGTGAGAATCAGGCTCATTTGGTTGGCATTTTGGGAAGAACAAATGTTCTCTATTTTTTCTATTTTGGTGGAGAGAGCTAGGATGACGTTGTTAATGGCATGTATCTGAACCCTGCCCCCTTGAAGAATGAGAATATCCAAGGGATGGTTGCCTACTCCCATTTTATTTGAAAATTTAGAACTACAGTTGCAGCTATGAGTGACCACAAACATATACCAAAAGACAAAAACCTAATAGAATTATTGAAAATATGTTCATTAATGACAAAGAAAATGCCAACATCCGACTAGAATGTGTCCCTACCTCACCAAAAGATTGTTGGGAAGACTAGGATCAAAGGCCTTTCATTATGGAAACTCCCATATAGAGAAAAGTTCACACCAGAGATTCCAAAAAGACAACTTTGGTTCATCCACCGACCTCCTAACACCCCTACCTATATCCACTTCCAAATGCAAGAATTCTCTCCAGGAAAACGTGCCCCAACTCTTCCATAAATTTCCTGCAAAGATTGAATTTGAGATCCTTCTTACCCCTGTAATCCCATATTACTTGAGCCTATTTATAACTTTGCACTCGAATGTTATGAGCATAGCCAGAGAGATAAAATGAAGGTGGGGGATCGCATGGGGATATGAACGCTCTGCCACCTGCTCCAAGTGTGCGACCTCTACTAATGATCATGTGATTTGAGTTGCATTAATGACCCTTAAGTGCGAATGAGGGATTATACTATGGCTCATAAAATATGAAACCCTAGGGATAATGGCAAATGAAAATTCCCCATTTTTCATCAATACACCAATTTTTAACTAAGTGGCGTAATTGGCCAAGACATCTGCTTCATTGTTTATCTCTCTTCTGAGACATGGAAGAGCCTCACATGGTCGAGTTGAGCTATCGTCTTCCTCATTATATTTATGATTCCCCATAGTTTAATTCCACCCAGTTTGGAATGGTTCATATCTTCCTGGATAATGATCATGGAGTCCCTGAAGACCATTAAATCCCTAATTTCTTGCGCTCTAGCTATGGTGAGCCCACACCATAGAAAATATGCTTTAGCTAGATTATTCGATAGCTCACCTAATCCCCAAGAACAATATTTAATTTGTTTCCTGCTTAGATCATGAAGACTCCCTCCCTAACCTACCACCCCTAATAAATAAATAAAAATAAAAAATAAAGAATTGAAAAGATAATTTAAAAAAAAATGAAAAAATGAAAAAATAAACCTAACTTTGAAATATTTTTTTTATAAGAAATGAAATAAAATAAAAAGCATTAAAATAACACATTGATAAATAAAAAATAGAAAATAGAAAAAAATATTCAAAAATAAAATAAAAAAGTTAAAAAAAATTAAAAATATAAAAAACATGTTATAAAAACAATATTTTTGTATCAAATTGTGGGTGGGGACGATGCTCTTAATCACCCTCCACCCCACCCCCTATCCCCACAACTAGCCCCTCCCACCCATCCATTCCACCCTCATGCCCCCCCTATCCGACACTCCTTTTAGCAGCGAGAGGGTGGGTGGCATTGTCCTCCTCCTGCCCCTCCCTTGCCATAATATGCCGCTCCTTTTAGTGACAGATGGGGTGGGGGGTGTGTGTGACATAGGGATGGGATGGGAAATTGGGGGGGAAAGTGGGAGGGCCCGGTTGGGGGGCGATTTCGAGAATCACCCCCTCACCATTTGATATTCTTTTTTATTTTTCTTAAACACTTTTTCATATTTTAAATTTTTTTAGAATACATTTTTTCGTATTTCTTGCTTTTTATTTATAAATGTTTTTTTAATTTTTATTCTTATAAATTATTTTTTTCCTTAGAAAAAAGCGTAAATTTAAATTTTATTCACTGGAAGGCGAAAAAATTCCATTATGTAGGTGCTAAAAGCACATGCATCCAAGCAGACTGGATGTCAATATAAAACAACTTGAAGAGAGTCAAATTGAATCTGGGGGCTGTAGATACCCAAAAAACGAGGGATGTGCATATTACTATGCCTTGGATATTTAAAGAATGGTAATTATAAAATTAACCTGTAGTTGAAAGAGATGCCCAAAGGGGTTGGATCCAATGGTGGAAAGCAGGGAGTTTTTCACTGTTGGGCAAGGTTCAATTCCTATGAGGGCCTAAACTGAAGCCATAGGGGCACCTTGAGGTAGTGTTCGAACATGTGGTTGCACCCAGAGATATTATATCAAATGATATCGTGATCCATGCACACATAAGTGGATCAAAGCCCACCCCAATGTCCTTCAATTTTATAAGGTTTTCAATAAGACATTTTGCATCGACAACAAGCTAGGGTTTGACAGTTGCACACACAATAGAACACAACATGGTTACCAAAAGGGGTGGTGATGGAACCCCTCATACAAGCAGGTAGTGGTGGACAGGGGGAAAGGCCCACGAGGCAAAGTTTTCAAGGAACTAGTGACGAGCACCTCGGGATCAGGACCGGAAAAGAATCAGGAAAGCAACCAGGAAAAAAGGGATCGCATGGGGGAAGAAGCCAGAGAAAATCAGAATGATGCGCAAGAACCAGCGAACCCCAGTGGGGTAGAAGGGCGCAACCCGTGTAAACCTAAACAACACTGATACCCAAGGTGATACTGGAAGATCCACAAACGAAACTCTTCCGAGACCAGATGAAGACGCATGCACTAATTTTCAAGTTCATGGGTTTGTGGCCCACAGAAAGAACGTTGCACAACTAGATAAAATACCAATGGAAGACAAGAGAGGAAGTGGAACTCCACCTGGGTTCTAAAGGCTTCTTCACAGCAGTATTCATGAACTTGGAGGACAGGGATAAAGTCTTTGAGGGGGGGCCATACTTCCATGCCTCAACAGGACTGTACATCCAACCATGGAAGGAAAAATTGTCCCTAGAGAAAGAAACCTTCAAGAATGTACCTGTCTGGCTGAGGCTTTACTCTTTGCAGCTAGACTACTGGCTACCCTCCACCTTCGAAGCAATCGAGAACAAACTTGGAAAACATGTGAAGACATCAGAAGCAACCCTGAAAGGGAGATATACCTCCTATGAAAAAATCTGCATAGAGATGGATTTTTCGAGGGCACTCCCAGAAGCCATAAGCCTGGAATTTAGGGATGAGGAATGGATACAAAGAATCAACTACGAGCAGATCCCATTCATATGAAAAATATGCCATGAACATGGACACCTATTTAAAGAATTCCCTCTCAATAAAAAATAAGAAGCGGGAAACACCAAAATACAACAGGATGAGGATGGGTTTATCAAACTGAACCACAGAAAAAGAGAAAATAAGAAACCAAGTAAAGCCCCAATGGGAAGCAACCCAGAATTCAGGACTTGAATGGAAGGGCGGGAAAAAACCAACAAAGGGGAAGAAGGAGGAAAGGAGAAGGAAAAATCCAAAGAAGCTAAGGAACAAGCCCCAAATGAGAACACAAATAGTCCAAGCAATAAGATGGAACATGGGGATAGCACATCTCCTATGGACGGAGAAACCAGAGATGCCAACACCCCCATGCATGAAGCAAACAAAGATGTAGAAATGACACCAAGTGAGGTAGGTATGAAAGATCTTGATCTCAATGATATTGTGGAAAGGGAAGGCATAGATCTCCTGAACATACTGGAGCAATGGAAAAGGCAGAGCATAGACAATGTACCAGTAGAGAAACTAGATCGTATCCAATACCTATTCCTCCTAAGGGAGGAAGAAAAATCCAGAGGGCTCAAGTGCATGCACAGGGAGATAGTAAACCCAGGAATCAAAGAAGGTGAGGGATAACCACAACTCTCACCCAAGTAGACGAGAAGGATGAAAAGTAGGAAATCAAATAGTGTAGCCCTACAAGAACTAGGAGCTCTGTTGATAAACTCAGGTAAGATCAAAAAGATATTTCCCAACTCCCCCACACATGTTTAAATGAAGATTATAACATCGAATATTAGAGGCCTAAACAACCCACGAGAGCAAAGAATCCTTAAAAACAGACTGAGGAAGGAACAACCAGACCTCTGTTTCATCCAAGAGACAAAATGTACTGTAGACAGAATGGAAACAATCAACAAAAAACAATTGAGCAAGTACAAGATGTTGGCTGTCGAAGGACAGCAGATGGAAGGCAATATTCTCACTTTGTGGAACCCATAAGTGATGAATCTACTAGCATCTAAAGCCACCAAACACACACTTTTAGTTAACATGGAAATCATAGGTAGCATGGAGGTGATTCTATGAACTAATGTGTATGGTCCCCAAATGTTGGAATAAAAGAGAAGAATGCTCTTAGACCTAGAAAAACTAAAAGTTTTCTCCCGCAACCTCCATTGGATCCTGGCCGAGGAATTCAACATCATCACGGCACTTGCGGAAAAAAAAGGAGGCACCAGGAGATTGGATAGATATGCGGAAGATTTTTCAGCTTTCATTGACACAGTGGAGATGGTGGACATCAAAACCAGTAATGGCCAATTCACATGGAACAACAAACGGATAAATCAACATCAGATAGCGACGAGGATAGACACATTATTGGTGTTAGAATCCATCATTCTACATGGTTTAACTTTATATTGCAACATCCTTCTCTAGGGGGGTTCAGACCACTGGCCAGTCCAACTGGAAGCAAACTTCCAAACCACTCCGAAGAATAGACCCTTCAGATTCGAGAAATTTTGGATCAAACATCCCACCTTCAAGGAGAACATCAACCAATGGTGGTGGGAGAAAAAACTAGAGAAAGGGACAAGGATGTTCAATCTATATAAAAAAATCAGGTACATCAAGCATAAACTCAAGGAGTGGAATAAGGAAATCTTTGGAAACATAAATCAAGAAAAAAAAATATTGAAGACAGAATGAGGAAACTCCAGGAAATATGCATAGACGAGGGTTATACAGAGGATCGAAAAAAGGAAGAGATCCAAATGACCAAGGAATGGGAAGCGAGATGCCAACAGGAAGAGACTCTATGGCGCCAAAAGTCCAGAATCAGGTGGCTAAAGGAAGGGGAGTAGGACAAAAAGTTTTTTCATAGAACAACCATTGCTAGAAGAACCCACAACAAAATCCTGAAAATTCGGGATCAAGATGGGATCGAGAGAGAGTCACACAAGGAGATTGAAAACATACTGGTAAACCACTTCCATGGGATAGCCCAGTAACCCAACTAGGACTGAACAGAGGCCATACAAAGGATAAATCAACACATTCCTAGGCTAGTTACCGAGGAACAAAATATCAACCTAAACAAACCCATCGCTAAGGAGGAAATTGACCAAGTGGTATAGGATATGCCCAATGGAAAGGCCCCAGGTCCAGATGGTTTCACAGTGGAATTTTTCAAAGACTACTGGGAAGTGGTTTAACGTGACGTTTCTGGGGTGGTGGAAGACTCCAGGCGCTCAACCTCCATTCTGAAAGTGCTAAATTCCACAATGATTACTCTAATCCCCAAAGAAAATGAAGCAAGGACCCCAGACCGCTACAGACCCATAGCGTTATGCAATGTGGTTTACAAGATAATATCCAAAGTCATAGCCAATAGACTAAAACCTCTCCTACCCACACTGATTTCACAGGAATAGGCGGGTTTTGCAGAAGGGCAACAAATTGTGGACAACATCATCGATGCCCATGAGTTGATACACACACTGAAAATCCAGAGGAGAGGGGGGATGATAATCCAACTTGACCTAGCAAAGGATTATGAAAAAATTGGCTGGAACTATATGGTCAAGACTCTGGAAGCTTTTGGATTTGCGCAACACTAGATCAACTAGATTGTCAACCTATTCTCTACAACAAGTTAGTCACTTTTAATCAATGGAGCCCCAGCCAAACCCTTATGGCCTTCAAGAGGCATCAAACAAGGAAACCCGGTATCACCTTTCTTGTTCATTCTAATGATGGAAGGACTCAGTAGAAGCATAAAAAGCGCAACTACAACAAGAGAAATAAAAGGCATCAAACCTTTCGAAAACTTCCCTACCTCCACGCACCAACAATTCATTGATGACACCTTACTCCATGGCACACCCATGGTCAAGGAAGCGAAAGATTATAAAATAATATTAGAATAGTTTGGGGAAGCCTCTAGAGAGGAGATCAATCACAAGAAATCCATGATCTATTTCTTCAATACCAACCCAAAAATTCAAAGAAACCTAGCAAATATTTTGGGGCTTGAACACAAAACGCTCCTTGTGAAATACTTGGGAATCCCCCTGATGGAAAAAGCATGCAAAATGACAACATGGGAAGGAGTGATCAACAAACTATAGGAGATGGTGAAAAACTAGACTTACAGATCCCTCAACCTAGTGAGGAGACTTATCTTGACCAAAGTGGTTCTGCAAGCAATTCCAACCTATATGATGTCAGTGTTTCCTACTCCCAAAGGAATACTCCAAAAAATAAAAGCCATCCAAAGGGACTTCCTATGGAAAGGAGTGGAAAGCAAGAAAAAATGGGCCCTTGTGGCCTGGGAGAAGGTTTGCAAACCCAAATGCAAAGGAATCTTGGGGTTACAAGACCCACAGGTAACCATTGAAGCCTACGGGGTGAAACTATGGTGGAAATGGATCAAAGAAAATTCAACACCGTGGGAAACCCTCTGGAAGGCCAAGTATGCCCTGGACATCAACGACCAGGATTGAATTCATTTTATGGGCACAAGGGAGGGATCAGCCATCTGGAATCTTGCCTGGAACAACAAAACCTGGATCTAGAAACACATCTTTTGGGAAGTTAGGAATGGTAAAACAACCAAATTCTGGGAGGACGCGTGGCAATAGGAACCCAGAATGGAAAATATGGACAGGGAGGAACCCCAATAGGCGATGATTGCATAAGGAAAAATCAAAATCCATCACTACTAGAAACAATAAAATAACCATGAAAGATGGAGGATCTGGGACAAACTCAATCCACAAAACAAAGATCGGATCACAACAATAACGAAAGAGGTGGAGGAGGAATTGGGGAAAAGGAAAATTGTAATCTCAGAAGAAAAGGACCAACTAAGATCGGGTAGGAAAAATGGTAGGGAATTAAACTTAAAGTAAGCATGAAACTACATCGCGGACCAGGACCAAGAAGATCTAGCACAACAGTGGGGAAAGATTTGGGGTAGCCCCCAATGGCCAAAAATCAAAATATTCAAATGGCTAGTTCTACAAAACCAAATTATAACCTGGGAAAACCTAAGGAAAATGGGTTTCATAGGCCCATCATGATGCCACCTCTGTCAAGCTAAGGAAGAAACAACAGATCATCTCCTCGATGAATGTAAATACACAACAAAGATCTGGTATTGGGCGACATGCATCTTTCGCCATTCCAATAGGACCCGAGATAACATCTGCACAACCATAAATAACTGGAATGAGAGTTACAACAAAAATGAAATGGTGAACCTCTTTTGGAATCTCATGCTAGGGATGATCATATGGGAAATATGGAAAGAAAGGAACTGATTCATCTTCAGGAACGAAAGCCTTCCAGAAGGGAAACTCAAGGAAAAGATGCAACTTTCAGAATGGAAAAGCGCAACTCACAGAACAAGACTCCCGAATCCTGGAAGTTTTTCACCTAAAATACGGGCGCAAAAACACACAGGTAGGGCGACCACCGCAACTTCAATTAGGAGAGCGCAACTGGACACCACCTTCGACAGGGTTCCTCAAGTTAAATTTTGATGGGGAGGCAAAAGGAAACCCATGAATGACAGGGATGAGAGGGGTGATCAGAGATAGTGATGGAAACATAATCTGACTGTACACTGGGAGTATGGGAAACTCAACCAATAACGCAGCGAAATTTGGAGCCCTGGAGCTCGGTCTCGAAATTCTAAGCCGTGAAAGGTTGACCAACACCATCGTGGAAGGTGACTCCACCTTGGTCATCAACACGGTGAAGAGACTCCAAAATGGCACTAGAGTGGGAAAGGTACAGAGACACTGGCACTTGGCACACTCCCTACAAAAATCCAGGAGCATCTACAAACGATTAACACAGTGGAGTTTCTCTGGGTACACAGGTCAGCAAATGTCCTGGCAGATAGAATTTCCAATGAGGGGATTAGCAAGGAAGGACCAGAACTAGATACTGCCTGGATCAACATCACATAAGGACAATTCAGAATGGAATTCATCCAACTAGCGACAAAAGATCATGACAACATCTTAAGCAAGGAAGGTCACATCAAGGAGGACTGTGAAAGGCCCAACGGAAGGCACGAAGGACCCAGGCAGAATATGACTGCCCAACACTCGACCACCAATCACAACGCAGGATCAGATTATACAATAGGCGAGGGTACAACAACAAGGTCGTGTCAACAGTAAGATTTGCAGGGAAAGATCGTGGGAAATTATCGACGGCAAACAACAGGCAGTGAATGACGTAAGGCAAGAGGGATTGACATGGACCAGTATCGACCCACCACACCAAAGACCAGGTACAGGGAGTTGTATAGTAGGTTATCAAGTGAGAAGGGGAAAAGGCCCATACATGGATAACGATCGAGTCATCATGATCATACGTACCTTGATAGGGAAAAAGGATGGGAAGGTTCACCTCTACAGGAAGACCATGATTGGAAGGACGAGTAGCAAGGAAGTTTCAATAAGAGAAGAACAAAGAGAAATAGATGCAAACAGAAAAAGCGCAATTACAGGGGCCACCATGGACACAAGGGAAGGGAAAGGAGGAACCCCTATGTAGATGGGAACAGGTTGAGAACCCAACAAAGGAGCTTCCATAGGCCAGCTGGGATGGTGTGAATGAAGCGAACGCACAACAAAAGAAACTCCCTCGGTAAGGGAACTCAGAACAATCCCCGATGGGTTTCAAGGATGGAGAAGGCGACAAAATATGCAGAGGGTGACCATTGCCTAGTTGGAAAAGGAAATCAAAGAGAAACGCAAGAGCAAAAAATGGGATGCTCTAACTCAGGAAGCAGACTCGGTAATTGACCCAAGAGCCACGCAGCCCAGGGAAACCCTCTACCACAAAATGATGGAGATGGCATGGCAAACAAAGATGTTGATTGGAAAAGTAAGCTCAGAAAGGGAGGATGCCAGACGAGAGAACAACAAGGAACGCACGAAACTGTTGAATGAATTCTTGAGGCACCTCAGTAGTCTGGAAACCATTACCAAACTGCTATCTGAGATCGAGAAGGACCAGAGAGACAAAATGGAGTGGTTGGCAGCTCAATTCCACCTCTACCTGTGCTACGTCCATCACATGGAAATCATGCCAACCGATGGGAACAGAGCGCCAACACACATAAAAGAGACTTGCACAGTCTCCCAAAAGGAGGAAAACAAGGGCCAGGCGGATGAAGGAAATAAACATATCATTATCCCAGACTAGTGTTTAGTTAGTCTATTGTCAAGTCAGTCAGGTCAGTCCTGCGTCAGTCTTAGCTTATGTTATTCTTGTTTTTCTCTTTTCATGTATGTTGTGCTTATCTTGTCAAAAATTGGATATGGTAGGAGTGGGTTGGTTTCCCATGGTGGCAGTCCAGTCATACGCCTTCCTTATTTCATAAAATGCAATTCGGGAACCTCTGGCCCGGTTTCCTTATTGGAAGACCAGGGAGTTCCCCTTTTTTTGTATCATAATCCTCTTTTAGTAATACAGGCTCTTAAAATCACTTACAAAAAAAAAAAAAATTGTAGTTGAAAGAGATGATATTTGGTATCACAAACCATAAAACTTTTACAAAAATTTTGGTATCGTTGACCACAAAAATGTTACAAAAATTTCTACATTTATATATTAGCATAAACATTTACAAAAAGAGGGCCCATGATAAATAGAGATAATTGTTCACATAGAGATCACATCATCATTCCTAGATTTGTACATCATCAAGAAAATGCCTATGGTAAAATTCATAGAAGTCTTGGTCCCTCGTCTCAAAAAATTTCCATTGACCAAAAATGAGATGAATTCTTGCTTTTGATAAGGAGTCAACCTCAAATTTTTTTTCCCTGTATACATGTTTCACACAAAAATAATCAAATGAGTCCAACAGTTTGAATATGTCTTCTAAAAGAGGGAGCAGAAGAAATTTTGACACTTTTGAGATTTTCAAATCCAGTTTATTGCAATCATCAAATCCCCAAATATTTTAATAGACTTGACACCCTTTTCTCTTTCAAAAACTAACAGTAGCTTGAGGGCCATTAGTTCAACATAGTTATTCATCCTAGGTCCAAGGCCCATTTTAATTTTGAAGAAGTGGCGGGCAGCTAGATAAAGAAGGGCTCCCCCACCGCAAACTTGATTATTGTTTTGTGAAGCTCTATCAAAATAGGACCAAGGGTTGGAGAAATCAATTTGTTCGTCTTGGATCACCCTAATTGTTGGAGTTTCCTTATCTTGAGGGAAGTGGGCTAAAATACTCAGTGCATTTTCCATAGTAATATCAGGAATTGAAGGCTTGTTTTGAAAGATAGCAATGTTCCTAGCTAGCCATATTCCTCAACAAGCAAGCAATGGGAGAGCCTTTATTAGTTTGTTGTTTGGTTATTGGGTCCAATTTCTCCAGGCTTGTTCCAAAGATGGCCCCTCCCATATGAAAATTTTCCCCAAGGACTCTGCTAGTTCTTTCCAAGTCTGTATTGAAAAGGGGCACATGATAAAAATATGGAGCACCGAATCTTCTGCAGATTTATATAAAGAGCACCATCTAGGCCCCAAAAAATTCCTTTTCATTAGGTTGCCCCAAATAGGGAATTTGTTTGAAAGTGCACACCACATGAAGATACGGGCCTTCTGAGGACATCTTATTTTCCAGAGCCCTTTCCACCACCATCTTGGATCTCCTTGAAGGTGATCGATACTTAGGTGTATGTAATCTAGCTTGGGAGTATAAGTGCCATGAGGGGCATGATTCCATACTAATTCATCATCTATTTCGGAAATCCTTATGTGGGGTGACTGTAGAGCACGAGTAAAATTTCCCCAAATATGGGAGAGAGACTCTTCCAAGCCAATTTGATTGGAATATTTCCACCCTTGCTGCCAAATTGACCTTATGATAGGATCAACAAACTAGGAGAGAAAGAAGATACCCTATTCATGAATGTTTTTCCAGAATTTCAATTGGAAGAATGTGGTAATTACCACTACTTGGCCATGGATCCTCCCCTATATGCACTTGATTTCCCTTACCAATCCACCAAGCTAAGCCGTCTCCAATAACAATGAAGGATTGTATCACTGCTTTCTAGATTATTGAGCAATTGGAGGAGGATTTTATCATATTTCGAAGCCAAGTCTCCAGGGAATATGGAAATATATATGTGTTCTACCATTGTTTTACATAGGCTGAGGATGATCAGTCTCCAACCAAATTTTTCCGCCAAGGCGTGGGAAAAGAGGAAAATGATTTTAATCCCCATCCTCCTAAGGCCTTTGGTTGGGCCAGCCTCTCCCATCTTACCCACGGGAGGGTCTAATGTTCTTGGAAACCTGACCATATGAATTTGTAGCAGATTCGTCAGGCCTTTTCCAAAACACCCTTCAACATCCAAGATAAGGACATCAATTATACAGGGATGGCCTCCAGAACATATTTGGTTAAGACTAACCTTCCATCTCTAGAGAGCCACTTGAAATTCCACCCTTTTAACTTTTTTCCAGTTTGTCTAACAACCATAACCATTCCACTTTCCTGTAGTAGTTGGGGTTTAGAAAGAAACCAAGGTACTTTAGTCCACTATCCAAAGCAGAAACTAGGAAGGGAAAGTATGATTTATAAACAACAACCTTGACATCCACCATTCTAGATATAGTGAGGGAATATTTTCTCTGATTTATTTGCATACATGTGGCATTCTTTAAAATTTAAAGGATTTTAGCTAGTTTCTCTGCATCCTCGGGATGCCCACTGCAGAAAATCAAAAGGTCATCCACAAATAGTAGATGAGTAATCTGGATATTTGGAGATATTTTTATGCCATGGAAACAATTGTTCCTAGTAGCATGATCAATGGATTTTCTGAGGATTTCTACCACTAGCAAGAATAGTAGGGGGGAAAGTGGGCATCCTCATCGCAAACCCATTTCAAATCTAAAAAAAGGAGACGTCACACCATTAATTAATACTGACAAGGACACCGAAGAGATGCATGTCATAATCCATCGAATACAAGGGAATTCAAAACCCAAGTGTGTCAGGAGAAGCCACAGATAAGATCAATTGACATGATCATAGGTTTTTGAGAGATCAATTTTCAAGACTGCCCCTTTGGCTTTGTTGATATTCAAGGTATGCAAACCTTCCTGGGCTACCCCAATCACTTCATGAATTTGACGTCCCTCCAGAAACCCAAATTGTTCTTTTGAAACAGTTTCTAAAAGAATAATTTTTATTCTTCTTGCTATTATCTTTTCCACCACCTTGTAAAACACACTGTATAGGGATATTGGTCTGAAGCCATCAAAGGAGTGAGGGTCATTTGTTTTCGAGATGAGGGAGATAAGTGTTGAGTTAATGGGGTGGGGGGTGAATGTGACCAACCACCTGAGATTCCTCCACCATAGCTAATAGGTCTTTGTCGATAAGATCAAAAAAATCTATATAAAACTCCATAGTATAGACATCCGGTCCCAGACTTTAGTCTTTTTGAAATCCATCTAGAACTTCCTTTAATTAAACTTCCATTACTTTTGCAAAAATATCTATGTTTCCCTCCTCATCAACAAATCTTGGGAAGAAACTCGCCAACCACATTATGTACACAATGTTTACTTTGTCTTCAACCTTGTACACAATCTGAAAGTGATTTTTCCCTAATTGGGAAAGGCCTTCGAAGGAAGAAATCTCCCTTCCCTCCTGGTCTCTTAATTTCCATATTGTGTTAGTATATTTCCTATCTTTCGCATAGGCTTGAAATAATTTCGTGGTTTCATCACCGTTAGCAAGCCATATCGCCTGATTTTTTTTTCCTTCAGCTAGCCTCTCTTTCAGCCAATAGATTTCTATATTTGGTCTCCATAGATTTTAGGTTTTCTTTAGCTCCATCCAAAAGGAAACCTCTATGTGTCAAGAGATGAGTCGACTTTAGCTGATCCTCCTCCAAAAGTTTCAGGTCCTCCTCATCTTTTACTTTCTTTACCCGAGCCCATTTTGTTACAACCGTCTTGACCTTTCTAACATTTTCTACAAATTGAATGGACATTGGCTTGTCTTCTTGAGCCCCACTCTAATCGTTTTTCCACTATGTCCACTCTTGGCCTCTTGTTCCTCCAAGTTGGAAGAATTTTGATAGGGTCAATATCCACAAGCTTGTTGTCAATTAGCATGTGAGTGAAAAACTCAGCCTGAGGATTTGGTTTCGCATCAGGGCCCTAAATTTTCCCATTCCTAATGATAAATTATGATCCCCTCCTATAATGAGGTTATCCACCTTCAAAAGGGATCGCTTAAACAGATCTTCCCAAAAGGTTTCTAGATCTGAATATGGCCCATACACATTCAGAACCCAAAATACCATACCCAACCCTTATGTTAGGATGCCAACTCGAATGCAAGATCGACCTTTCGAGATAAAGTGTTCCAACCCAACAACAAGCCACTAGACCGGCCTTTGGCATTGATTCCAATAAAATTTTGTTGATGTCAAGGGACTAGAGAGTCTCTAACACCAACATATCGACCTACCGTGGGGCTAGGTGGGAAAAGACGAGAATTTCACCCTGGGTTTAGAGCCCCAACAAGAAAACACATTAGACTCTAAGCTAAATCTCCTCTAACTTAAAGCCCAAGCACGAAATTCCTTTTGCTCTGTATTTTTTATAATATTTAATTTTTATGCATTTATGTATGAGTTCATAAAATTTAAATAACAAAGTTAAATAATAACTTAAAAGAAATTAAACAACTGAAGAAAATATGTACAAGAAAACCCCTAACTTAATAATATTTTGTATTTATTTTGTAAGAAAATAAATAAAGCAAAGCAAATGAAAACATAATGTAAATAAATTAATGCTAAAGTGAATCAATTAAAAGAAAAGTTTATTAAGCAAGAAATTAGTTTAGAGATTAAAATAAGTTATATTAACAATGTAGTGATGCAATATTTTTAATTTTCTTTGAAAGTTACAATGTAATAAATAATAAATGAACTAAAACAAATAAAATTAATAAAGAAAGTAAACAAACGAAAAAACAAAATGAAAATATTTATATACACAATTTTACAAAAGTAAAAGATCATTTAGTTTATTTTACTTTATTTTCTTTTTAGAAATTTAAGTGTTGGATTTAAAACAAAAAGAGGAAAGTTGAGATTTAAAAAGAAAACAAATAAAGAAACAGTTTTAGAATGTAAAGCACTTTGATCTTTAATTAAAAATGTTTCCCATACAATTTTTGGAGTTTCGTAATTTACAAATCTCTTCGTAGACTTGGGCTAGGTATTTAGCCTTTAGTCATTCTAAAACGAAGTTACAATAGAAAGATCAAGAGAGAAAGAAAAAAAGAAAGTTGAGTCAAATGGAATGGAGCGATGGTGGTGATTACACAAGGTGAGAACTTGCATAAATAGAACAAACTAACAAGTAAACTATTCACCTTATGAGAACCAGCAAAGCTCATCCTTGTTTCATGGATGATGAATGATAATTTTAAAAAGAAAAGCCTCACTACACTCCAAGTATACCTCTCCAAGTTTTTTCTTTGTTTTTTTGGTTGTCTACTGCATGTTTTATATTGTTTTGGTGAATAGTTATGGTAGTTAAGGTTGATGCAGTTATAACTGGCTGTTGCGAACTTATATTGTTTTAGTGAGTAGTTCTGGTAGTTAAGGTTGATGCAGTTATAACTGACTGTAGCGAACCACTTGAACTACTTCATTTTTTATTGTTTTGGTGAGTAGTTCTAACTGGATGTAGGGAACTTATATTGTTTTAGTGAGTACTTCTGATAGTTAAGGTTGATGCAGTTATAACTAGCTGTAGCGAACCACTTGAATTGCTTCATTTTTTATTGTTTTGGTGAGTAGTTCTGGTAGTTAAGGTTGATGTAGTGATAACTGGCTGTAGTGAATTTGAATTGCTTCATTTTTTATTTAAAAAATAAAAAAAAAAAAAAACAAAACAAAACAAAACAAAAAAACCCTTTAATAGGGCAGATTTTTCACCCAAACCCAAAATCATGTCCCTCCCAACTAAAATAAAGGATCCCGCTCCTGGTCTCCAACCAATCCAATTGAGAATAATAGGAATGGCCCGCAACAGGCTCAACCAAATCCTTGAAGCGGAAATTGTTTCATGAGACGGCTTCCTTAGCCAGCTGATGAGCGAAATATTATGTAGGTATTTTCTCATAACAACTTGGTGCCATATACTGTGATGATTTATTAATCCCCACATTGTGTTTGTATTTAAAGATTTATTGAAAATTTGGATATTTCGAAAGCCCCAACCCCCAAATTTTTTGGTCTGGATAAAGATTCCCACCTGCAAAGGTGATAGTGCTGGGATTCAGAGTGACCACTCCACATAAATTGAAACATCACTCTCCTTATCCTACTCAAAACTGAAAGAGGCTGAGCCTCCATGGACATCCAGAAAACTGGTTGGGATTCTAAAACTTTGTTTACCAAAATGTATCTTCCACCCAATAACAACCAACGATTGCACCATAATCCAACCTTTTTTATTAGTTTCGCATCGCAATTATCCAATCCCAATCACTAGCACACTGTGCTCCAGTTTTCAAATTGTAACCCAAATATCTAAAACCGCCTAAAAGAGGCTGGAAGGAGAAAAGGAGAATGGATTTGAATAGTATGACCATCAACTATAATATATAAACCATCTCTAAATATTTCATCCATGCCCTTTATCATCAATACATATGAATCATACATAATGCATCCTCACTTAATCTCTTTCCATTTGGAGCTTATTCATTCATGTCACAAATCTACTTTCATAAGGGCTCAAAATGACTTAAGCCAAAACCTTTATGGGAATATCATTTCTTTTTGTATGGAAAAAGGTATGTGTATAGAAAATTATGGAGTAGCTTGAGCCAAAACCTTTATGGGAATATCATTTCTTTTTGTATGGAAAAAGGTATGTGTATAGAAAATTATGGAGTAGCTTGAAAACATAAGGTATAGTAATCCACATGATGATAAAGTCAATAGCATTTATTTGGATAAAGAAGTTTCCATGTGCATGTCACTCATAATATAGAAAACTATGTTTTGCAAGCACCATGGGTGATAGCATAAAAGATGATGTAACTAAACATGGACTTATTATTATAATATATTTTGCTTTTGGAGTCGTGAGATTATATTAAATAATATTAAATTCATGACCAAAAAAGTAACTTGGTATTACCTTTATGTCATAATATAGAGATATTTATGTCATAATATAGAAATGTGAGGTATATTTTGGAAAAGAGGGTCATCCAAATATATATAAGTAATATTATGGGTTTATGATATGAATTTATAAAATTCATTTGTTTTTTCTTTATTAAAGATTATGTAGGTAAGGTGACTCATGTAAATGCTAAGTTTGTTACATGATGGTATGGAAAGGAATGAAGAGTGATATATCGGTCCAAGGTTTATGGTTCCAGTGTATTAATCATAGGGTTAGGAATGTAGAGAGAGGAAAAATAAGACATATGAATAATACATTAAGAGCCATAATAACTTTGTCAAGTAGGTTGCATCAATTTTAATGAGAGTGGGAAAAACTTTGCGCAAGTTATCTCATTTGAGGGGGAGTCTGGAAACGCTTTGTCGGCTAAGTACTGTTGACCAAAAATCTAGTCCACAACTTCTATATGGGAAAGAATATTCCTACATCCGAACAGTAGTTGATTCATCACCCAAAGTCTCTTGAATAAGGATAATACCAGGTTGGTGTGAGGAAACCAACCTCTTCAGGGAAGATTCCTTTGATGTGCTCACCAAAACCCTACAATTGAAAGAGAGAATTTTCATGTAGGTCCCCCCTCCAGGGAATTCGATGGTCTAAGGGCCCCAAAAATTAAGCGTTTCTACTAGAGACAATGCTTGACAAAGCTTGAGATTGGGAATTTCGACATGTGTGATTTTCTTCGCCTACCCTTTTTTACTCCAGAGACAAAAGGAAGTTGACCCAAACCAAGATAAGTAGTGGTTGAAATTACACCACAAGGAATGTTTTGATTCCCTAGTTGATAGATAATAGCATGATCCTCATAGTATTCTGAAGCACCTCCTTTGGAGGAGTCTGATACCTTAGGTTGGGATGGGGGTTTTTGAATCAAGGAACATTCCGAGAGAGGAGAGGACTATGCAGGGGAGGGGAGAAAAGTTTCCATATATTTGGGGAAAGGGAGGTTTCAGAGCAAAGGGAGGTAAAATAAATGCAGAGAGGAGAAATCGTGAATGATAAATGAAATAGATGAGGGAGAAGAGGGAATCATACCCAAACGACCTAGGCACGATCGAGTGAGAACTGGAGGAAAGGCCACTCCAACATGATACGATCCCCTTATGGTCAGAAATATTTCCATACCTCTATATGAGAATCCATCGACCTCATCCACGAGCTGATCCTTCTAGTCTAACCGACCCATTGCTAAAATTTTGTTAGAGGAGTCCTGCTGCGATCTTTGACCGAAACCTAAACCGGTCTCCCCGAGAGTCGATTTCCTCTTTCTGATCTGGGGTGTGGAGGACCTACCTAGCCTGCATATAGGGATAAATCGTGGAACATTCACTAAAAGTATGCCCATATTTGTGGCACCGATGACATCGAAAGGGTACTCCTTCATAATCTAGTTGTTGCATCCGCATAAAACCTTGTCACTGCAACTCAATGTCCTTGGCCATTCCATCCCTTACATTTAAGGACACCAAAATATGCGCAAAGGAAAATTCCTCCATAGTTTGGAAAGACATATCTTCTTCGAGAAATACCACCAGGGCATTACCAATTTCACGGAAGCATTTTATCGACAAAAATTCTGGTGGGAGAGCTGGGTGTCGAACCCAAATTGGAAAAGTGTCCATGTGTTCTTTGGTCACATCAAACATTGGAGTCCATTGCTTTAGAAGAACTGAGGTGGAATCAATGCTCCAACAACCCTTGAGGGTCTAATCTTCCTGTGAGGCTTCCTTAAAAGTAATCATAAACCACCCACGAGTCAAATGATTTACCACTGGCAAGGGGTCACATCGATCTTTCCATGTTGTAGCAACCCAATTCCTTAGGGTTTTGATGCTAAAATGTTGGCCCCGATCCCTGCCCACAATCCATTTTTCTGCCATCCTAACTACTTGGTTCATGGTAATATCCTCACCGAGAATGAGCTTAATCAGCCTACCGACTGACTTGATGCACTTAACTTTTTTATAGCGTGAAGAGGTCCTAGTAGGAGAGATTGCGCCTTGCATGAAGTTGTTTGGATAACCCTGACTTTGAGGATTCATATCTATCATAGGTAATTTATCCCCACTTTCATCCCACCCATTTAGATTGGATGGGCTCATGAGAGCTGCAATAAACCCATCAGACGATAGAGCGGGGGATCCTCCCTCCCCGAGCAACCCTGGGAACTCCTAAAGAGAGCCAATGTCCCGAAGCCTCCCAAAATTCCTTCCGAGATTGCCTTGGTAACACGACACACTTTAGATTCAACCCTTGTAGGATAAGAACCTGGAGAGCACCAGGGATCCAGCGGTGCGAAGGAAGATAAGACTGAATCACTAAGATCCCCATAATGGAAAAAAAATTTGGTCTAAGAGGGCATAGAAAGAAGAAACAGATCAGGGGGAAGGAACCCTGAGGGAGATACTGATGGAAATCCTGGATCCACCCCAAACCCCAAAGCTAAACCGTGGCTAGATAGTAAAGGAATGGGCTCAGACAAAATCTCATGAAAAGTACAAGCAAGAGGGGGAGTAGGAATGATTTTAGACCCACGATCCATACATGCGCCCACGTGGCTAGGGTCAGAGAAGAAGACATGAGGACTGCCAGTTGGTTGTTCCTAGAGAAGGTGATTCTCCAAAGGATCTGGCAAGTAATCTAGAGTTTCTTCATAAGCCGCCATCCCAACTTCACCTGAAAACTGAGGAAAAAAAGAGTGGATCCCAACAAACCACTGCATAAAAGAGTCAGTGGGAACCCTATCGGAACATAACTAAAATACGGTAAGGAGATCTAGGAGGCATAGATGAAAAAGTGAAAAAATAGCCCGTGGCTAGGGGAAAATCGCATAGCTCCATCCCCTTATCCTCTTCAACTCTTCCAAAAAATATAATATAATAATATTATTCAACTCTCTCTTAGGTAGAATATTCTTCAAATTTACAATATTTCAACACTTGCCCTTAACAAGAAGGGTACTCTACTAACAACAAGGAGTATACATCGTCATCAACATCAGGAAAATTTTCGGTCATATCTATAGGTCATAGAATTTTTTTCTTATCATCAACATCAGTAGAAACTGAACAACATCATCATTTGTAGCATAGAGCTGGAGTGACATCATCAACATCATCAACATGAAGTTGGAACATCAACATTAATGGCATGAAGTTGGAACAACAACATCAACAACACGGAGTTGGAACATCAACATTAACAACACGAATATGGAACAACAACATCAACAACACGACGTTGGAACAACAACATCATCAACAACATGAAGCTGGAATAACATCATCAGCAACACAAAGCTGGAACATCAACATCTATATGTGGCAACATAATGAGGTAGGTGCATGAAAAACAACATCTTGTGGTACTCTGACAAACCATCCTTACCTGAACTTCAGGATCTTCCAAGGAATCATAAGATTCCCTAAGATATAAAATCCTAACAAGCTACCACGTGGTACTCTGACATACCATCCTTACCGGAACTTTGGGATCTTCCCAGGAATCATAATATTCCTGAGGATATAAAATCCTAATTGAGTTACCACTATTGACCACAACTGGCATATACATGCACTGGTACTATGAAAGATCATCCTTACCGGACCTTCGGGATCTACCCAGGGATGATCAATCCCCTAGGATATAAAATCCTAATTGAGCTACCCGTTGTTGTTCAGGATACCATAGTATCATCAACATAACTCCCCCTTTTAAGGGAGGTCCTTTTAAACTACACCAAGCTTGTATTGGAAGTACTCAAACTTCACATGAGATAGAGTCTTAGTCAACACATCTGCAACATGCTCATTTGTGCCAACATATTGGAGCTTTACAACTCCCTTATGCACCATGTCACAAATGTAGTGATACCTGATCTCTATGTGCTTCGTCTTATCATGGAACACTAGGTTCTATGTCATCTTTATGCAAATCTAGTTATCACATATAATCATGGTAGCTTCCATCTCCAGATCGAATAGAACTATCAACAACTTCCGAAGCCATATGGATTCACAACTGGTAGAGAATGATGCAACGTACTCTGCTTCTGTCGTATAGAGAGAAATACTGGATTTCTTCCTGCTTTGCCACAAAATCATGGCTGACCCCAAACTGAAACATCCTGAAGTGCTTTTTCTATCTGAAGCACTTCCATCCCAATATGAATCATGATAACCATACTATCTGAAGTCACAATATCCAATATAACAGAGGCCATAGTCCACCATACCCTTAAAGTATCTCATCACATGCTTTGCAACTACAAGGTGGACATGTCTAGGATCGACCAAATACTGATTGAAGGTGTTCACAACAAAGGATATATCTAGTTTGGTATTCGTTAGATACATCAACGAACCAATCATCTGTCTATATAGAGTAACATCAACTATTTCTGATGAAGTATCAACCAATAAATTCATATTTGTCTCCATAGGAGCTGATATGGTTCTACAGTCCATCATGTCGAATCTCTTCATAATTTCCACTGTAAAATTTCCTTGAGTAAGGAAAATCTCTTATGGGCTCTTCCATACTTCAATACCTAAGAAATAGTGCATCGAACCTAGGTCCTCATTTCAAATTCAATGACAATATTCTTCTTACAATGTGTGATGAGACTTTCTTCATCTGTCAAGAATAAGTCATCCACATATAGCAGCAATATAACTAGTCCATCATTCTCAATCTTGAAGTAAAGGTTGGGATCAAATTTACTCTTGGTAAAGCCCCAACTCATCAGAAAAATATCAATGCTGCCATACCAAGCTCTTGTAGATTGCTTCAACTTGCAGACATGAGTCTTCATGTCTTGTACTTCAAAACCAAATTTTCACATCACATTGTAGCAACCTGGTATAGTTTCTCAGCTGCAACTCAATCTGCATAATCATGTGTTAGCTCTATGTGCTTTTTGCAAAGAATTATCTGTGTCATTGCCTGAGAGTATGTCCTCTGCTCTCTCTGCGACTTTTCCTCTGGGATTGGGACTCTGCACCTGTAACTGCTCTGAAGCTGATAATGACTACTCAATTCTCATTGTGGCTAGTGAACTTTGAGAGTAACTCCTCTACTCTATCACGAAAACAACTTCATATGAAATGAAGAGTGGCTCAATAAATGACACCGATGGTATCTTATCCTCTTTCTCTAGACTTAAATCAATCTCAAATACAAGGATTTTCATACCTACTCCCTCTGAATCTCATGTTGTGTCAACTTCTTTTAATGCATCATGTTCTTTCTATATATACTTCTTCTGATTACTGGAGCAAGTGTCTCGTCATAGTCTTCTCCCTCTTGCTGGGAGAATCCTTTGGACACAAATCAGGTTTTGTACATCTTTATATTTTTATATGCAACATGCTTGATCTGTTAGATCAATCTTTGAATTCACCACTAACGTCCCTTCTGGTCTTAAGGAAAAAATCATATCCTAATCCTTTTGACTGGCTTCCTCCTCTGTCACTGAAAAAAAATATTCTCAGGAGATTTCATGTCTCCTAGAGGTCTCTGAAGCTACGATCTAGTCTTCTCAACTCATGGCATCTTTTTGCTAGTCTTGGAAGATGTCACTTTTCCCCATCTGATCCTTTTTGAGATCAAGCTTACTCTAAGTCTTGATTTCTCCCGAGTCTACAAAAAATTCATAGTCTCTACATGATATACTTGTTGTTGAATACCAAGACCTAATATGAAAATCTAAGTCAGACTTGAAACAAATTCTTCTTCATGTCAAGGTGGCTTCATTATCCATTGACCAAGTCTACTGTGAGTTCTATTCTAATGTTCGGTTATATTTGGAGCCTTCTGCTCCTTACATTCAATCTCCATATGAGATGATCTGTATCTCAAAAGTAGCTTCTAATTCTTCTTCTTCTTTTGTACATGGATGTACACAGTCATATATACAACTTGGATAGTTTTCTCCATGTCTCATCTAATATGTTTCCTCTTGCACCCGTCACTATATATTCCTCATGGTTATCACCTGTGACCTGCCTAGAAGAAGAACAACAAGGGAGAAACAATAGACAAGAATAATACTCTTTATAATAATAATAATAAAACAATAGCGAGAACAATCGTCACAGTATCTCCTTCATAGCTATCACTTGTGACTTGCCTGAAACAAGGGTCAAAAGTAAGAAATACAATAATAAGAAATGAGAGCAACACTCTTCTAGTGTTGTGATCATTCATTCCTCCATTGTAACCTGGAAACAAAACAAGAAGTTTCTCCTAGAGGAGATGTTAGTTATATATGGTAAATGATTACAACAAGCATTTATCTTAATAGTGCTCACATGCTACCAAGTATTCAATAATAAAACTTTTCAAAGATTTTTATCACAACTATAGTGTTTAGCAGTTATCAAACTTGATATGTGTAAATTTGAATCTTATCAATTTAATCAATCAAACCTGGAACCTATAGTCTTGTCCTAAAAAATGGGTGTGTTTATTTTCTTCTGGGTATCCTTCACTCAAGATGACAAGTGTTTTCTTCAACATGTCCTTTGTACTAAGACAATATGCTATCTTGACAGAAATTTGAGTTAGGGAATAAACTCTATAATCTCAAATTTAATCAATATCATACTTGACTTTAATTTTTACCAATGGTTAGTATGATAACTTCAACAGATCAAAATTCAACCTAGCTATTCATAATGATACAATAATGCCATAACAAGTAGAGGCATATCAAAGTAATCAAACCTGGGGTGCATGGTTCCTCTGAATGTGTTGGATCTGAGATCCCTCTAGATCTAAAATTGTTGTTTAGACAAAATATCCTTTCTCCTGCATATACCCTTTAAAATAATGATGCAATTTAAACATATGTAAGTACATACCTCTGACAGGATCGGCGGGTAGTGGCACCATCCCGCAACAATGGAAAGAAATAATGAACCTTTAAAAATTGAAAGGTCCTTCAACTTGTAACTTAAATTTAGTTGGATATTTTCTAGGGTAAGGTGCACTAGGACAATAAAAATCAGTCCCAACACTTCAAAAAAACTTTCACCGCAACTGGTACTGTAACTTGTGTTGTCATTGCAACTGGTGTTGCAATTGGCATGAAGGAACCGACACGAAGGAACTGGCACTACAACTGCAACTGATATTTCAACTGATAATGCAACTGCAACTGATACTGAAACTACAACTGCAAATGCAACTGCAACTGGTACTACACCTACAACTGCAACTGCAATTTAGGGTTTTATGATAAAACCCTAATTTATCAAATTTCAAATTTTGGAATTTTGATCCAGGGATTAGATGCACCCTCCTAGGGTGAGCTCCTAGGTGATCTTAGTTTCACCAATTTCCTGCAACAAAGGTAAAAACATCACTTTTAGGTTTGTGCAAAAACCCTAATTTTGCAGTAGCTGCAACACTGAAAACTAAATTTTGGAGAGGGTGCACTGAGGCTAACCACTTTTTTATAAACTGTGAGTTGGTCTCTTTCATGCCTGCTTTGATACCATGTTAATGTTTTACTTATATAAATAGTAGTTATGGTTCTTATTTATTATTATAATTATTTATCACATTAGATGTATGAATAATATCACTGAAAGAGAGGAAATCACATAAGCAATAGAGACACATAGATTATCATGGGAAACCCTCATGGGTAAGAAAAAACAACAAAACTTCCTCAATTTATATAGACCAAATACCGAACAAAAGATCCTCCTCTACTCCTTCACTAGGAAGAGTAGTGCACCACTTGACCAAGATATACCAAGAGATACACCATAAACCCTCCTCGATGTCACACTTAGCTGCAGTAGCAGTTCCTCCAATACTTGCACACTTCTTCATAGCTACAGAGCTAGTTGGTGAGTGTGTTCAAATGAGACACCATCCTCACATATAAATAGTGGTTTGGCTAGCCTATCATTAGGTCTGGGCCAACCTGTCACTTTACCCTCTTAATTTACAATTAATTGTCAAGGTACAATAGGACCTAATTAAATATAATATAATAATATTATTCAACTCTCTCTCAGGTAGAATATTCTTCAAAGTTACAATATTTCAACAGGGTTTTGTCTGTTCAACCAGTCGGGCTAAATGAGATTACTGCATGCAGAAAGCATATTTGTGCTTTACAACAATCTCGTTGACCTGATTCTATTGGATAGAAGGTGCTTGGGTCGAGGCTGTAGTGGTTACAATGTCCTTCTCTTCATCTTTTGAACAGATCGTGAAGAAGATGAATTTTGTAGTATGAGATACTACCTTGTGACACTGTTTAGGTGGGATAGTAGTTGGAACTACCTCTGGTATCCTATAGAGATGATAACCCAGAGTAGAAATGAAACTACGAGGTCGAGACTTATAGGTAACATGGAACTTCCACATATATGGCTGGCCCAAGAGAACATCACAGACATCCAGCGGGGAAACATCACATAATACCTCATCCTTGAAGGGTTGGATGTTGTATGACAATCGACACCGATGGCTAACACAGAGATATCATCCCTGGAGAATCCACCTGATGTTGTATGGATACAGGTGTGGTGTTGTCGACAATCCCATCTGTTTGATGACGTCTTTTGAGATGAGGTTCTTATGGCTTCTGCTATAAAAAATAAAATGCAACGGGGTCCCCTTCACCCACATCTGTGAATGAAAAAGGTGTTCACCCTCTTTAGGATCTATTGGTTCTTTTGGTTTAATTATTGTGGTTTCCACAGTAACAGTGGGGTTGTTGGCCCTCGACCAAGTTTTGAGGAAACATTGGTTGGGTTTGACCACTTTTGGACTTCAACAAGTTGGTCGAAGATGGAGCACCCAGGCGGAGCTGACATCGTGGGATCTCACTTGTTTTGTGGACCCAGAAAGGGGTTCATTAGGGTTTTTGGATGTTGGTCCATGGGTTTACCCATGATTAGGAGTTTTTGTAAGGGATTTAAAAGTATATATAGGAAGGAATGTAATGTAGAAAGTGTGGAAGCTTAGTGCAAGTGAAGTAGTAGTATATAGCTAAGTGCAAGAGGCAAGTAGTTCTGAGTTTCTTTGTGCAACAGATCGTGTATGTAAGGTTCTGTTCCTCATAAAGTAGTTGGTTTTTGTGCCTTGACCTGATTTTGGGAAGGTGGATTTGGTGCACAGTGCTCATATCACCTATCCAGTGCGAAGCTTGGCTCTGTGGCTTAGTGCACAGGAGTAGAGGAATGTAAGAGATTGAAGCCTAATAAAGAAGAAGAAGTAGTTGGTGGACGTAGCCCCACACTGGGGTGAACCACGTATATCATGTGTTAATGGTTTGATTTGTGTTGTGATATTTATGTTGTAGATCTGTTTAGTGCATTGACTATTATGAATGATAGATAGATCTATGAATGCTTAATGCTTTGTTTATATTGGATGTGTTAGATCTAACTTTTGATGCTAAGTGTGATGTATATTTTTCTATTATTATTGCGTCGATCTATACTTAGGGTTTGATTTGCGATGTGAATAAAGCAAATGAATCAATGTGTGTTGTCCCTAAGTACTCTGCGAAGTGTTATAATCACATATCTGTTTCCCATCTTGGTTACAGACACTTGAGTCCTGTAACCCCCCTGCCTCTACCTCGGGTGAGACTTCGTCTGCTTCGCAGGTATTTCCGAAAGGGCCAGTAGTTAGGGTTTTTTTGGTGCGTTGTTGAAGCGTTGAACCATAGGTTTTCCCCTATGCCAACAAATGGTTCTATTGTCGGGACCTGAAACTGTGATTGCTGGGAACTGAAAGAAAAGAAAATATTTGTTCGTATATCTGCTACTGTAGTGCACAATATTCTACTTGACTTGTGAAGCTCTGTGCTAATAAAGAAACCAAATCTGAAGAAAAATAGGTAAGATCTTGAAAGAGGTAAAGCTTTGTGCTTAGATAGAAAAAGATAAGTGGAAATTTTTGTTTCGGAAGCATGAATCTAGGTGTGTTTGATAGATTATGTCCTAGCCTGAAAGCTAGGGTACAGTTAGAATAAATATTTGATCTGAATAATTTTGATAGAACTAGAGAAAGATATGTTATTCCTATGCATAGAAAGAATTTTTGGACTAACAAGTGGATGCAAGAACCTAGAAAGAATTCTTGCATATTGCGGGTCTAGCACTGTGATCCTAGTAAGCAGTACGGGAGAAATTGGGGAACTTACAAGAGGAAGAGAGGATTGACATTATGTTATAACTACAGAAGACCGGGACTTCTTGCTAAGGAATGCCCTGGTATAGGTCCTATTTTTCTATGTTGTAAAGTTGTTGGTCGTGAAGTTGAATACTTTCCAAGGATGATTGCTAAAGTTGAACAAATGAACATGAGTCAAGAGAATACGAGCATATTAGAGAATCATAAAGATAAAGAATCAAATAAAGCTAAGACTATGTTAGTACAACTAAAACAAGTAATGAATAATCACAAAGATATAAGTTTACCAAAGATCTTGAAAGAAAAACAATGCATAGATACAAGAATATGAGACTTCAACATATACTGTGTCCTGGATTAGGAGACACAAGTGAATATTATGACAGAAAGCACTTGGGAAATTTTAGGAAAGCGTACCGTGGTACCTTTACTAGCAATGATAGGCTTGTTTAAAGGAAAGATCATAACTCTATGTGGAAGAGTTACTAATGTACCTGTTATCATCCATGGGACATTGACTCAAGAATAATTTGAGGTTATTAGGTTTGTTGATAACAATGCCCCCTTTCCTCTTTTGTTAGGAAAGACTTGGATCAAGAAGGATCAGACCAAAAGGAAAGCAGAGGAAGGAACTGCAGAAAAGAAAAAGCAAGAACTCAGGGATCTCATAGCTAGAAAAATAGATTGACTGATAGAAGAACAAGAAGTTGAGTCGAAGCAACAAAATACTAGAGAATTAGCTATCAAGGTTGAAAGAACGCAAGAATGTTTGAAGGACCTATCCATACAAGAAAGAAGTATATCCACCCAGGAGATAATAAGAGAAGGGATATTAAATTCAAACCCTTTGAGAGCACATCAACAACGCGAAGCTACCACACTAGGAGAAGATAAGAATAACAATAGAAAGAGGAATCCAGAGACTCAAATCATAGGATAGAAGGCAAGGAAGATCAGTAAGAAGAAATCCAAGTTAGGAAAGATACATGAAGTTCCAGAGAATACTTCGCAGGAGGCATGCTTGCAAGCTCTGAACCTCGTCGAAAAAACAGAACCACGCAGAACAGGACTTCGCCCCAGTGAAACTATATGATTGTTGGAGGCACCCCGACCATTAGAATGACGCTCTGAATGGCTAAGAAACGAATTTATGGGCGAATAGACCACATTTGGGACGTTGAGACCGCACCACAACGGATTGATTCATATTGATTGAGTCATTCCTATCCGTTGGAGGAATCTGTTACGACGCTTGCTTATTTAACCCATCAGATGTTGCATCAGGACTACTTTTTTCTACCCGTGATCATATGAGATAGGAAATGAAGTGATTGTGTGTTTCAAACTGTGCTATCAAACCTCGCCATTAGTTGTTTACCCCACTATCCATTCACCTACCCCAACTTATTTGTTAATAGTGAGAATGTCAGCCAAGGTACATCGAGCTAGAGAAATCTGTTGAAGAAGTTTATGGCTGATAAATCTATGTTAGAGGGATTACAGGCATCGTCGACTAGGGGACTGCAGGCTTCCCCTTCGACTAGACGTTGCTCGAAACGTACTAAACTTGCTACTGAGAAGCGAAGTAAGCATCGCGACAATCTGGCTAATGTGAAGTAGATCCCGTTGATCTTACCTGATTGCCAGGCTTGGCACACGAGGAACATGAGGCAGTTGAGGTCCAAGTGACGAAGCTCATTGAGGTCATTCAACATCTTCAAGAAAGGGTAATGGAGTTGGAACTTCAAGTAGTACTAAGCACTCTGCAGGAAGTGCGCGATTAGAGGGAGGAAGCCACTAAGAGCGTAGTGGAAAGAATCAGAATCCTTGCCTCAGAATGAAATAAGACAAGAAACAAAAGTGCATATACCTACGAACACCTCATAGAAGACCCAGATCTTAGGAAGTTGGAAGCGCAACTACAGGAGGCGTAGAAGCAGGCACTGACATTTCAAGCGGATATGAAGTTTCTCACTGCAATAGAGAGAATGAAGACATCACAAGAACAATGCACAGTCCAACAACAGATTACTGCGATCTAGGGCAGAGTCATGGAAGTCACATAGAGGCTACAACCGGTGCAGGATGAAGCCTGCATGGTGTTTGAAGAGATCGAAGGACAAGGCTCGTAGCTAGACCAAGTGGTTGCGACAATGGAATAATGCCTGGAAGGGCTTGTTACCAAGAAAGTACTCCAGGAGCTCGCTAAGTAGGAGGCTCAGGCGAAACGACAAGTCGAAGCAGCAGATCGAGGTAGCTCGAGATAATATTGGGGCCTTCAAAGCAATGTTGCTTAGATCTGAGTGACTCGGGACAAGTCATAGGTGAGTGTTGGGGGCCTGTTGGCCCTCGACCAAGTTTTGAGGAAACATTGGTCAAGTTTGACCACTTTTGGACTTCGACAGGTTGGTCAAAGATGGAGCACCTAGGTGGAGCTGAGATCGCATGATCTCACTTGTTTTGTGGACCCAAGAAGGGGTTCATTAGGGTTTTTATATTAGGGTTTTTGGATGTCAGCTCATGGGTTTACCCATGATTAGGCATTTTTGTAAGGGCTGTAAAAGTATATATAGGAAGGAATGTAATGTAGAAAGTGTGGAAGCTTAGTGCAAGATAAGTGTGCTTAGTGCAAGTGAAGTAGTAGTATCTAGCTAAGTGTAAGAGGCAAGTAGTTCTGAGTTGCTTTGTGAAATAGACTGTGTATGTAAGGCTCTATGCCTCATAAAGGAGTTGGTTGTGTGCCTTGACCTGATTTTGAGAAGGTGGATCTAGTGCACAATGCACAGATCACATGTCTAGTGAAAATCTTGGCTCTATGGCTTAGTGCACATGAGCAGAGGAATGTAAGAGATTTAATCCTAATAAAGAAGAAGAAGCAATTGGTGGATGTAGACCCACACTAGGGTGAACCACGTATATCGTGTGTTGATGGTTTTCTTTTTGCTGTGATATTTATGTTGTAGATTTGTTTATTGCATTGACCATTATGAATGATAAATATATCTATGAATGCTTAGTGATTTGTCTATATTGGATGTGTCAGATATAACTTTTGATGCTAAGTGTGATGTATATTTTTCTATTGTTACTACGTCGATATGTACTTAGGGTTTGATCTGCGATGTGAATAAAGATAATGAATTGTGTGTTGTCCCTAAGTACTCTTCGAATTGTAATAATCAAAGATCTGTGTCCCATCTTCATTACAAAAACTTGAATCTTGTAACCCCCCCTACCTCTATCTCGGGTGAGACTTCGCTTGCTTCGCAGGTGTTACCGAAAGGGACAATAGTTAGGGTTTTGTTGGTGCGATGTTGAAGCGTTGAACCCTGGGTCTTCTTCAGTGCCAACAGGGGTCTACATTGATGATATGTATGTTTCCATTATTTTCTGGATCAGGGTTAAAATCCTTGTTTTTTATCTCAGCCACCAATGACTGTTTTGAGCAACATTCATCAACGTTGTGCTAGGGCATTTTGTGGAAATCACACCACTTTCAATGTCCTTCGTCTTCATGTGACCCTTCTTTTCCTTTGGCTTGGACTGGTTTTCGAGAGGATTTTTGTTAGGGATATTTTTATCATACTTTAGTTGTTGCGGATTTGCAAACCCAAAATCTCGTTTATTCAGGTGCCGAAATTTCTGCTCGATTTTGATAGCATATCGATAGGAAGCTCCCAACGATGAGATGTCTAGAAACTCCATTTCAATTTGGATGTATCTATGTAGAGCCCCATGATATTTCAGAACCAAATGCCACTCAGAAACTTTGATACCCGACATGGTGCAAAAGGTATGGAAGGTATTGGTGAACATTGGCACTTCTTTTTCCCTCTCTTGACTCATCATGGTCCATCTCATGTATTGGTCATCATATTTACTAGCAGGGTAATATTGTTCCTTGACCACATCCACAAAATAATCCCAAGTGGGCTTGGACCCATATATTCTAGAATCCTCTGTGGAAATTTTCTTCCAGTAAGTTTCCCACCAATGTTTGACATGGGGGAGAGCCTTAAGGAGTGTGAAGGTAATATTTTCCCTATCGGAGAAATTGAGAACAAAGAAATAAATTTCTAGCAGAGGTAACCATTTTTCTAGGGAATTTGCATCTATCTATCCTTCAAATATGAGAATACAAAATTAAATTGTACCTTGAAAGGTTAGGTGCCTCCAAAGTGGTCGCTTGATGAAGACGCATTGGTTTTTATTGGCAGGCATTGAAGGATGTGGGAAAAATTCTCCATCATTTTTTCCCTTTGTCGCGTGAGAGCTTGCTCAAGAAACATATTAATAGAATCATCTTCTCTGTCGTTTTTATTTTCTTCCACCATGGAGGGTTTCTTGGGAATGAAAGAACAATTTTCCTCAATAGAGAAAAGCTTGAGACCCAAATTTCTATAGTCGAATCTCATTGGGGACATGCACTAAAAAACGATCAAGAGCAACGTCCTCTAATACCACTGATCTAGATTATTTTCGACACCAAATGAGAGTGAAGATATAATAAATAAATGTATAGAGATATACCATATATCCAATAATATAATAGAGATATATCAAATATATGACCATAAACACAGAGATACAGTAATAAACAATTTCTATTAATGAGTGAAATGCACAAAACTATAGAAATAGAGAGTGAAAGACTCGTTAGAATGGTGGCATCTTATCTCTGAGAAGCGATGTGATGGATATTTAAATTCACAAGAATATGATTACAATGAGGCTCTAAAGACATTTTTAACATAAAGAAAATCCAAAACCCTAACCCCGGAAGATGAAAATCCAACAGTTATGTGGACCCGGTTTTGGTAGTTTGGTGTATCAATTTCCCGGGGGCGTATCTTTGGCATACGATCTTCGTTTGGGGTGAACGATAGCTCGATGGAAAGGTATCATCGATGAGATTCATTTTGGAGGCTTAGTTAGAGACTTTGGCTACCAATGCGGTGTTCGATCCCTAAAAATATTCATTTAGTCCTTCAAAAGGGCCCCGAAAGTTTAAGAACCGAAAAACTGTTGAAAATAGTAAATTGCTAGAAGATAATTTTGAGATAATTGGAATAGGTGGGTGGACATCGATATACACTTGGATCAATCCTCCCTCCATAGGAATAAATGATCTCCATTTCATTGAGTACCCAACAGAGAGGGAAAATCATTTGTTGAATTTGCATCTTGATGAGTTGCTTGCCTTATTGGAGAAGTTGTGTTGCTTAGCTTGTTGAAGGTTGTCATGAACCTGTTGCTGGTGGGGTTGAATCTGTTCAACCAGTTGGGAAACATGAGATGACTGTGTGCAAAAGGAATCTTTGTGCTTTGTTACAATATTGTCGACCTGCTTCTGTTGGATAGAAGGTGCTTAGGCTTAGGCTGTAGTGGTTGCAGTGTCCTTATGTTCACCTTTTGAATAGATTGTGAAGAAACTGATTTTTGTAGTATGAGATACTACCTTGCGACATTGTTTAGGTAGGAAAATAGTTGGAACTACCTCTGGTATCCTGTAGAGATGACCCCCCATAGTAACAATGAAACTACGGGGTTGAGACTCATAGATATCCTAGTGCTTCCACATATATGGTTTTCAATACATTTTGATGTTGATTGACATAAATTAAATCAACTCTTTCAAGTTGGATTCTTTAACCTAGTTTTCCATGGGATTCTCCAGCCTCAACCTAAGAGGCTTCCCTTCCAAACACATCATAACTTTTCCAGTGTCCGTGTTGCCCCTCACATCTCTGTGCATCCAGAACCGCCTGCCAATTATGGTTGGAAAGATATTGTCCATCAACCTGCTTCTCATCACCACGATTGGACAACTGCGTCTTTGGTGTTACCCCCTTCTCCACCACCAAAAAATCCAAATCCCCAAGTTGATCATGTTGTCTCACCCATGTGGTCTTGTCATGCTAGTAAGATACTAAAAACCGATGTTCCCAAGCCTAAGAAAGATAAAGGAAAAGAAGTGTCCACTCCCCCAAAGTCAACCAAAGAATCCTCTAAGTATGTGTCTTCACGTCTTCATCTCAAAGATGATTGTTCTCACATTATCAATGCAGTCAAGCCTCAAGGTTCCAATCAGCCTAAGGATGCAACAAAAAGATAAAATTAGGACAACAGTGAAAGGAGGCCAAATGCCTCTCACAGTAAATACAGTTTTTAATGATGATTAATGTTAATTTTTGTTTAAGGAAAATCCTTTTACTTTGACAATGTTTTGGACAACAAGCATATATTTAGGCAGTCGTTTGGACAACATGGATATAATGTTATTTTTGGATATGGTCATGTTATATTCTGCTGATATTAAAATATTTGATCATAATTATGAGAACAAGAGTTACAAGGAGGATGTTTGAATCTAATGATTGGGGTTTTATATTTCATATTTGATGATTATTGAAAGAAATAAAAATGGGAGGCACAAGGGGTCCCACCTATTTAGTTATTATTTAATTAGACCCCTATTTATATATATTATTATTATTTGTCTCAACTAATTAGATAAGCTAATTAGGCTTAACTAAAGAATGGTAGTTGAACTACCATAACTTATTGAGAAGGAATAAAATCTCAATCAATTTAAGAGACAAAGGAGAAAAAATATAAGGATAACTTCACCCATAAGGTTTTCTTTATAGTAGTGACATACTTTCATCTTTCATTCATTGTGAGTTTACTATAAGGCTTAACCATCTTGATGACAACGGGTTCTTATTGAAGGCAACAGGATTCAAAACTAAATCATATATTTCAGCAGCTTGTTTTAAAGGTGTATGATTTATCTTTGACAATATGTGTATTATTTTGTGTTGATAAATTAAATTTTATGACTGATAAAGAATATTTTGCAGAGTCAAGTGACAACATTTTGTGGCAAGCTGATCCATATCTTTAGCTTCAATTTTCTTTTGTTGTCAGATTATTTTTGTATGGTCCCCATCGGAGGCTTGTAAATATGACTTTGGTCCCTACCCTCACAGGGGTTTGTAAAGAGAATTCAACCTTGTATCTCAAAATGAAATCAATACAAAAATCAGTTTTTTTATTTCAGTCTCACATATGTATTTTGATGATCTGGGTCATTTTTTGCTTTTATCTCCATGTACATAGTCATGTAATTTCTGTACACACTTATGTAATTTATGTTTAAGTTTTTTTGTTTTTTTTCACAGTTACATATAATATATAAAACAAACCATCTTTGGTCCCTTGTAATTAATACCTGCGGATTAAGTGATTGTTTTTTTGTTTTGTTTTTAAGGCTATAAACCTCGGGTGACATTCCCAACTATCTTGCTTTAGACTGACAAGATCTGAAAATGCTTGAGTAAGGTTCTCCATACCTTTTCCTCAACATTTATTTGGCGACCAAACTGGGGAGATCTTCCATATCTCTCTGGTTGATTTTATCACGATTATCTTTCATTTTTTTGTTTTGTCTTATTACTCCTTGACTAATTTCTTCCATGATAGTACCAATCACAAGACAACCCAATATTGGAAACGATCTTGATGACCAAACCATCATTGCATTGAGCTCTTATTGACCATAAGACAACTCCTTGTCTTATTACGCTCTTGGGAAGTAATTGAGAGGGACATAAGTAATCGTGACCATTGGGAATTTGGGAAAAGGCAGTCCATAAATCAACATTAACCTCCCTTTTCCTACCTCTTTGGTCTTTCTTTTCATGTCCTCTAATCCCCACATCTCTCGAAGGAGAGTATGATTGTCCCCTGAAGCTACTCCTATTTTTGAAATAGGAAGGAGGAAAATTGTTTTATCAACACAAGAAATTGCTCTAAGGCAAACTTTATCTAATTATGCTAGTTCACCTTTATCACCCATACCTATCACCTTCAATATGACATCTGTGGGTAGTGGTAGTGGCATCGGAGGTACCTCCTCCTCGAAACATTTTGCTTCATCGATAATTGGTAGTATATACAGTCATCAAGTCCCTATTCAATCCACTACCAATCTTGCTAAAGTTATAAAGAAATATGGGCTTTTCCAATTTGAGGAATATGATATGACCACCTGATGGCACATATCTTCTCCCTTGAATTTGGCACTTGCTACTCACCCATTAAAAAAATTCAAGGAGCATTTACCTAGGTTTTTCAGGAAATAATATCATTACTACAAATGAACACCTGGTAGCATTTTCTAATGCTTGTCATAACATAGGGGCTAATGATAACGACACTTGCATGCGTTTATTTGTCAACTCCCTCGAAGGGAAAGATGCAACATATTTTTTTGATTTCCCTTCCAAAATTCTTTCCACATGGGAAGATTTGGTCTATTGGTTCAAGTCCACTTATAGACAACCCAAGAGTCCAGTTGAGTAGTTAAGGGAATAATCAAATTATATAATAATTTTTTTAATATTCGCTTCACCAAATTATATAATCAAATCCATGAACTAATCCACCCTCAAAATTAGGCTTCTTTCATGCATTATTATAATGCATTACCTTCTCCTTATCACCATAGAATTAAAGAGAAGGATATTGACAATATTGGTTCCACTCTTCATACTTGCCTAGAATATGAGGAGAAACTCAAAAGAATTGGTCTCCCTAAGGGAGACTTGTTCAAGCAAACATATATGTCCACCCTTCTACAACTTGTGCAAGATATGAATAATAGGATGATAACCTATGAGCGAAAAAAATATGCATCTTCCTTTATCCCTTGGGAATCTTCTTCTTCCTTAGAGCCTTTTAGGAATACTAATGAAAATAATTTTCATCCAAAGGCCATTATGTCTCGCAGTTGGTGTAACTTCTGTGAAGAAAATCATGAAGAAAGTACTTGCGAAGTTAAGAAAAATACCAGGGATAAGATCTTTGGCAAAAGGCTCGATACCACAATCATTGTTTTAGATTGGGTTGAACCAGAAGATGTTATGGTAATCAATACCAATAATAAATCTTAGACTACCAAGGGAAAATATGACCCTCCTTATACTTCTTCCACCACAATCTCATCTTCTCAAAGTATTGATACACAAGTTGTCAGAACTTTGGATAATCAATGAGTTCCTTCTCCTCTTCCCTCTTCTAAATATAATATCCTTAATAAATTGGCTAATATCAAAGTTGATGCTACTCTTTTGGACTAGGTTGTCATCCCAGAACAACAAAAGCATCTTAAAAACTTTATGGAAGGTAAAATTTCTACCATAACCAATATATTTGAAGAGTCAAAGGAAGAGGATTCAACTATAAATAAGATAGGTGTAAATAATTTTAGGAACCATGTAAAAAAAAAACCTTTTTATATCTTTGTAAAAATTATGGATAAAATAGCTCATTGTTGCCTAATTGATGGCTGGTTTGGTCCAACTGTAATGTAAAAAATGATCATGGAAGAGGTTGTCTTATCATGCACTGATGAAAATTCTAGAATCATGCTCTCTTATGACAATTTGCAACAATCAACTATAGGTGAAACAAGAATGTAACCTTAGTTTTGTGTGCACATCCAAAGATAAGAACAACCCTCAACATCTAAGTAATTGATATGCCAGTGAGTAACTATTCAATTATTGTAGGAATATATTGACAAGCCTTAACTGGTGGATATATTTCACTTAATGGAACACATTTGTATGTCCCTCATAACAGAAAGAACATTATAGTCCTTAGGGAAGGAAGAATTTCACCATATATAGAGAGTGTTCCCCAACCTAATGTAAATTATCTCAAAGAGGATTTGGGAGTGCACTCTATCTTTTGCGATGAGGGTGACACTATGCTTGAACCAATTGATTTTGACGATGGCATGTGGCACATGCATTTCAATGGATCATGCTCAAATGAAGGTAATGGGGATGAAATCATTCTATATTCTCCTGTAGGTAAAATCCACAATTTTTCTTATAGGTTAGAATTTGCTTTCACAAACAATGTCACCAAGTTTGAGGCCTTATTGTTAGGCATAGAAAATGCATATAACCTTGGTTGTGGCCACCTTATATTTTTTGGTGATTCTGAACTTGTTGTGAGCCTTGTTAGCACTGAGAGACACCCTCAGACTGCTAGAGGATAATTCCAGTACCCATCAAAATGTAAATGGATTAAAATTGTTTGAGTAGGTGGATAAGCAAGATGAGAAAGAAAGGGAGAGGGCAACAAAAAGTATGTAGAGGCATTCCATTGGGCATGGAGTCATAACATCTTACAAATCAAACTGTATATCAGAAAAAGGGATATATAATGATGATTAGAAGAATAGTGAATATGAAAAAAGGAATAACATCCATTATGCAGAGATCCTTTCTGCAACAGATAAATATTTTCTTAAATAATGAATAATGATTTAATGGGCAAGCTACAACAAATTCTCTGTTGTTCATGAATCCATCAATCAATGACATATATGATCCTCAAAACCTGCAATATATTCAAGAAATAAGATAACAAAGAAATGGAAAAACACATAAGACAATCTGATAACAACTCTCATGAATCTTTAATGGCAGAAAAATGTCATTACAAGCAGGCCCTCAGGCTTACAAATGAGCAACTAAAACTACTCCTCCAACTCTCTCGTCTCTTGGATCATGAATCCAATCCCACTCTACTCTTGTACAATGAAGATATAGAAATATAGGTCCTATCCATCTCACCAATTCGAACTCCAACCCCTGCCCAAAAATAGCAACAATTACAAACAAAGAATGACAGGTTTTAACTAATTTCCTACTTTTCATGAGGCGAAATTATGAAAAATAAGCTTCAAAGTGACACTTATAATTCTAAAAATATAATAGTTGTGTAAAATAAGAGAACAAATTTTGTATATAAGCTCGTTCTAAAGAAAAACCTCTCTCAGTTTCTTGAAATTCATCTCCTGTTGGCCAGAATACGTGTCGCAAAAATATGTCTCAAACAGGAAATCATGAAAACTAAAAAAATAGGGCTCAAAGATTCCTTTGAATATCCCAATCCATGACACCTGTGTAAAAAATGAAAGAGTTTAATGTTCTTAGGTCCTTTATTGAGAATAACCTTCTTTGGATTTTTAAACTTCATCCTAGTTCACCCAGAAATGCTCCTGGGAGTCAGTTGGCCAAAAATACCAGTTCAACAGTCTTAGAATAGAGTTTCCGTAGCACATTTTGTAGCGCATTTCGTAGCGCCTGTCTAAATTCGCAATTCCTGAGCTAGTTCGTAGCGCCAAAGTAAAATCAAGTATCCAATCCCTTCTTGATCTCTAAACAAGACAAAAAATCTCATGGAGTACCTGATGGATATGAGGTTGATGCTGGTAATTTCATATTTGCACTCAGATGCCTGCAAGTTGCCTAACCTCCAACCCTCTTCCTTAACTAGTTCGCAACGCCAGTTCATAGCACCAACTCAAATATAGATTACACACTTAGAGGAGGTTGTTAATTGATGGTATGCCATAATTCTTGGAGAACATGATCAATCTTATGTGCTGACAAACCTTGTACGTACGATTTATTTGCCAAGAAATAAGTTTCTTAAACTCTATACCCAAGTTGTTTGGATGCTCATTTCAAATCTGTTATCATTTAACATCACTCATGTTAAGAGGGAACTTAATTCAATGGATGATAGGTTAGTTGTGTTTGCAGCATCTCCTACCCGACAACTTTTACCTAAAAGACCTAATTGTACATTCCAATCTCTATATCGTCCTCACATCCCTGATAACGTAGAATCATGGTAGGTTTTCCCAAGCGATGAAGGAATTTGTTCTTTCATACAAAATGAACCGTTTAAGCCTAAAGAAATCATATCTACTAAATATGACAAATTTCCTAAAGGATTGGCTCCTCGAAAGTTCATTTTCGTCGAGTGATGTAGGCAACAAAGAAACACATAAGGAAGAGGAGTCGAAAAGGAAAGTGGGTGATACCATTTCCTTGAATATTGGGACACCTGAATCTCCAAAGATCATTAAATTAGGTGCCCAATGTTCTGATGAAGAAAAAAAGAAATTCACAGAACTACTCCATGAATTTCAAAATGTTTTTGCATGGTCATACAAGGATTTTTGTGGTTTTAATCCTACTTTCATACAATATGCCATTCCTATTAAGGAAGGGGTAAAAATAGTTAGCAAAAAACAAAGACCTATTAACCCTACACTTGAAGCTACTATTCTAAAAGAATTGGAAAAATTATTGAAAGCTAATATAATCTTTCTAGTTAAGTATTCCGAGTGGGTTTCAAATCTGGTCCCTGTTCGGAAAACTACTGGCCAGATCAAATTATGTGTCGATTTCTGTGCGTTGAATAGAGTGAGTGTCAAAGACGATTTTCTGCTTCCTAATATAGAAATGATTTTACAACAGGTTGCAGGGTCACAAATGATGTCCTTACTTGATGGATTTTCTGGGTATAATCAAATCAAGGTAAAAAGGACCGATAGGTATAAAACCACTTTTACTACACGTTGGGGCACATTTTCTTATGAACACATGCCGTTTGGCTTGTCTAATGAAGGTGCCATTTTTCAAAGAGCTATGCAGATAGATTTTGATGATCTAATAGGTAAGATTATCCATGTTTATCTTTATGATTTGACTGTTTATTCTAAGAACCATTTGGATCATTTTGGTCATCTTAGAAAAGTTTTCATGTGTTGCAAAAAATTTAGTAATTCTTTAAATCCTTCCAAATCTATTTTTGGTGTCACGAAGGGCAAGCTCCTCGGTCATATTATTTATGATTCAGGAATAAGCATAGATCTTGAAAGGATTACTGTGATTCTTAACCTTCCTGCCCCCACCTCCAAAAACGAAGTTCAAGCTTTCATGGGGATTATTAATTTTTTTTGTAGGTTTGTTCGTGATTTTGTTGTCATGGTTAAACCAATTCATAATCTTCTGAAGCAAGATCATTCTTTTTCTTGGATAGATGACATTGAGAATGATTTCCTTAGGATTAAGAAAGCAATCAGTTCCACAACGTTTCTGGCGAAACCGGATTTTGAAAAAGATTTTATCATATATACCAATGCCATAGAGGAAGCAATTTTTGATATCCTCTTACAAAGTGATGACCAAAACAATGAAAAACTTGTAGATTGCATGAGACAGAGTTTATCAGATGATGAAATCAAATACTCTTATATTGAGAAACATGTTTTTTCTCTTGCCAAGGCTATAGAAAAATTTCTCCATTTTATTTTGGGAAAACACATGTAGGTAAAATTCCATTTGCATGTTGTCAAGTTTCTTCTTTCAAAAACTTATCTTTCAGTGAAATTTTCACATTGGCTTGCCAAAATTCAGGAGCATGATTTGATGATCATGACTTCGAAGACAATAAAGGGACAAGACCTAGCCCTTCACTTAGCTCAGCATCCTGAACCAAGTGAAGAACTCGATGATCAAGATAATCCTCTTCCAACTCTGTTTTATATTGAGAATCAAAATCTTTCTATATACGAACATCCTTGGTATAAAAATATGGTGTATTATTTGTAGTATCAAAAGTGTCCAGATGAGATGGATCCTCACCAGAGAAGGAGACTTCGCCTAGACGCTTCCAAGTATATCATTTTAGGAGAATTTTTGCTTAGGAAGTTTACTGATGGTTTGTTACTTCGATGTGTAAATGATGAAGACGCACATAAATTGTTACACAAAATTCATGGATCATCAGTTTTTGTCATTCACATCAATGGCCATTTTTCTGCTAAGGCTATTTCCTTTAAAATCATAAGAAATGGTTACTATTGGCTTTCGATATTTCTTGTCTCGTATAAATTCGCAAGATCTTGTGATAAGTGCCAAAAATTCGTTGGGAAAGAATGCCTTTTTTTCATGCCCTTACAACCTATCCTCCTAGATTTCCCTTTTTCTAAATGGGGCCTAGACTTTATTGGTCCTATCAATCCTCCATCTTCCGCAGGGCATATCTTTATTTTGATAGCCACTGATTACTTTACTAAGTGGACTAAGGATGTCCCTCTTAGACATGCACATGACGAGCAGGTAATTTATTTCTTAGAATCTAATATCTTTTCCAGATTCGACATTCCATTAGAGATCATTACGGACAATGGTCGAGCCTTCATTTATGAAAAATTGACTCAATTTATGGCTAAGTTAGGGGTCAAACATTTCACTTCATCTGCTTAATACCCTTAAGAAAATGGGCAAGAAAAGTCCACTAATAAGAATCTGGTTAGGATCGTAAATAAAATCATAGAAGACAAACCTCTCTAGTGGCACACACTTCTCACTTATGCTCTTTGGGAAGATCACACAACCACTAAAGCAAGTACAGGTTGTACTCCCTTTCAGCTCGTACATGGTCAAGAGGATATTCTTCCTACTGAGATAGAGATTTCCTCCTTACGGCTTATGTTACATATCGAATATTTAAATTCTTCCAATGTTCCCCAAAGGATAAATGCATGGTTAGCTTTGGAAGACCAAATAAAGTTTTCCTTGGAGAAAATAAAAAGAAGGCATCAAAATGTGAAAATGTAATGTTCCCAAGCCAATTTTTTCGCTGGAAACACTAATTGTTCATTGTCTACTATTGTTTGGATGTGTGTTTGCAAGTTTTCTCATGAAGTTGCACATTAAGGATTATATGTTGATTATTAAAGCATGTGAACATGGATATGAAGATGCATTATAAAGAAAGACAAGATATAACAAGGGACGCCAATATAGAACCAAATAACTCATATCTGACCTTTATTTAGATAATATAGAAAATTTGATACAACATATCTGCAGATCTGGAAGAATACCAATAAAAGCCTCCAACTAGAATAAGAGCTTCTACAAAATTCTCAAGACTGAAGATATAAGCCCCCCAAGGAAAGATAATAAGTTGATGTAAAATACAAGATTAATTTATTTCCCTCTAAGGTTCAGATCCAAACCCCCTAGATGAGTTGTTCCCTCCTGGATAGTTGAATACTCTCAATGATTCAGACCTGCTGCTAGAATCCTACAAATGCTCTAAAACTATATGGAATAGTAGATCGGGGCAAGACAAACCCCCTCTTCAAGTCTCGGGCTGAAAGATAAAGATCTTCTCTTCCAATAGTTGAAACCCCAAACTGAGTTGTGCCCTCCTAGATGACTACAGAGACCCAATAGTTTGGCCGCACTGCTGGGTGTCTCTAAATTCTATGAAACTTGCTGGAAATGTAGATCAGGGAAAGACGACCCTCCTGGTGAAGTCTCCAACTAAATAATGAATATCTTCCCTTTCAAACTGATGAAAATCCTATCTACAGTGCACCCTCCTTCTCTCCAACTCTTGCCAATATCCAATAAATCAAATGGCAAGTAAACCTCTCTCCAAATGTGCTAGGAATAATGGTTGAGGCCCTGCATAGAAAACCTATATGTCCAAAAGAGAAAAATCCTCCTCTATCTCCTGGATCGAACTCATATTCCTTCAATGGTGTGCCCCCCTTGCTGGAAACCCCCTAGGTTGTGCATTGTTCCTTCCTTGAATGCTTGATGGTACCTATAGTTGTTGTAGAATGGTGTGGGTGGAGTATTGCATCCCCGATACCAAGCTTGGATCAAGAGAGGTGGAATATTTCACCACTGAGTTGATCTCTAGGGTTTGTAGTCCCAAAACCCTCAAAATTGTTTTTTGCTCAAGAGCCCAAATGAAAAATGTAATAATAATCCAGAATGCCCAAGAAGTGTACCCTTCCTTTCTTTTATACTCTAGATATATTTCTCTATTGAGTTAGTTAACCCCTAGGGTTAACTCCTAGTTTTTCTCCAAATGCTCTTTTCTTTTCTTAAGTTACCTTTTTCTCCCAAAGTCAACTCAATAATATAACGTTGTTCTTAGATAGTGTCTTCTGGTTGAATTTATCCCCATGATGCATGAGACTATAGTCTATTGGGGACAACTAGAATACTGGGTCTCTCCAAACCTCTTCATCAAGAGGCGGGGCACATTACAGTCTCCCTTGCTAGAAATTGCTTGCCCAAAATCAATTCTGGTTCTGTCTCTTGGAGCATCTATTCACCTTCCCAAGTAGCATCCTCTATGGGTAAATTACTCCACTTGACCAAATATTCCTTGATTCTCCTCTTCCTTAACTTCTTCTCCCAGACTGTTAATATCTCCTCTCATATCAATATCAACTGTCCTTCTTCATCCAAGGGTGGTAACTCCTCAATAGGAATGATGTGTTTACCAATGGCTCTCTTCAAGCATGACACATGGAAAACATTATGTATCTTGTTGCCATGTGGTAGATCAAGCTCATATTCCACGACCCCTACCTTTTTTTTGATCATGTATGGACCAAAGAAGTGAGGTTGGAGCTTTTTTGCGCCACTCCTCTTAATGGATTCCTATTTGTACAGTTGAAGCCTCAAGTAAACCAAATCACCAACCTCAAATGTGTGATCCACCCTGTGCTTGTCTACCTATACCTTTTGTTGATTATGTGCCCTTTTTTAGGTGGCCCTTAAGTTCTCTGAGTATATCCTGACTTTGTTGAATCCAATCCTGAACCATGGGAACCATGTTATTTCTAAAGACAATATCCACAAAGGAGTGGGGATCATAACTGTATAATTCTCTAAATGGTGGCATACCAATAGACATATGATGGGTGGTATTGTAGAAATATTCCCCCAAATGAAGCCACTTAACCCATGCCTTATGCTGCCCTGACACATAATTCCTGAGGTAGCCTTCAATCCACTTGTTGACTATCTCTATTTGGCCATTGGTTTGAGGATGATAGTCAGTACTAGGGGTTAAGGCCATGCCTACCAACCTGAATAGTTCTTGCCAAAATGTGCTCATAAGCCTATTGTCCCTGTAACTCACAATGGTTTTGGGTAAACCATGCAATATGAATACCTCCCTAAAGAACAAATCTGCAACCTGTGTTGCACTATAGTATGTGGCAATGGTGAAAAGGTGTGCAAACATGGTTAGGGCCTTGGGAAATCCCGTGATGAAATCCATAAATATTATTTCCCATTTGTGCTCAGGGATGGGAAGTGGTTGCAGTAACCCTGCTAGGTGGGTGTGTTCATCCTTATTTACCTGACAAGTGGTGCACTCCTTGATGTGGTGCATCACATCTCCCTTCAAGCCCTTCCAAGTGAATATTTCCCTCATCTGCTTGTATGTATTGATGAACCTTTGATGTCCTATTATTGGTGAATCACGGCATGCTTGTAGCACTTTGGATTTAAAGGTTGACTCAGGTACCAGGAATATTCAGCCCTTGTATTATATGATGTCATCCATAATTCTGAAGTTGTCATCTTGTACTTGTCCATCCATCAATTCGCATGCAAAATTGTTCTTTGAGTATTCTACTAAAAGGTGGGCCTTCCAGTCAACTGAGATGTTGGTCATGGAATAAACTGATGGTCTTCTAGATAAGGCTTCTGCCACCACATTATTCTTTCCTTTTAAAAACTCAATGTCAAATTCATAAGCCTGCATTTTTCTCACCCATTTCTGTTGCCTCTCATTTAATTCCTTTTGATCCCGAAATTACTGGAGGCTGTTGTGATATGTCCTCACAACGAATTTTTCCCTAACCAAATATTGCCTAAACTTAGCCAATACATGCATGATGGATAACATCTCTTTGTCATAGATGGTGTAGAGAAGCTCATGACCCCTCAATTTTCAGCTTTCATTGACAATAGGGTTCCTATTCTACATAAGCACTGCTCCAATTCCCTCCCCTGAGGCATCACACTCCACTGTAAAGGGTTGTGCAAAATTTGGTAGAGACAATACCAAACAAGTACTCATCACCTTATTCATTTTGTCAAAGTTCAATTGTTCTTCTGGACTCCACTTGAATTCTCCCTTCCAGGTCAAATCATTCAAAGTTGCACAAAGTTGAGAGAAGTCTTTGATAAACCTCTTGTAATAGCAACAAATGCCAAGAAACCCCTTCAATTATGTGAGGGTCTTAGGTGTGGGCCAAACAATTATAGTTTGTATCTTCTCTTGGTGTACTTGTACCCCCTTCACCCCAAAGATGTGCCCCAAATAAAGGACCTTTTTCATCCCAAATTCACATTTGGATTCCTTAGCATACAAAGATTTCCCTTCCATGATAGCCAAAATCTGCTCTACATGTTGAAGATGCTCCTCCCAAGTTTTTCTATAGATCAACAAGTCATCAAAGAATACTAAGAGGAACTTCCTTATTTGCTTGTTGAAGACATTGTTCATGCAATATTGGAAGGTGGTTGGCTCATTAGTCATCCCAAAAGGCATCACCAAGAAATCATAGTGACCATAGTGACATCTGAAAGCAGTCTTGGGTACATCTTACTCCCTCATCTTTATCTGATGATAGCCAGAGAGAAATTGAATTTTTGTTAAGTAAAAAACCCCATGAAGCTCATCCAATAGCTCATCAATCCTAGGAATGGGGTATCTATTCTTGATTTTCTTCTTATTCAAATCCCTGTAATCAATGCACATGTGCATGGTCCCATCCTTCTTTTTCACTAACACTACTGAAGATGCAAAGGGACTGGAACTTGGCCTAATGTGGCCCATGTCTAACAGTTCTTTAATGGCCTTCTCAATATCATCTTTATATTTCTTGGGGTGCATGTAGGGAGTGGTGATCATAAGTTTTTCTGCCTCCTCAAACTCTATGATGTGCTCAAACCCCCTATCTAGTGGTGCTCCTGGTGGTATGGGTTCAAAGAACTTGTTGTTTCTGTCAATAATTCTCTGAATCTCTAGTGAGTAATGAGTATCCCCTTTATTATCCACCCAAACCTATATTCTACATTATGCTTCATATGCAATGTCTTCCCTCCTAAAGATGGCCTCCATGCGCTTTGTTGTCACCACTCTAGGTGTGGTTCATGTCATGCCCCTGAGAACCAACTTTTTCTTATTTTCCTCTTTGAAAGACATCTCCATGGTCTTGTAGTTGGCAGTGATTGGCCCCAACGTACTAAGCCATTGAACTCCAAGGATGATGTTAGTGTCTGGAAGGTCCATTAAAAAGAAATCTTGTGCCAAATCATGCATTCCCAATGTAAGCTTCATTCCCGGAATATATATGTAACAAGGCATAGTGTGCCCCCCTGCTACCTCCACATGAAACCCTTCAAAGTCAACTGTAGGTATGTGTCTTGTTCGCAATAGGGTTGATTCAATGAAGTTCTATGAAGCACCCCCATCAATGAGAACTGAAACCTTCTTCCCCTGCAACACCCCTCTCATCCTGAAAGTGTTGAATTTGGGTACCCCACCGATTGATTCTAGTGTTACCTTCTCATCTGCTACAAGGTCGTGACTTGCATCCTCCTCTTCTAGGTTTTATGTGGGATCTGCCTCCATGTTTTTTATATGGTTGAAACCTTCCTCCTCATCATCATAAGAAATAACTTCCATGTAGTGAGATTTTCCTTTTCCCATGCATTTGTGTGTTGGGTCCCAAGGCTCTTTGCAAGAAAAGCACAACTACTTCCTTCTCAATTCACTCCTAGTGGACTTATCCATTCTACCCCTTCCTCAGTCAAACCCCCTTTGGTCTCTCCCCCCTTGGTTCATGGTAGGTATTTGGTCTCTTCCCCCTAGTTTTAGAGGAGGTCTAGGGGTAAATCTAGTCTTTGTTGTTGATCCCAAGTCCCTAGTCTTCTATATAGAATCATGCAAGTTGGTAGGCTTAAAATCCTTGACCCAACCCCTTAAGGGTTCCATCAACCCCTATGTGAAGAGAATCACAAGTCTCGCTTGAGACACACCTTGAACCATAACTATTATCCTCTGAAACTCCTCTATATATACCTCAGGTGGTCTTGTCTGTCTGAGTTGGGTGATTTCCCTGAAAAGTATCTCTGGATCCCTCTAGTCAAACCTGTCAATAAGCATCTATGTAAACTCTATGTAATAAGTGATCTGATTGTGGACCAGTGTAGTTAACCCATGGTACCACCAATCATGAGCTTTTCCCTCCAAGTACATGGTGGAAAAATTGATGGCATCCATCTCTCTCATTGGGTTAAGTTGTAGGTAGGCATTAAGTTTCTGCACCCAAGCTTGCGCAGTCACCTTGGAAGATCCATCAAAGTATGGGATTTCCATCTTGCCTGCCCTACGCTCCATTTCATTGTTATTATTGGGATACTGTTTGGGATTTCCCTTGAATTTAATCCCATAATACTGATCTAGTGTGACTTTCCTTTGGAACCCTATGCTCAATGAGTTATATTCCTAGCATACTACTCAAAATTGTCCTCAATTTCATCATGATAGTTGTGTTATGGATAATTATCCAAGAATGTAGGTAGGTAGGGTCTAGGGGTAGTTCTATTGTGTTTTTTCCCTTAGTAACCCCTCCTCCATAACTTTGTCCTTCGGTGTGGTAGTAAATATTTTTCTCTCGATGAGGTCTAGTTTCCCCATGAGACCCACTGGCTTCTTTGGTTTCATAGATTTATGGCCCCTTTCCCGCATGGGTCAAATGTAATAGGACCTACTCAATCTTATCCTGACTGGAATTTGGTCTCTCCAAGGTATCCTTCAACTCAAATTCCCCCCTGCGCACTGCCTCCTAGTTTTCCTGTAGATGGTGTACCAATGCACTTTATGTCTGATGTATGGAGTGTTGTAAGTATTTTGATAACTTGCTAGGACTTGTGGCTCACTATCCTCACCTGAACCTTCCATTTCTATCTCTGGTTCACCTATCTTCTTTCTGCATCTTCCCATATAGATACCACTAAATTTTTGCATGTGTTAATCCCCACTGGTTGGGAGGATCAACGCTCTGATACCACTGTAATGTTCCCAAGCCAATTTTTTCGCTGGAAACACTAATTGTTCACTATCTACTATTGTTTGGATGTGTGTTTGCAGGTTTTCTCATGAATTTTCACATTAGGGTTTATATGTTGATTATTAAAGCATCTAAACATGGATTTGAAGATGTGTCATAAAGAAAGACAAGATATAACAAGAGACACCAATATAAAACCAAAGAACTAAGATCTATCCTTTATTTAGATAATATAAAAAATATGATACAACAAATCTGCAGGTCTATAAGAATACCAATAAAATCCTCCAACTGGAATAAGAGCTGCTACAAAATGCTCAAGAATGAAGATATAAACCCCCCAAGGAAAGATAATACGCTAATGCAGAATACAAGATTAATTTATTTCCCTCCAAGGTTCAGATCCAAACCCCTTGGCTAAGTTGTGCCCTCCTGGATGGTTGAATACTCTCAATAATTCGTCGCTTATGCTATAATCCTCCAAATTCTATGAAACTGGATGGAATAGTAGATCGGGGCAAGACAAACCCCCTCTTGAAGTATCAGGCTGAAAGATAAATATATGTTTCTCCAATAGATGAAACCCCAAACTGAGTTGCGCCCTCCTGGATGGCTGTAGAGACCCAATAATTCGGCCTCACTGTTGGGTGATACAAAAAGGATCTAGATAAGGCTAAGAACAACTCATAATGCACAGAGCTAACTCAGGACACTCAGAATGATTTCAGCAGACGGAGAAAGGGAAAAAATTCAAAGTTCCCAAAACTCACTTAAAATGACATTATCGTGAAGAGCACATCACAAGATTTCTAGTGGCGCAAATGGCTCATCAAACGGAGATCGTATGTAAAATATATACGAAATCAAAGTTCAGGTCAAACTTGGTCAAAAAGTCAAAAGGTCAAGGTGACACGTGTCACCACTACAAGGGTGACACATGGCACTTCTGTACAATTGACGTAGTAGAGTGATGAGTTGGCATGGTATTATGTGGCAAGGTCGTACAAGTTTGATGGCAGAAACATGGGCAAATTAGGCTGTGACAAGTGTCATTTTAGTGGGAAAATGTTATGTTGCCACATGGCCCAGTCATGGGCTGCCATGTGGCACCCGTCTAGTCTAGTTGGAAAGTGAAAAAATTTATATGACTCCACAGGAGTTGAACCCATAACCTCCTTAGCCTAAAGGCCTTACAACTCCGTGCTAGACTACCTTCCACTCTATGGCTCTTGTTTATAACATGGAAAAAATATCATTTGAGTTTAGTAATGTTCTATGTGTTGGATCATGTTGTCATTGATGCCAATGGTTTGATTGATTGATGTCAAGTGATTGATTGATGCCAAAAGATTGATTGATTGATGATTGATGTAATGTAATATGTATTATCCTTGATGAAAAAGCATAGATGAAGATGGATCAATGAGTTTTCATTGATATTATGAAGATGGATCAATTAGTTGTCATTGATACATGATGAAGATGGATCGATGTGGTTTCATTAGTATATGATGCATTGTTTGAAAAATGTATAGATGACTCATTATTGTCTTATCATGATTGATAAAGTGCACAAATGGATGAACTCCAAAGTGGTCCCCTTATGGTGAAATCCCTCACGGGAAGACGCTTTGCGGATTGA